>CM057479.1:59697596-60222596 GCA_030035585.1 Dugong dugon | reverse complement strand
TCCCACGACATACATAGGTAAGTGAGTGAACGAAAAGATTTCCTGTCACTTAATACACTTCAGGTGGGGAGAACTGAAGAGGCAGAGGAATGGGCCTGCTCATGTTTCCGACACTGGACGCCTCTCAAGGGCATGGAGATGGGAAGATACACGAGGCAGGCGTAGCATTGTGACTCTGGTTTCACTTAGATTAAATGGTAACCATTCCTGAGACTCACAGCATCTCAGCCATGGAAAGACCACCATTTCTTCCAGGGTCCCCTCAAGGTTTAGGTGGGCCATAGAGCTATTCATCTCCCTCTCTGCTAAGGCTGGAAAACAGCCTCTGACATGGTCGCAACTATGCAGCCATGTTAATTTGTCAGACATATCTGGGTAGCAGTATCAGTTCTCGTTGTTTACCTCTGGAAAGAGTTCCTGTTTCCAGGTTGTCTGAAGGCACCAGTATATAGGGGAAAGAACTCTGTCTTCATCATTTACTGACTTTTATGGGTTAATTTGTATCCCCCAAAAAGATATGTTCAAGTCCTAACCCCTGGGCCTGTAAATGTGACCTTTATCTGGAAATAGGGTCTTTGCAAATGTAATTCGTTAACATGAAGTCATTTCTAAAGTAGGGTTTACCCTAATGCAATATAACTTGTATCCTTATAGAAAGCAGAAGCCCAGGCAAGTGAGGACCCTGAAGTTTAACTTTCATTAAATTCATGGCATGTTTACCTCTGTCTCACATCGGGGTTCAGGCTAGGTCTTCAGACACAGCCAGAAGCAGAGATACAAATCAGGAAACTAAGGAAGGAGCCCCATCCAAAACAGTCTGGGCCCATAAAACAAGGGATAAGAAAAACAAGGTGGTTCAGAGTTTGTGTGGATATCCAGGGCTCCATTCTGATGTTCCAAGTACTGGATTTAAGGTAGCCAGCCCAATTCCAGGCCTCCCTGCACACTGAAAGGTCTGTATCGGTGATCACTTGACATTACGCCCAGATTAACTCAGGGGTTAGGGAAGACCCAGTGCCCTCCATGTCTTGTGGCCAAGTGAGGCCACCTGAGAAGATAAGTCCTGGTAGGGATTACATATTAATTTATTTGTTCATTCAGTACTTACTTTGTGTGTCTTGGATCTGTCAAATACAAACAGCTCAGAACACCATCAACAGATTGCTGTGCAGGTTTAACAGACAACTTTAAAGTTGGGCAGCACGTCATTACCGAGTAAATCAGTGCTCCAATTAATCAAAAATTTCGGGGTACTTATATATAATCTCATCAAGAACTTGGAACCAAAAACAATTTTTTTTTTTTTTTTTTACATTTGAATTTTTTTTTTTTTAATATATATTTTATTGTACTTCAGGTGAAAGCTTACAGAGCAAATAGTTTCTCATGAAATAGTAGTACACATGTTGTTTCTTGACATTGGTTAACAACCCCACAACGTATTAAGCCTCTAAATTCTCAACCTTTTTTTTTTTTGATGAAAATTACAGATGGCCAAAGATACACCGTTTCAAAAATTTCTACATTCACAGTTCAGTGACATTGACTACGCTCTTCCAACTGTGCTGTTATTCTCACTTAAGATGAAGGCTTACAGAAAAAATAGTTTTTCATTTAACAATTACTACACATGTTGCCCTATGACAATGGTTAACAATCTCACAGCACATCAAGAATATCCTTACTCCACCTTGTGTTCCCTATCACCAGGGGGCTTCCTTGTCCCCTTCTGTCTTCTGGACCTTGTCAGTGGATTATTGTACCTCTTTAGTCTCCTTTGTTTGTTTATTTATTTATTTATTTTTATTTTATTTAAACACCATTTCAAAACTTTTTACTTACACTTTTAAGTGATATTGACTATGCTCTTCCAATTGTGCTGCCATTCTCGCCCAAGATGAAGGCTTACAGGACAAAACAGCCTCCCATTTAATAGTTACTACAAATGTTGCCCTATAGCAGTGGTCAACAATCTCACAATACATCGACAGTGTCCTTATTCAATTTGTGTTCCTTATCATTAGTTTCCTACTCTCCCTCTGCCTTCTGGCCCTTGTCACCGGACTCCTGTACATCGTTAGACCCATTTAGTTTTACTGGGGTGTCCATTCCCAGGCTTAACATCGAACCTTGAAGGTAACTTCCCCTCTGAGCTGAAAGGGTGTCTGGGGGCCACACTCTCGAGGTTTCTCTAGTATTCTTTAGGCCAGTATATCTGGTCTTCTTTTTTTTTTTTTTTTTTGGGAGTTAAAATTATGCTCTACATCCTACTCCAGCTCTGCCCAGAACCCTCTGTTGTGATCCTGGTCAAAGGAGTCATTGGTGGTAGCCGGGCACCATCCAGCTGTACTGGGCTCAGTCCCGTGGAGGCCTTGGTAGCTGTGGACCATTAGTCCTTCGGACTAATCTTTTCCTTGTATCCTGTTCTCTTCATTCTCCCTTGTTCCCGAAGGGATGAGATCAGTGGAGTATCTTAGATGGCCGCTCATAGGCTTTTAAGACCCCAGACACTACTCACCAAGGTAGAATGTAGAGCATTATCTTTATAAGTAGTGTCATGCCAATTGAGCTAGATGTTCCCCAAGATCATGGTCCCCAGAGCCCTCCGTCCAACAACTCAGTCCCTCGGGGGGTTTGGATGTGTCTATAGGGCCTTCATGACCTTTCCTTGTGCAGGTTGTGTTAGTTTCCGCTGTACTATGTACTATCTCATCTCTCACCCAAGTTACCACTTACCTATTACCTATTTAGTATCCCCCCCCCCTCCCATCCCTGGTAACCAACAAGGATTGTTACATTTTGCATGTGAATTTTTTCATGGGTTTTTACAATAGAGGTCTCATACAATATTTGTCCTTTTGTGATTGACTTATTTCACTCAGCATGATGTCCTCCAGTTTCATCCATGTTATGAGATGGTTCACCGATTCATTGTTCTTTCTCGTTGCATAGTACTCCATTGTGTGTATGTACCATAGTTTGTGTATCCATTCGTCTGTTGATGGACATCGAGGTTGTTTCCATCGTTTTGCTATTGTGAATAATGCTGCCATGAACATAGGTGTGCATATGTCTATTCGAGTGATGACTCTTATTTCTCTAGGATATATTCCTAGGAGTGGGATTGCTGGATCGAATGGTACGTCTATTTCTAGCTTTCTGAGGAAACGCCATATCATTTTCCAAAATGGCTGTATCATTTTGCATTCCCACCAGCAGTGTATAAGAGTTCCCGTCTCCCCGCAGCCCCTCCAACATTTGTTATTTCCAGTGTTTTTGATTCGTGCCAGTAATGCCGGGGTGAGATGGTATCTCATTGTGGTTTTAATTTGCATTTCTCTAATGGCTAGTGATCGCGAGCATTTCCTCATGTGTCTGTTGGCCATTTGAATGTCTTCCTTGGTGAAGTGTCTGTTCATTTCCTTTGCCCATTTTTTGATAGGATTGGTTGTCTTTTTGTTGTAGAGGTGTTGGATTTTCTTGTAGATTATGGAGATTAGACCTTTGTCTGACTTGTACTGTCCAAAAATTTTTTCCCAGTCTGTAGGTTCTCTTTTAACTCTTTTGGTGAAATCTTTTGAAGAGCATAGATGTTTGATTTTTAGAAGATCCCAATTATCTAGTTTATCTGTTGGGTTTTTTGTGTTGATGTTTATGGTTTGTATCCTGTTAATGCCATGTATTAAGGTCTGAAGTGTTGGTCCTATTTTTTCTTCTATGAATTTTATAGTTTGAGGCTTTATATTCAGGTCTTTGATCCATTTTGAAGTAGTTTTTGTATATGGTGTGAGGTATGGGTCCTGTTTCATTTTTCTACAAATGGATATCCAGTTTTGCCAGCACCATTTGTTAAAAAGACTGTCTTTTCCCCATTTGATGGATTTTGGGCCCTTGTCAAAAATCAGGTGACCGTAGGTGGATGGATTTACATCTGAGTTCTCAATTCTGTTCCATTGGTCAATGTCTCTGTTGTTGTACCAGTACCAGGCTGTTTTGAGTTCTGTAGCTGTATAGTAGGTTCTCAAGTCAGGTAGTGTGAGTCCTCCAACTTTATTCTTCTTCTTCAGTAGTGCTTTACTTATTCGGGGTTTCTTCCCTTTCCATATAAAGTTAATAATTAGTTTTTCCATCTCTTTGAAGAATGTTGTTGGTATTTGTATCGGAATTGCATTGTATTTGTAAATTGCTTTAGGTAGAATTGCCATTTTCACAATGTTGAGTCTGCCTATCCATGAGCATGGTATGTTTTTCCATTTATGTAGATCCCTTTGGGTTTCATGCAGCAGTGTTTTGTAGTTTTCTTTGTATAGGTCTTTTATATTCCTGGTCAGATTTATTCCTAAGTATTTTATCTTTTTAGGGGCTATTGAAAATGGTATTGATTTCCTGATCTCCTTTTCATCGTTCTCTTTACCGGTGTATAGGAATCCAACTGATTTTTGAATGTTTATCTTGTATCCTGCTACTCTGCTGAATCTTTCTATTACTTCCAGTAAATTTCTCGTGGAGTCTTTAGGGTTTTCTATGTATAGTATCATATCATCTGCAAACAGGGAGAGTTTAACTTCTTCATTACCAATTTGGATGCCCTTTATTTCTTTCTCTTGCCTTACTGCTCTAGCGAGAACTTCCAGCACAATGTTAAATAGGAGTGGTGATAAAGGGCATCCTTGTCTTGTTCCTGTTTTCAGGGGGAATGTTTTCAGCCTTTCTCCATTAAGAATGATGTTGGCTGTTGGTTTTGCATAGATGCCCTTTATGATGTTGAGAAATTTCCCTTCTATACCTATTTTATTGAGAGCTTTTATCAGGAATGGGTGTTGGACTTTGTCAAATGCCTTTTCTGCATCAATTGAGATAATCATGTGATTTTTTTCTTTCCTTTTATTTATGTGGTGGATTACGTTGATGGATTTTCTAATGTTAAACCATCCTTGCATACCTGGTATGAATCCTACTTGGTCGTGGTGTATTATTTTTTTGATATGATACTGAATTCTATTGGCTAAAATTTTGTTCAGAATTTTTGCATCTATATTCATGAGAGATATTGGTCTGTAATTTTCTTTTTTTGTGATGTCTTTGCCTGGTTTTGGTATCAGCGTTATGCTGGCTTCATAGAATGAATTTGGAAGTGTTGCTTCCTCTTCTATGCTCTGAAATAACTTGAGTAGAACTGGTACGAGCTCTTCTGTAAATGTTTTGTAGAATTCTCCAGTGAAGCCATCTGGGCCAGGGCTTTTTTTGGTTGGGAGTTTTTTTATTACCTTTTCAATCTCTTCTCTTGTTATGGGTCTGTTCAGATTTTCAATATCACTTTGTTGTAGTTTGGGTAGGCCGTATGTTTCTAGAAATTTATCCATTTCCTCTAGGTTTTCAAATTTGTTGGAATATAGTTTTTCATAATATTCTGTTATAATCCTTTTTATTTCAGTTGGGTCTGTTGTAATGTCCCCCATTTCATTTCTTATTTGGGTTATTTGTGCCCTCTGCTGTTTTTCTTTTGTCAGTCTGGCCAGTGGTTTGTCGATTTTGTTGATTCTTTCAAAGAACCAACTTTTGGTTTTGTTGATTCTTTCTATTGTTTTTCTGTTCTCTATTTCATTGATTTCTGCTCTGATCTTTACTATTTCCTTTCTTCCGGTGGTTGTAGGCTTTTTTTGTTGTTCTCTTTCTATTTGTTTGAGTTCTGTAGTTAATGTTTTGATTTTGTCCCTTTCTTCTTTTTTGATATGTGCATCTATTGCTATAAATTGTCCTCTGAGGACTGCCTTTGCTGTGTCCCAAAGGTTTTGGTATGATGTGTTTTCATTTTCATTTGATTCTAGGAATTTTTTAATTCCATCTCTGATTTCTTCTATTACCCATTGATGTGTAAGCAGATTATTATTCAGTTTCCATGTGTTTGATTTTCTTTCCTTGCTCTTTCTAGTGTTAATTTCTACCTTGATGGCATTGTGGTCAGAGAAGATACTGTGAATTATCTCAGCATTTTGGATCTTGTTGAGGATTGCTCTGTGGCCTAAGATGTGGTCTATTCTGGAGAACGTTCCATGTGCATTGGAAAAGAATGTGTACTTTGCAGCGGTTGGATGGAGTGTTCTATATATGTCTATGAGGTCCAGTTGGCTGATTGTGTCCTTTAGGTCTTCTGTATCTTTGCTAAGTTTCTTTTTAGTTGTTCTGTCCTTTACTGAGAGTGGTGTGTTGAAGTCTCCTACTATTATTGTGGAACTGTCAATTTCTCTTTTCAGTGCTGTTAGAGTTTTTTTTATGTATTTTGGAGCCCTGTCATTGGGTGCATAGATATTTATTATGGTTATGTCTTCATGATGGATCATCCCCTTAATCATTATATAGTGTCCTTCTTTGTCTTTTATGGTAGATTTTGTTTTAAAGTCTATTTTATCTGAGATTAGAATTGCCACTCCTGCTCTTTTTTGATAGTTGTTAGCTTGATATATTTTTTTCCAACCTTTGATTTTTAATAAATTGACATCTTTGTTTCTAAGATGTGTCTCTTGTAGACAGCAAATAGATGGATCCTGTTTTCTTATCCATTCTGCCACTCTCCGTCGCTTTATGGGTGCATTGAGTCCATTTACGTTCAGTGTAATTATTGATAGATGTGAGTTTGTTGCTGTCATTTTGTAGTGCTTTTTTTTGTGATGCTGAAGTTTTCTTTGTTCTTCTTACTCTCTTGTGCTGAGTTCCTTTTGTTTGTGGATTTTGTGTTCATTTCTTTTGTTTTTGTAGGTTTTGTTTTTGTTGAGACTTTATGTTTTTCGTCTTTATTTTTATGAGTTGGTTTGTTAACTTTTTTTGTGGTTACCATGAATTTTACCCTTATCTTTATAATTTTGAAGCAGTCTACCGTTACTTGGTATCGCCTTGCCTTCTTCTCCTTTAGAAGGTTCTATACCTATGCCGTTTGTTCCCTCTTTCATTGTTTTGATGTTGTTGTCATCCTTTGATTGATTTCTCTGATTCCCTGTTGTATATCTTTTGTTTTTGGAAAGTCGTCTGTAGTTCAGTTCCTAGAATGGTATCTGGTTCATGTGAACCTGCATCCTAGGTCCTAGGTCCTGCCTGAGGGCTTAAGCTGTTTGTCCTCAGATCGAAGAACTCCCTTTAATAATTCTTGTAAGTTTGGTTTGACTTTTGCATATTCCTTTAGTTTCTGTTTATCTGGAAATGACCTAATTTCACCATCAAATCTGAATGAGAGTTTTGCAGGATATATTATTCTTGGCTGACAATTTTTTTCTTTCAAGATTTTATATATGTCATCCCATTGCCTTCTTGCCTGCATGGTTTCTGCTGAATAATCTGAGCTTAGTCTTATTGTTTCTCCTCTGTATGTGACTTCTTGTTTTTCACGAGCTGCTCTCAGGATTCTTTGTTTGTCTTTAGTTTTAGCGAGTGTGAATATGATATGTCTTGGTGATTTTCTTTTGGGGTCTATTCTATATGGGGTTCGTTGAGCTTCTTGGATGACCAGCTTTTCATCTTTCATGATATTGGGAAAGTTTTCTGTCAGCAGTTCCTCAATGATCCTCTCTGTGTTTTCTGTTTTCTTCCCCTGTTCTGGTATGCCAATCACTCGTAAGTTTTTGCTTTTAATTGTGTCCCACATAACTCTCAGGGTCTCTTCATTTTTCTTTGTTCTTTTTTCTGAGTTTTCCTGAAACAGAGTTGTATCCAAGTGTTTGTCTTTAGTTCCACTGATCCTGTCTTCCATGGTTTCAAATCTACTTCTCAGCCCTTCTATGACACCGTCCATTTCTGAAATCTTGTTGTTTATCTTTTGGATTTCTAATTGTTGTTTTTGTATAATTTCGAGTTGTGAATTTATTTTGGCATTTTGTTCTTGCATCATCTTCCTGAATTCTTTCAATTTTTTGTCTGTATTTTCCATAAATTTGTCTATTTTTTCCTCATGTTTGTCAGCTTTTTGCCTCAGTTCTTGGAAAATTCCGAGTATTAGTGATTTGAGTTCCGTATCAGGTACTTCTAGTGCATTTTCTTTCACAGGAGAGTTATCTGGTGTTTTAATTTGGACGCCTATTGGAGCCATCTTGTCTTGTTTTTGTAAATGTTTTGATATTGTTTGCTGTTTTCGGGGCATTCAGTAGATATTTCTCTCGTTTATTGATTGTAGATTTTTTTTTTTTTTTTTCGTTCTTGTGGTACAGCTGGGCAGATCTAGTTGAGGAGGAGCCACTGGGATGGGTTGCTTGTGGCACTCACCGCAGCCACCAGGACAGTCGGTAGTCAGTGCTGGGCAGGTTCCAATAGGGCGTGCCTGCACAGCTTGGTGGTGTGATGTTAAGTGCATGGTGCAGGTAGGTAGGGTGCAGCGGGAAGATGGTTATGTGTGAAGCTAAGCTGGATATGGGGGAGAGGAGAGAGGAGGAGGAGCAAAAAGCGTACAAACATAAAAGAATGCTAGGGGAGCTTGTCGTTGGAATGTACAGATGAGAGACTATGGGATGGAGGAAACCAGAAGGGGGAAGAGAAAGAAAAGGAAAGAATGACCAAATAAAAATCAGAAAAGTTAAAGAACTGCAAAGTTCCCAGGGATCGCACCGATGCAGCTATGAGGTCTGGGGGAGTCGGTCTCAATTTTCACAGCTCAGCCTGGCCAGAAGGTACAGAGGCATACATCGCCTGGTATTCAGGGATCAGAAAGAGAAGGAAGAGATAGAGGGACAAGAAATTAAGCAATGAAGAAAGACGAAAGAGAAAAAGAGGTAAAATATGACAAAACTAATCAAAAAAGGAAGAAAAATAAAATTGAGAAAAGAAAAAAAAAAAAGGGGCAACACCAGCAGTCAGTGCCTACAAATGGGACCCAGAGAGCCCCCACTCAGGGGCGCGAATTCCAAGAAGCCGATAGTCTCGGGGTTAAGTGACCGTGGCCACGGGAAGCAGAGGGGCCAACGAACAAAGGCCCCAGGATCCCACCCGCGCGGGAGCCCAGACCTGGAAACAGCCACACGCCCGAACGCAGCCCTACAGCCCCGCAGGAGAGAGCAGAGACGGCCCTCGGAACCAGGCACCCAGGCAAAAGGAGGGGGAGGCGGCAGAAAAAGGTCCGCTAGGTGCCAGCAAACGGCTCCCAGAAAGCCCCCAGCCCGGGCGCGCGGAACCCAAGCACCGGCGCCCCCCCGCCCAGGGACCCCGGCCACGGAAAGCAGAGGGGCGAACGAACAAAGGCCCCGGGATCCCACCCACGCGGGAGCCCAGACCCAGAAACAGCCACACGCCCGCACGCAGCTCCACAGCCCCGCAGGAGAGAGCAGAGACAGCACCCGGACCCAGGCACCCAGGCAAAAGGAGGGGGAGGCGGCAGAAAAAGGTCCGCTAGGTGCCAGCAAACGGCTCCCAGAAAGCCCCCAGCCCGGGCGCGCGGAACCCAAGCACCGGCGCCCCCCCGCCCAGGGACCCCGGCCACGGAAAGCAGAGGGGCGAACGAACAAAGGCCCCGGGATCCCACCCACGCGGGAGCCCAGACCCAGAAACAGCCACACGCCCGCACGCAGCCCTACAGCCCCGCAGGAGAGAGCAGAGACGGCACTCGGAACCAGGCACCCAGGCAAAAGGAGGGGGAGGCGGCAGAGAAAGGTTCGCTAGCTGCCAGCAAACGGCTCCCAGAAAGCCGCCAGCCCAGGCGCGCGGAATCCAAGCACCAGCACCCCCCAGCCCAGAGACCCTGGCCACGGAAAGCAGGGGATCCCCAGCTGAGGCGGAGAGGGGTGGGTGGTGGGAGAGCGCGCACCGCAGTTTACCGGTCCTTCTGTCTCCGACCAGATGCTCTGCAAGGCTGCTCTCCCGTTTGCTGGTCTCCGATAGGAATCCAAGATGGTGGATCCGCGCTGCGTTAGCTGGTAAGGAATCTCTGCCTGAGTCTCTCCTCGCTCTCCGTTCTCTTTTAGTATTCTCACTCCGTTTGGTGTTTGGCTGAGTTCTTTATCTCTTCATTTGGTGTTCTAGGGTTTCAGGATTGTTGATTCTCTGTTAGGCTTAGTTTTTCGGATCTTTGCTGTGGAGGGACGGCGTGGTGTTTCTGCCTAGAGCGCCATCTTGCCCCTCTCTCTACATTTCCAAAAACAATTTTTGATTGGTTGATGATGGTGTCAGAATACATAAATCTTATAAGAGAGCAGGATGTGCTCAAACATTATCACGAATAGAAAAGTAGATTCAGCCGGCCATTGAAGGCAACGGGCATTCCACCCTAGAACCATGGGCCCAACTTGTCCATAATCTGGTAGAGAAGGCCGCAATGACAGTAAATGCTGCCGTGACTTACTGGAAGCCTCCACTGGCCACATTTTGCATTATGCCAAGGTACAGCTGGTTCCTCCAACCCCTGCTGAGATCCCTACAGCTATTCAGAGCCTGAAAAAAATAGTCAATAGTGCTCAAACTGGTCGCTTCAAACAGCTCACAGTTAAGGAAGCTCTGCTGAATGGTTTGGTGGCCACTGAGGTGTGGATGTGGTTTTATATTGGCGAGATCACAGGCAAGCGTGGCATCATTGGCTATGATGTTTGAAGACCAATCTTTAACATCTGATTATATTTTATTTGCTATTTGAGTGTTCTTGGACCATGTGTAAATCAGACTGCTATCTGAATAAAATAATGTATGGAGAAAAAAAAAAAGAATAGAAAAATAGAAACTTCCCTAAGACAATACAAGATCAGTGAGCCATCATTATAAGACCTCTGGAGTCTTAGAAACGGGACATGTTCATTAATCTTCACTTGTTTTTTGAAAGACCAAGTTCCAAGTGTTTCGGTGAGTGTGATCACCTAAGTACAATTATGTGAAATTTGATAAGCTGCTTCTAAAGTTTGGTTACAGCCAACATGTGTACTACTGTTTCATGAGAAACTATTTGTTCTGTAAGCCTTCACCTGAAGTACAATAAAATATAAATAAAAAATAAAATAAAATAAAGTTTGGTTACAGCATAAGGCATAACTGTAAGCTTCAAAAGTTACATATCTGTGACTATGCAGCACATAGGTTTCTCACATTTAATAAGATGACCTTTAGTGTCATGGGTAAGAGAGCTCTCTCTGTTTTCATAAAGCAAAACGTGTGATTTTATTTCACAGAGCAGAGAAGAAGGTCCAGTCGTTGCCCTCACAGAGTGCACCGTCTAAAAGGAGAGACAGACACCTAACATGATGTAGCCAGAGTCCCCCAAAGGAGTCACCTGTGCACCCTAATAGCCTCTGCGAAGAGTAATGAGGCTATGATGAGTGGGCCCTGGGACACTGGAAGGAGCACTCTCCAACAAGGTTGGCAACAAGCTTTTCTCCCTGGCCAGCTTTTAGAGAGACTAGAGTGGCCTATTGTCCTGATTTGCCCTGGGGTCTCCTAGTTTTATCACTGAGAGTCCTGTTTCACAAGAAATCCCTCAGTTCTGGGAAACCCAGGACAGCTGATCACTCTAGGACAGAGAGACACTGATTAGTTTCCTTGGAGGTAGAAGGGCATTGAGGTCCCTGGACTCGGTCCCGAAGCATCATTCATTTCCCTTTGGGGTGTGACAGTCAATGGTGGCCCTCATAGACCTTCTGACCCATCCCTGAGGAACTGAATCCAAGTTTCTTGAGCATGTGGAAGACTGATAAACGGAGTTCTAATCTTGGACTCATTGCAAGACGAGAAAGTGTAAGAACTGATAGTGGTGGTGAAAGAGGCTGTGATCGCATCCTCAGCAGCCACTCCTGAGGCCAAATCCAGAATGAGGAGAAGCAGCAGCCTGACCAGATGAAGGCCATCAGGTGAGGGAGCTCAGAGCAGCAGTGGCTCGGAATCGAGAACAATGGATTGACCCACTAGCAAAGGGACAATGGGAGCCTCTCGGAGCTCTGTGCCCTGTGGCCCACCTGCTCCTTTCCCTGACAGCTGGGCAGGGTGAGAGGTGAGATTGGAGAACAATGAACACAGGGGAGGGGAGATGAGGCTCTGAAAGTATCCCTTTGTTTCCCCAGTCCTCCTAGGCAACAGTCTGTCTGAGGTTAAGGAAATCAGTTTTACATTTTTCAGCTGAGATCTTCGTGTTTAGTTTACCCCACGCCCAGAACCTGCAAAATTTCGTATGTGCAAGTATCTTCTCTAGAAGATAGCATTCATTAGGGTCTCAACATCGTTCAAGAGCTGAAATAATAGATCAGGAAACACTAGACTAAAAGACTTCTAAGGTCCCTGTTCTCACAGTTTATTTGATTCTTTCACGATATCCAAGATAACTGATTTTACAAAGGAAGTATCACAGTCCAAAAAGCCCAAGAAATTTCCCTTTGAGAAGCATACTACATACTAACACTGGGAAATACAAAACAGTTTTCTCTGTTGTGAATGGAACCCATTGGTCACTTTTTTTCAGATTACAATGTTGACATGTATTTGGTAACAGCAGTCCTGGGGCCGTTTGTAACAAATGAGGTACTACTGGACAGGGACAGGATATAAAGAGAAAAGAACATACCCTTCCAGGTATATGTTCCAAGCTTCAAACAATATGGCCAAAAAAACAATTTGGTCAAATTGGCTGAAAGCAAGGTGGTTAAAGTGGAAATTTGGCCAAAAGAACAACTTGGTTCAAAATGAATATCGTTTACTTTTTACTTGACACACCACTTTGCACTGTTAAGCATTTTCACAAAAAACACATGTCTATATTACAGAATGTAATATAGGATAGCTCCTTAGAAGCAAGGATGGCAAGACTTTGACTTGCTTACTTTGGACATGTCATCAGGAAAGACCAACTGCTAGAAAAGGACATCATGGTTGGTAAAATAGAGGGTCAGCAAAACAGAGGGAAAGTCTCAATGAGATGCATTGGCAGAACAGCCAAAACAACGCAAACATACCAATGATCATGACCACGGCGCAGGCAGTGTTGTTTTCCCTTACACGTAACGTTGCTACCAGTCGGACCTGACTCCAGGGCGCCTGACGACATTTAACTTGTATCATTTTACCAAAAGGAGATAATGGTTTTTTGAGCCGGTGACTGTGGAAAGGTGATGGAGTCCATATTACCACTTCCTGCTCCCCACAGGTCAGGACCTTCCTGAGAGCTGGACTGCCTCAAGAGGCTGGAGGCCAGCAGTGAAAGGTTAAGGGCTGCTGAGAGCCTTTCAGATTCTTGACAAAGCAACTGCTGGGGTAAAAACCTACAAAAAAAAGTAGCTGGGGAAGACCTTATTCGTGTGTAGTGGCAAGTATTTATTAATGTGTATTGTATGTGCAAGAGGCCCTGGTGGCGCAGTGGTTAAGAGCTCACGCTGCTTACTAAAAGGTCAGCAGTTCAAATTCCCCAGCCGCTCCTTGGAAACCCTATGGGGTAGTTCTACTCTGTCCTATAGGGTCATTGTGAGTTGCCATCTACTCAACAGCAACGGGTTTGGTATATGTGCAAGGGATCCTGGTGGCAAAAGTGGTTACGAGCTCGGCTGCTAACTGAAAGGTAGTTTGTTCCAAGCGACCCAGTGGTTCTGCGGGAGAAGGACCTGGCAATCTGTTTGCATAAAGATGACAGCCTAAGAAATCCTATGGGGCAGTTCTACTCTGTACTACAGGGTTGCTATGAGTTGCAAAGCGACTTGATGGCTCCTGGCAACATCGTATGGGCAGTCTTTAACGACCAGATTTTCTAGTGAGGGAACTCTAGGCAGGAAACTCAGTTTATTCCATTAACAAATACTTTCCGCCGAATTCTGAGTTGTTTTTCATGTCACTTTTTCTTAATAGTGATTCATAAAACGTAACTAGGGGTAAAAGTATTGCAGACGCTACCTCAGGCTGCTTGGAGTTTCGAGGGAAATAATTCAAATGAAACGTCAAAGTCAACGCTGAGAACAGTAGGCGTTTGGAGAAGGAGGCGAGGCCGAGCTGAGGACCTTGCAACTCAGAATTCGTCAGCCACCCACCCAACACTGCGCTGCCCGAGGGCCCGCCTGGCCAGACTCCCTGCGCAGCCGCGACGTCACCGCGTAGGGGCGGGGCTGCCTCCCCGATCTGGCGGAGGGGGCGGGACAGGGCGTGGCCAGGGCGGCTGCCGGCCACTGAGGTGCGGGGGTGTATAGCGCTCTCGCCGGCTCGCGCTGTGGCAAGGCGGCAGCCGCGAGGAGCGTGCGGAGTCGGCATGTCTGGGCTGCCAGGCGTCCCGGAGCAGACACGTCCAGAGCAGGGCGCGCCAGACCCGCTGCGCGCAGGCTTCGTGGTGGGGCTGGACGTGGGCAGCTCCGTGATCCGCTGCCACGTCTATGACCAGGAGGCGCGGATCCGGGGCTCCAGCGCGCAGAAGGTGACCGGGGACCGGGCGTCGGGGAGGCGAGCGGGCAGGTCCGCCTCAACCGGAACGGACGCGGCGCAGCCGGACCGGACGGATTCCCTGCCCGGGCCAGGGTGGACCTACACGCCCTTCCCGTCCGGCTGAGGGCAGAAAGGGCCCCGCATGTGTCCCGGGGCCCCACACTCGCACCTTGTCACCTGGGTAGTCACCTGTCAGGCCTGACCTGGGTGGGACAGGGGTGGCTCTCAGGACAAGGCAGGCTGCGCGGATTTAGCCAGAGCATGCTTCGTGACTTGCTTGGTTTTTTCTGCACTTCCTTGATAAACCTCCAACCCCACCTCTATTTACATTTTCATTTTTCAGATGTTCATAGAACTTAAATGTATTGTCTGTTCCTCAGTTGTCATTACTAACTACTCATCAGAATGCTGGTTCCTCTCAGGAGCAAGAGATTCTTGTGTAGACTAGAGGTAGTGAGCAAGTTTTGAAGGCTGTCCTGTCGTTTCATTTCCCCTTTCCATCTTTCAGAATTCGTAATGGTATCTTTTTCAGGTTTGAGAAACCTACCAAGTCATTGGTTTGTTATTAGTAAAGCCTTGAATTGTTAATAATATTGATCAGCAGCCAACCGATTGGTAAATCATTCTTGAAGAGTTAATTTCTAACACAGTTGTCAGCACACAGTTCTGTTTATTGGATAGTTGTTGTTAGGTGCCATCCAGTTGATTCTGACTTATGGTGACCCCATGTGACAGAGTAGAACTGCCCCACAGGGTTTTCTTGGGAAGCAGGAGCCGCTGGTTGGGTTCAAACCGCTGGCTTTTAGATTAGCAGCAGATCGCTTAACCATCTGCGCCATTAGGGCTCGTTTTGGATAATAGTGTTCTTACTTACTCTTCTTTCCAATACCAGCATCTTTTTATGTTAGAAGAGTTAGCGAGGACAGGAGCCATAAGTTACACAGGTCATTTCCAGCACTGGACTCCTCATTTCTTGATGTCCTAGCCTTCTTCCCATCTGTGTTTCCAGCCAGGGTACAAGTAAATAGTGACTGCTTTGATCATTTGTTCTGAGTATGCAGCAGACTTCCATTGGGGTTTTGGGACCAGGACAGTAAGCTGGAGCTGCAGCAGCTCCCTGTCCCTTCTCTGGTAGCTATGCAGGAACATTGTCTGCTCACCTGGGTTCCCTGCACCCACCTTAGAAGACAGATAAAAGGCAGACACTGTCCTTCAGAGAATCTGTGCTCCTTCTCTTTGTGTTAGTCTTTATCACAAATGCAATGTATTTTCACACCAGCCTCTCCTAACAACTTTAGACACAAAGTACTTTTGTTTTGAGCAGTGTTTTGTTTTGTTTTGTTTTTTAAGGAATTGAAATATTTTGAACCAAAGAGAGAAAAAAAATTGTTTGAAGATGCAAAGTTACACAGTTGCTTCATAATTTGGGGTGAATCATTAGTCTTTTAGAGATGAGGTACGGATTTCAAAGATGAATCAAGATTATCAGCAGTGGCAGGAAGCTGGTGTGATTTGTTCAGATTCTAAGCTGTGGAAGGGTATCTGGGAAAAATATGTGAATAAATAAAAATACAAAAAGTCCCTGCCCTCAAATGATAAAGGAGTTTATAGATAAAGGAGTTTACAACAGTGCTTCTCGAAGTTTGATTCCTAGGCTGCTGGGTTGAGATAAATTAACAAAAATTAAGTGCTTAGAAACTTGCGTGGCAATTTGGCAGAGTAATTTTATGTTGGTTGTCTCTAATAATATATAGCATGGGATTTTATTTTGTATGTCTTTTTTTTCCATTTTCTTTCTCTAGGAACTTGTTTTAATTATATCTTTAAAATTGTTGGTCCACAATGAATTAGAAATTGTAAAAAAAAAAACCTTGGTCCTCCACTTCAGATAGCTGAGTTTCTTAGGGGAGAGGCTCTCATTGGTCTACATTACTACTCAGCATCTGCTTTATTACCTCATAGGTGCTGAATAAATAATGACTGAACGACAGTTAAAGCATTAGAAATTCAGTTTGCTTCATGGGGCCCTATGGATTAGACACTGAATTTGATTGTGTTTCTTTTCTCAAGGGAAGAATCACAGCTCTGCTAATATGCTGGAAAGAATGTATAAGAGAAACCTAAAACCTCTTACTATAGGATTTGCTTGATGTTGCTAAATAAATGGCTTTGAAAAGAAAAGAAAAATCAAAAAGTGATCACCCTTAGGGACAAGAACAAAATAGGCTTGTAGTTAAAATTGAAATCCCAAACACGAACTCTTACATTAGGGGGTGTATGTTAGGCTTCTCAGAAGACTACAGTTTTATTTCTTGTGTCATTTATTTTTTACGTTTAACACCAGACATAAATTTTTAGCTTTTTAAAAATAATTTGTATTTTTTAACTATTTCTTCAAACTCTTAAATATTGGTGTTAAATACTAGAATAGTATTCAGTGTTGGAAATCCTACTAGTGAATATTTGGTATTTTTAGTTTTTAAAAATGAAGAAAGTTTATCATGTTCCCCAAGTGGAATGTGAAGTTATTATGAGAAACTATAAAAATGATACCATCCTGGTTGGAAGAACAGAACAGACAGGCCACTCCAAAGAGAACAGGGCAATCTTCAATACTGTGTGCCCTCTGTACATTCCTGAAAAACGGGCTATCTGGTTGTCTTTTGTTTTAACCAGCAAAACAGATTTTCTTCTTAACTTTGATTATCGTCTTGATCTAACTGTGGTTTAATCTTCCTTCCGTAGAGAAACAAGTTTCACTATTGTGGCATGTTTGGGGATAGTGAGCTGGCCTGTTTGGTAGAGTGAGGGGAAGTGGCCCTGGAAAAGTGTGGGCACCATCTTTTTACGTTAGGACTGTTAGGGAGAACAGCAGCTGTCAGTTACAGAAACCGTTCCCAGCAGCATCGAACTCACCCTCTTTCTTGGTGTTGCCATCAAGTCTGAAGGTTTGTAAGTTTGAAGCGATGATATTTACACTGAGCATTTTTTGGGGGGCGGGGAAAGAGTTATTACAGTTTTCTTGAAAAAAAGTCTTGCATGGAAATGACAGAAATATTTGGTGAAAGGGGAATGGATTTCAATCTTTTCTGATGAGCTCACTGGGGAATAATAGGTTCTTTCTTCACATCATCGTGTGTCACCCTTCTGCTCCCCACATTGTCACTGTTTCCTCAGAGCCCCTATTTTTTTTTTTATTGTGCATCAGATGAAGTTTTGCAGAGCAAATTGGTTTCTCATTAAACAATTAATACACATATTGTTTTGTGACATTAGTTGTCAACCCAAGAAGTGTCAAAACTCTCCCCTTCTCTACTTTGGGTTCCCCATTACCAGCTTTCCTGTCCCCTCCTGCCTTCTCGTCCTTGCCCCTGGGCTGTTGTGCCTGTTTTGTCTTGTTTTGTTTAGGGACCTGTCTAATCTTTGGCTGAAGGGTGAATCTCGGGAGTGACTTCAGTAATGAGTTAAAAGGGTGTCTGGGGGCCACACTACTGCGGTTTCTCCAGTCTCAGACCAGTAGGTCTGCTCTTTTTTTGTGAGTTTGAATTTTGTTCTACAGTTTTCTTCAGCTCTATCCAGGACCCTCTATTGTGATCCCTGTTAGAGCAGTCGGTGGTGGTAGCCAGGCACCATCTAGTTATGCTGGACTCAGTCTGGTGGTGGAGGCTGTGGTAGTAGTGGTCCATTAGTCCTTTGGACTAATCTTTCCCTTGTATCTTTGGTTTTTTTCATTCTCCCTTCCTACAGGTAGGATGGGACCAGTGGGGTATCTTAGATGGCTGCTCACAAGCTTTTAAGACCCCAGACACTACTCACTATAGTAGGATGTAGAATATTTTCTTTATAAACTGTGTTATGCTGGTTGAGCTAGATGTCCCTCCCCCAAGACCATGGTCCCCAGCCCTCAGCCCAGTAATTCGGTACCTTAGGGAGTTTGGATGTGTCTGTGGAGCTGCCATGATCTTGCCTTGGACAAGTTGTGTTGGCTTCCCCAGTATTGTGTACTGTCTTACCCTTCACCAAAGTTACCACTTATCTGTTGTCTATTTAGTGTTTTTCCCTCTCCACATCTACCCTCCCTCATAACCATCAAAGATTGTTTCTTTTTGTGTGTAAACCTTTTCATGAGTTTTTATAATAGTGGTCTCATACAGTATTTGTCCTTTTGTGATTGACTTATTTTAGTCAGCATAATGCCCTCCAGATTAATCCATGTTATGAGATGTTTTGCAGATTCATCATTGTTCTTTATCATTGTGTAGTATTCCATTGTGTGTATGTACCATAGTGTGTTTATCCATTTGTCTGTTGATGGGCATCTAGGTTGTTTCCATCTTTTTTGCTGTTGTGACTAATGCTGCAGTGAACATGGGTCTGCATATGTCTATTCGTGTGACAGCTCTTATTTCTCTAGAATATACTTCTAGGAGTGGGATTGCTGGATCACATGGTATTTCTATTTCTAGCTTTCTAAGGAAGCGCTGTATCATTTTCCAGAATGGTTGTACCATTTTACATTCCCAGCAGCAGTGCCTAACAGTTCCAGTCTGCCCTCAGCCTCTCCAACATTTGTTATTTTCTGTTTTTTTTATTTATGCCAGTAATGTCGAGATGGGATGGTATCTCGTTGTAGTTTTGTTGTTATACTTTAAATGAAGGTTTACAGAACAAACTAGTTTCTAATTCAGCAGTTGGTACACACATTGTTTCATGACTTTGGTTAACAGCTGCACGGCATGTCAACACTTTCCCTTCTCGACCTTGAGTTCCCTATTACTAGCTTTCCTGACCCCTCCTGCCTTCTAGTCCTTGTCCCTGGGCTGTTATGCCCCTTTAGTCTCTTTTTGTTTTATGGGCCTGTCTAATCTTTGACTGAAGGGTGAACCTCGGGAGTGATTTCATTACTGAGCTAAAAGGGTGTCTGGGGGCCATACTCTTGAGGTTTCTGCAGTCTCTGTCAGGCCAGTAAGTCTGGTCTTTTTACGTGAGTTAGAATTTTGTTCTACACTTTTCTCCAGCTCTGTCCAGGACCTTCTGTTTTGATCCCAGTCAGAGCAGTCAGTGGTGGTAGCCAGGCACCATCTAATTGTACTGGACTCAGTCTGGTGGAGGCTGTGGTAGTAGTGGTCCATTAGTCCTTTGGACTATTCTCTCCCTTGTATCTTGTTTTCTTCATTCTCCTTTGCTCCCAAAAGGGTGAGACCATCATTGTAGTTTTGATTTGTGTTTCTCTAATGACCAGTGATTGGGAGCATATCCTCATTTGTCTGTTAGCTGCCTGAATGTCTTTGGTGAAGTGTCTGTTCATATCCTTTGTCTATTTTTTAATTGGATTATTTGCTTTTTATTGTAGAGATGTTGGATTTCCCTATAGATTTTAGAGATTAGACCTTTGTTAGATTTGTCATAGCCCAAATTTTTTTGCCAGTCTGTAGGTTCTCTTTTTACTGTTTTGGTGAAGTCTTTTGATAAGCATAAGAGAGCTCCTTTTTTATTCTCTTTATTCTGACCATTTCTTGCACATTAGAAATTTTCCTTAAATGGTGATCTTGGTTATCTGTTCATATTTTCAGTACCATGTCTCACCAAAATACTCAGCTGTACCTGGTATTTGCAAGCACAGAACTCCTCTGGTTCAGTGCTTCCATAGAGTAAACCCGTTACCCTCTGCCAGGTTCATTGAGGGACAGTGATCTGGCTGCAGGGACTAGAGGGAAAGAACTGAGGATCCTTATAAAGACTTTGAACCAGTGTTTTGTCAGCTGCATCTGCCATCCCAGCCTTGGGAGGTACTTGGTGTCTCCAGGGTTCTAGCCTAGAATATCTGCTCTCTGCTTATGGGTGTTACTCTGATCATTTGTTCATATTGTCATTCATTCATTCACTTATATTCATAGAGTACCTAAGAAGGCCTGGTTGCACAGTGGGTAAGCACTGGGCTGCTAACTGAAAGGTCGGTAGTTCTAACCTACCAGCTGTTCTGTGGGAGAAAAGACCTGGTGATCTGCTCACATAAAGATTTCAGCCTAGGAAACCCTATGGGGCAGTTCTGCTCTGTCCTGTAGGGTTGTTATGAGTCAGAATCAAATCGACAGCACAGAACAGCAAGCCAAAAGAGTGAACAAATCATCTTAGAAATATAACCAGAATGCTCCTTAGAAGCGAGGATGGTGACAGTTCGACTTACCTTGGAAACCTCATCGGGAAAGACAAATAGGTAGAATAGGATATCATGTTTGGTAAAGTGGAGGGCCAACGAAAATGAGGGAACCCCTCAATGAGATGGATTGACACAATAGCCGCACAGTGGACTCAGACATACCAAAGATCATGAGTATGGCACAGGGCCGGGCAGCGTTTCCTTCTGTTATATATGAGGTTGCCATCATTTTAGCCTGAAGCTATAAGTTTTTATTTATTTATTTTTATTGTGCTTTAGGTGAAAGTTTACAAAGCAAATTAGTTTCTCATTAATCAGTTAATACACAAATTGTTTTGCAACATTGGTTGCCCGCTCATGATGTGTCAACACTCTCCCCTTCTCTACCTCGGGCTACCCATTTCCATTCGTCCAGTTTTCCGGTCCCTTCCTGCCCTCTTGTCTTTGCTTTTGGGCTGGTGTGCCCATTTAGTCTCGTATACATGATTGAACTATGAAGCACGTTCCTCACACGTTATTGTTTGTTCTATAGATCTTATTTATTTTTAAATTAACATATAGTAAAATTGACTTTTTTCTGGTGTACAGTTCTGAGTTTTAACACTTATATAAAACCATTGCTGTTGAGTCGATTCTGACTTGTAGCAACCCTATAGGACAGAGTAGAACTGCCCCACAGGGTTTCCAAGGCTGTAAATCTTTACAAAAGCAGACTGCCACATCTTTCTCCTGTGGAGAAGCTGGAACACATATGTAAGATTAGCTCAAAAAACTCCCTTGTGATTCCCCTTTGTAGTTATACCCTCCCCCCATACCTAACCCTTGGTGACGACTGATCTATTCTCTGTGACTGTACTTTTGTTTTTCTGAGAATGTCATAATAATGGACTCATACAATATGTAGTCTTTTGAGACTGGCTTCTTTTCAGCATAATGCCTTTGAGATTTGTCCATGTTGTTGTGTTTATCAATAGTTTCTTCCTTTTTTTTTCCTTAGTAGTATTCCATTATATGGATATACCGTATTCAATCATCTGTTGAAATACATTTGAAACTGTTACCAGTTTTGGGGAATCATGAATGAGTAGAGCTGCTATCAACTTTCATGTACAGGTTTTAATGTGAACAAGTTTTTGTTTCTCTAGGGTAAGTACATAAGAGCGGGATTGCTGGGTCATATGATAAGTGAATGTTTAATTAAATAAGGAATTGCCAAACTTTTTCCAGCATGGCTGTACCATTTTGCATTCCCATCGGCAAGCTATAAGAGTTCCAATTGCAAATTATGGTACATACATACAGTGGAATACTATGCAACAATAAAGAATAATGATGAATCCTTGAAATATCTCACAGCATGGATGAATCTTGAGGGCATTATGCTGAGCAAAATAAGTCAATCACAAAAGGACAACTATTGTATGAGACCATTATTATAAACACTCATGAAAAGGTTTACCCATAGAAGAAAACAAACTGATGGTTTTGAGAGAGGGAGGGGGTGTGGAGGCGAAATAACTAACTAGGTAGTAGACAAGTGTTTACTTTGGTGAAGGGAAAGACAACACACAATATAGGGAAAGTCAGCACAGCTTGACCAAGGCAAAGTCGTAGAAGCTTCCTAGACACATCCAAACACCTTGAGGGACTGAGTTACTGGGACTGAGGGCTGGGGACCATAGTTTCAGGGGACAACTAGGTGAATTGGCATAATGTACTTTATAAAGAAAATGTTCTACATCCTACTTTGGTGAGTAGCATTTGGGGTCTTAAAAGCTTGCAAGAGACCATCTAAGATACATCTATTGTTCCCATCCCATCTGGAGCAAAGGAGAATGAAAAAAACCAAAGACACAAGGAAAATATTAATCCAAAGGACTAATAGATCACATGAACCACAGCCTTCACCAGTCTGAGCCCAGAAGAACTAGATGGTGCCTGGCTACCACCGACTGCTCTGACAGGGATCATAGTAGAGGGTTCGGACAGAGTGGTAGAAAAATGTAGTACACAATTTAAATTCACACATACACAAAAGACCAGACTTACTGGTCTGACGGAGACTGGAGGAACCCCTGAGCCTGTAACCCCTAGAAACCCTACTAACTCAGAAGTAAAGCCACTCCCAAAGTCTACCTTTCAGCCAAAGATTAGACAGACCTATAAAACAAACAATAGCACATGTGAGGGACATGCCTCCTAGTTCAATTAAGTATACGAGACCAAATGAGCAATACCTGCCCAAAAGCAAAAACGAGAAGGCAGAAAGGGACAGGAAAACTGGATGAATGGACACGGGGAACCCGAGGTAGAAAGGAGGAGAGTGCTGACACATGTGGGGATTGTAACCAACATCTCAAAGCAATTTATGTATAAATTTTTGAATGAGAAACTAATTTGCACTATGTACTTCACCTAAGGCACAATTAAAAAAAAAAAGAGTTCCAGTTTTCCCACATCCATGCTATCACTTGGTATTGTTAGTATTTTTTTTTTTTAACGTATGCTTTCTAATAAATGTAGTGGTGTCTCATCATGGCTTTAATTTGTGTTCACCTAATTGTCATAGGGTCGCTATGAGTCGGAATCGACTAGACGGCAACAGATTTTTTTTTTACTTGCTAATGATGTTGAATATCATTATGTGCATTTGGTGCAGTGCTTAAAGCACCATCAACTGCTAACCAAAAGGTCAGCGGTTGGAAACCACCAGGGATTCCAACTCATGGTGACCCTATAGGACAGAGTAGAATTGCCCCATAGGGTTTTCAGGGAGTGGTTAGTAGATTTGAACTACCGACCTTTTGGTTAGCAGCCGTAGCTCTTAACCACTGCGCCACCATGGCACCTTCATGCCAACAGTACACTATTTTAAGAACTATAGCGTTATTGGTTTTCAATATTGTTTTGGCTATTCTAGTTCTTTTGCCTTATCATAAAAGTTTTAGAATCATCTTGTGTCTATCTACAAAAAAATCCTATTTGAATTTTGATGTAGAATTCTGGGATGACATCTCTTTTAGCATTTTAAAATTATTGAGCTACTTCCTTCTGGCCTTCATGGTTCTGATGATAAATTCATAGTTATTCAAATCATTGTCCCTGTACTATGTGGTTTAAAGTCAGGAAAGGTGTGCGTCAGGGTTGTATCCTTTCATCATACCTATTCAATCTGTATGCTGAGCAAAAATCCGAGAAGCTGGACTATATGAAGAAGAATGTGACATCAGAATTGGAGGAAGACTCATTAACAACCTGCCATATGCAGATGACACAACCTTGCTTGCTGAAAGTGAAGACGACTTGAAGGACTTACTGATGAAGATCAAAGACCACAGCCTTCTGTATGGATTACACCTCAACATAAAGAAGGCAAAAATCCCCACAACTGGGCCAATAAGCAACATTGTGATAAATGGAGAAAAGATTGACATTGTCAAGGTTTTCATTTTACTTGGATCCGTAATCAACAACCATGGAAGCAGCAGTCAAGAAAGCAAAAGATGCATTGCATTGGGCAAATCTGCTGCAAAAGACCTCTTTAAAGTGTTCAAAAGTGAAGATGTCACCATGAAGACTAAGATGTGCCTGACCCAAGCCATAGTGTTTTTCATTTGCTTCATATGCGTGCAAAAGCTGGACTACGAATAAGGAAGACCGAAGAAGAACTGACACCTTTGAATTGTGGTGTTGATGAAGAATATTGATTGTACTACGGACTACCAGAAGAATGAACAAATCTGTCTTGGAAGAAGTACAACTAGAATGCTCCTAATGGCGAGACTACATCTCACATACTTTGGACACGTTATTAGGAGTGATCAGTCCCTGGAGAAGGACATCATGCTTGGTAAAGTAGAGGGTCAGCGAAAAAGAGGAAGACCCTCAAAGAGACAGATTGATACAGCGGCTGCAACAATGAGCTTAAGCATAATAATGATTGTGAGGATGGTGCAGGACCAGGCAGGGTTTCGTTCTGTTGTACATAGGGTTACCATGAGTCGGAACTGACAATATATGTAGTAAGGAACCCTGGTGGCACAGCAGTTAAAGCGCTCAGTTGCTAACCGAAAGGTTGACAGTTTGAACCCACCAGCTGCTTCAAGTGAGACAGATGTGGCAGTCTGCTTCTGTAAAGATTTACAGCCTCAGAAACCCTATGGGGCAGTTCTGCTCTGCCCTGTAGGGTCACTACGAGTCAAAATCAACTTGACAGCAGTGGGTTTGGTTTTTTTGGTTTACATATGTAATGCTTTCAGATTTTTTTCGTCATCTTCACCTTTTAGCATTTTGATTATGATATGTCTGTGTCTGGAATGCTTTGGATTTATCCTATTCAGGGTTTTTTGAGTTTCTTGATTATATAGATTTTGAATGTTTCACCAAACATTCAAAGTGGAAAGTTTTGAAGCATTATTGCTTGAAGCATTTTTTTCTATACTGAACTCTTCTTCTTGGACTTTGATTACACAAATATTAGACCTTTTGCTATTGTCACACCAGTCGCCAAGGCTCTGTTCATTTTTAAAAATATTTTTCTCTCATTCAGCTTAATTTCTGTGGCTCTATCTTGAAGTTTATTGACTTTTCCCATCATCTTCATTCTTCTTACTAGCAGCCCATCCAGTAAAACTTTAATTTTCATTATTGTATTTTTTAATTCTAAAATTTCAGTTTGGTCCCTCTTTGTGTCTTCTGTCTCTTCGCTAAGACTATCTGTCTTTCCATTTGCTTCAAGAGTGTTCACCCTTACTTCTTAGAGCTCTTTTTATAATAGCTACTTTAATGCCTTTGTTAGATATTTGGGTCATCTTGGCATTGGTATCTATTAATTATCTTTTCCCATGTAAGTTGATATTTTTCTGGTCTGTCATATACCTTGTAATTTTGTGTTGTATCCTGGACATTTTAAATTTTATTTATTTTTTTATTGAGCTGAAGTTTGTGTAACATAAAATTAACTATTTTCAAATGAGCAATTCAGTGCCATTTAGTTCACAGTGTTGTGCAACCACCACCTCTATCTAGTTCCAAAACATTTTCATTAGCCCAAAAGGACACCCTGTGCCCTTGAAGCAATTACTTCCATGGTATCTTGGACACTATGATACTATGTTATAAGACTCTGAGTCTTGTGTAAATTGTATGAAGAATGTTGATATTTTTCTTTTAGTAGGTAATTGATGCAGTTGGGCTCAGGCCACAAATTCTGACCAGTGTTCTTTGGACAATGATTTCATTGTCAGTTCTGTTTTTGAAATCTTTGCTGTGCTGTTCAGATTTGTCCTGTGTGTGTGCCAGCCTGGGCAGTGGACTATCCCTTATTTCTGTTCTTAACATCTTTGGTGTGCTGTTTAGGATTACATCCATACAAGTACGTCTTGTGGGTGAGCCTAGGAGTTCACACACAACTCTGTGAGGTTACTTTCCCAAGCTTCTCCATCTCTGAGATCTCCCTGATACTTTTTGGTTCCCTGAACCTCCGCTTTTTGCTCTCCACTCTGGCCAGAAGTCTGGAGCTTCTGTTATCCCATTTTGAGGTCCACTTCCTGTAACTATGCCCAAATCTTAGGCCAGGCAGTGGAAGCACAGGAAAAGAAAAAAAGCCATGGAAGTCAACAACAAAAAGACAAACATCCCAATCAAAAAATGGTCAAAGGACTTGAATAGATATTTCTCCAAAGAAGATATGCAAATAGCCAATAAGCACAGGAAGAGATGCTCAAGATCATTAGCCATTAAGGAAATGCAGATGTAAACCACAATGAGATACTACCTCATACCCACTAGGATGGTTAGAAACAAAAAGTCAGATAATAACAAGTGTTGGCAAGGATGTGGAAAAATTACAAGCTCATACAATGCTGGTGGGAATGTAAAACGGTACAACCACTGTGGAAAACAGGTTGGTGGTTCCTCAAGAAGTTAAATGTATTGAGGTCTTAAAAGTCTGTGAGTGACCATCTAAGATACTCTACTGGTCTCACCCCTTCAGGAGCAAGGGAGAATGAAGAAAAATAAAGATACAAGGGAAAGATTAGTCCAAAGGACTAATGGTCCACAACTACCACGGCCTCCACCAGACTGAGTCCAGTACAACTAGATGATGCCTGGCTACCACCACTGACTGCTCTGACAGGGCTCACAATAGAGGTTATAGGGTCCTGGACAGAGCTGGAGAAAAATGTAGAACAAAATTCTAACTCACAAAAGAAGACCAGACTTACTGGCCTGACAGAGACTGGAGAAACCCCAAGAGTAAGGCCCTGGACACCCTTTTAGCTTAGTAATGAAGTCACTCCTGAGGTTCACCTCTCATTCAAAGATTAGACAGGCCCATAAAACAAAATGAGACTAAAAGAGCACACCAGCCCAGGGGCAAGGACTAGAAGGCAGGAGTGGGCAGGAAAGCTGGTAATAGGGAACCCAAGGTCAAGAAGGGAGAGTGTTGACAGTATCATAAAACAATATGTGTACTGTTCAATGAGAACCTTGTTTGTTCTGTAAACCTTCATCTAAAGTACATTAAAAAAAGTTAAACATAGAGTTGTCATATGACCCAGCAATTCCACTCCTGGGTATGTGCCCAAAAGAATTGAAAGTAGAGATTCAAACAGATACTTGTACACCAATGTTTATTGCAGCATTATTCACAGTAGCCAAAATGTGGAACTAACCTGTGTCCATCAACAGGTGAATGGGTAAACAAAATGTGGTATATACATAGAATGGAATATTATTCAGCTATAAAGAGAAATGAAGTTCTGACACAGGCTGCAACCTGGAAGAACTTTGAAAATGTTATATCGTATAAAATAATCCAGGCACAGAAGGGAAGATATTATATGGTTCTACTTATATGAGGTATCTAGAATGGTCAAATGCGTAGAGACCAAAGTAGATTAGTGGTTATCAGGGGCTGGGGTGGGGATGGGGAGGAATGGGAATTATTGCTTAATGGGTATTGAGTTTCTGCTTAGGGTGATGAAAAAGTTTTGGAAGTAGATAGTGGTCACCCATCCCCTCTGAGTGTTAGGAGTTCTTCTTCTTATTTTTTGAGCCAAAACAGGAGAGCTTCTCCTGGAGCTTTCTTTGTGCCCTGCTGTCCACTTCCGGTTTTCGAGAAGCTTTTAAGTCCAGGCCAGGGGACAACAGAAGAAAAATGGTAATCTCACCACCAATTCAGTGGCGCTCAAATTCTGATCTTGCCCAGTCCACCAGCTAGTTTAGTTTTTAGAGTTCAGATATCTGCTTTGTGCATTCTGTCCAGGTTTTAAATCTGCATTCAGAGGGAGAGACGAAACAAACAACAAACTCGTTGCTATCACGTAGATTCCAACGCACAGCGACCCCTATGGGACAGAATAGAACAGAATAGAACTGCCCCATAGGGTTTCCAGAGAGTGGATGGTGGATTTGAACTGCTGACTTTGGTTAGCAGTCAAGCTCTTAACCATTGCGCCACTAAGTCTCCAGAGGTAGAGACAGGTGGATGCTAACTCCATCATGGCTGGAATCATTTCTCAGTTTGTTTTTAAATTTTTTTAGAGTCTGAATTTTTTCTTGTTTCTTAAAGCTTTCTTTAAAAACTACACATCTTCATTATAGAAAACTTGGAAAATAAAGGCAAAGGAAAGGAAGGTAGCTAAAATCTTTGGTAAACTCATGAACTTAAAGATAACTGTGGTGATTTTGTGTATAGTTCTTTTTTATTGCATATATGTATTTTTTTTTTCTATTTTAACAGTAAAAAGTCATTAGATAATAAATAAAAGCCTATTGTTAATTATTTTAACCAGTCTTAAAGACCCAGTTACTATTGATTTAATCAAATGTTGTTTTTACTAAATCTTTTCTTTTCATAAATAGGTGGAAAGTCTTTATCCTCAAACTGGCTGGGTTGAAATTGATCCTGATGTTCTCTGGGTTCAATTTGTTGCTGTAATAAAAGAAGCTGTCAAAGGTAATTGGATTTGTAAAAATAAAAATAGTCCCTAAAGTATCTTTTGTTTGTTGTAGGAGTGTTCCTCAGGCTTCTGTACTATTTTGTGGTTTTCCTAAGTTATAATTGTATAGATAGTATTTTATTGGGGTCACTGTTTCCTAGTATTTTTCAGGAGATATTTGTGGTTTATGGTGAACCATTGTGTTGGGGTAGGCAATAGCAACTGTGTCCTCTGGTTTAAGTTTTTTTTTCCTAGCCACAATATAAAGGCTCACCCTTCTTCATTCTAGGTTCTAGCAAGTTCTGATTTGATTTCCTGTTTTGTACAAAATAGCAGAGTGCTGTAAACAAAGTTACAATGCACAATTCCTGCTCTCATGAGTTGACAACTGAGTTGTCTTCCTTGTAAAAGAAGTTTTTGTTTGTGTGGGCACTTGATGTGAAATGCCCTCCTGGCCACAGCTATGGTCTACCATTTTAGCTCTTTAAGGACATTTTTAAAGATGACTTGGTAAACGTAAATTGTAAAACAACTTTTACTTCACTTTTCTGGCTGAGTTTCTTCTCCTTCTTACCTTTTTGTTTTGAAATATTTCAAAATCAATTTTTTAAAAGTTGCAAAAGTTGTACAGTGAAATAGATTCAAATGTGTTTTCGCAATGTTTACCATTCTCAACAAATTATTTATTTTTGACTGAACCATTGAGAGTTACTTGTAGACATTGTAACCTTTACCCCTAAATACTTCAGCTTTGTTTAGAAAGAAAAAGGGTATTCTCCTACATAACCACAATGCAATGTTTATACTCAGGAAATTTAACATTAATACAATACTGTTTTCTCATATTCAGTCTTCAGTATTCTCTTCTTGTATTGACGTCATTAATAACTAATTTTTTTTCTAATCCGGGTTCAAATCAAAGATGAGGTATTGCATTTAACTGTCAGTCTGCTTAGTCTTCTTTAATATAGAACATGTTCTTTATAACATTGACAGTTTTCAAAAGTACAGGCCACATTAGTAGATTGCCCCTGAGTTTGGGCTTGCCGTATTGCTTCTTATGATTAGATTCAGGTTAAACATTTTTGGAAGGAGTCCTGTGCACATGATGATGTCTCTTCCTCGGTGCTCAAATCAAAGTCCCTAATTTACCCAGTAGGATAAACTGCTTTTCAAAAGAATATCACAAAAAAGCACTCAAATTGCTGTAGTGTTAAAAAAAAGGGGGGGGGGGTTTGGGAGGGACATGTTTATATTTGCATTCTAGTTTGTGTGGAAAATAAGATCTCAGCTTCAATAATTATGCTACTTTCCCTGAGGATTTTCCTTTATTGCCATCAACCAACTTCTAGTATGATTGATGCTTAAATTAGGATCCAATTTCTTACTATTATCAAGAACAAAATGCAGTCTGACTTATTTTGAGTAGTGATTGCTTGTTCTTTTCTCCCATTTCAAGTAAGAAGGCCATTTTATTATCCTTAGAATATGATCTTTTTTCCTTGAATAATTTTAAAAAACTACAAAATCATGTTAACAGTACTTTACTGGCTCCAATTGTTTTATTAAAATATTAAACCCAGATGTTTTTCTTAAAGATTATATTGAATGATTTCTTTTCCACATTGTAATATTGTAAAGAATGTGTCACTGGTTTTTTTTCCTAAATTTTATTTATTTCGTTGTTGAGAATATGCACAGCAAAACATACACCAATTCAACAGTTTCTACATGTACAATTTAGTGACATTGATTACATTCTTTGAATTGTGCAGTCATTCTCACCCTCCTTTTCTGGTTGTTCCTCTCTCATTAACATGAACTCACTGCTCCCTAAGGTTCCTATCTAATCTTTCGAGTTGCTGTTCTCAATTTAATTCCATATAGATAGCTCTTAAAAGAGCATAATGCTCAGAAAATAACAAATGTTGGCGAAGATGTAGGGAGATTGGAACTCTTATCCATTGCTGGTGGGAATGCAAAATGGTACAGCCATTGTGGAAAACAGTGTGGCGGTTCCTCAAAAAAACGGAAAATAGAACTACCATATGACGCAGCAATTCCACTTCTCAGTATATACCCAAAAGACTTGAAAGCAGAGACTCAAACTGAGACTTGTACACCAGTGTTCATTGCAGCACTATTCACCATAGCCAAAAGGTGGAAACGGTCTAAATGCCTGTCGACAAATGAATGGATAAACAAAATATGGTACATACATACAAAGGAATACTACTCAGCCAGTAGGAGAAATGAAGTCTTGATACATGCCACAGTATGGATGGAGCTTGAAGACATTATGCTGAGTGAAATAAGTCGATCACAAAAGGGTAAATATTATATGACCTCACTTATATAAAAAGACAAGAGAAGGCAAATGTAAAAAAAAATATTAAAGAGTATAATGCTCAAGAAGACGTTCTTTCCTAGTTAAGGTAAACTATTGCTTGGTTCTAAGAAGACTTTGTGGGATATTTTTGGTTTAAGGTTTAAAGGTGATCTCAGTTGTCACTGACTTTTAAATACATGTTTTATGTGTCTTTACTTTTAGCTGCAGGAATCGAGATGAATCAAATTATTAGCCTTGGCATTTCAACACAGAGAGCAACGTTTATTACATGGAACAAGTAAGTGCATTGTGTGGTAAGCACTCTCTTGATGGGTTCATGCCACAGTGAATACACTGCTATGAAACCTGTTTGGGATGTTTTATGTTTGAATTAACAGTTTTGCTTGTGAAGAGGGATGAAGATGAACCTGCTTTCTGGCTTATTAAAACATGCTCTCTGCATGTCATCTGGGCTTGACTAATTTAAAACAACAACAGTAAAGACTGTTGCTGTCATTAAAATTCTTCACTCCTTTTCTTTTTTTGCAGTAAGTTAGCTTTTTCTAATAAGCATGGATTGAAGATGTAAAAAGTAGCTTAAAATAAGGGAATCAGAGGAACCAGCGAATTACAGACACTGAATACTATGCTTATGCTTTGTATTTTCAATTTATTCCAAATTTAATATTTGAATGTCTATAGCTTGAGGCATGTTATAGATTAAAAACAATTATAATATCATAATAGCTATGTAGTGAACACCTGTGATATTCTAGGCACTGTTGTATGTTCCACTATCCTTACAACAAAGCTGTTATTTAGATATTATGTCTATTTTTTACAGAGAAAGAAACTGAGGCTTGGAGAAATACATAAATTGCATAAGGTCACTCAGTACTTAGAGCCAAGATTACAAATCACCTTTTGACCCCAGAGTGTAGGCTCTTTCCACTACCCTCTTATTGTCTTCAACATGTGTTTCTTGCTTTAAAAAAAAAAAACAAAACACCTTTAAGATCTATCTGTCTTATAAAGCTCTAGACTCCAAAGTACATCTTGAACTTGGAGTAGTGGAGGAGAAAATTGGTGGGTGGACAGGGTAGGAATGAATCTGAGAAATACAATCAGGGTAAATTCACACAGACACAGACTTGGCCTTTAATTCAGTATTAGGCAAGAAGAAATTTGAATTAACCAGTATTTTTGGTGTTATGTTTGGGAGGATATGATAGAAATTACAGAACAGAATCAATATATATATATCCTTAGTTATCTGGTATCTTTGTAACAGAAATACTGCAAGTGGGTGGCTTTAACAAGTCAAAATTTATTGTCTCCCACTTTAGGACGCTAGAAGTCCAAATTTAGAGTGCCAGATCTAGGGAAAGGCTTTCTCTCTCTGTCAGTTCTGGAGGAAGGTCCTTATCTCTTCAATTTGTGCTTCCTGGTTCCTTGGGGATCTCCATATGTCTTGGCATTTATCTTACCCCATCTCTCCTTTTCTTGCCTGTTTAATCTCTTTTATGTCTCAGAAGAGATTGACTCAAGATACACTCTACACTAATCCAGCCTCATTAACATAGTAAAGACAACTCATTCCCAGATGGCATTAAAACCACAGGCATAGAGGTTAGGATTTACAACACATTTTTGGGGGACATAATTCGATCCATAACATTCCACCTTTTGGCCCCAAAAAATTCATGTCCTTGCCACATGCAAAACACATTCACCCCATCCCATCATCCTAAAAGTCTTCAGTCAACTCCACATTCCAAATCTCATCTTCTGAATCATCTAAATCAAATGCGGATGAGACATTAGGCATATTCCATCCTGGGGCAAAGTTACTTTTTATCTATGAACCTGTGAAATCTAGAGTACAGGTTATCTATTTCCAAAATACAGTGATGGATCATTTCTGTTACAAGTGGAGAAATTGGAGGGAAAGAAGGGTTAATGAGCACCAAGCAAGTCCAAAAACCAGCAGAGCAATTTAAATTAGCTCTCAAGGCTTGAAAATAATCCTCTGTTCTCTGGGATCATTTGGGCAATGGCCCTGCCCTCCAGACTCTGGGTGTTAGCCACACCCTCTGGATTCTAGGTGGAGGCCCCTTAGCCCTGGGCTTTGGCTTTGCCTTTCAGGTCCACGGGAGTGGCAACTCTGCTCCCTCAGCTTTGGACAGCGCCATTCTCGTAGTTCATCTGAGTGATGAAACCACCCCCTTGGCCCCTGCAGGTCCCATTTTTCTACCTTCGGCATGGCAGCTGCACCCCTTCAGCTTTGGGCAGCAGCCCCATCCCCCTGGCACACCTTAATGGCAGCGCTACACTCCAGAACGAAGTTGGTGAAGATTTGAAACCTAGGACACTGTGGCCCTACCCTTTGAGATCCCAGAGACATGGCCCCACCCTTTGAAACTGAGAAAGCTTTGCTTCCTTTGCTTCTTCCAGCAGTTCTGCTGATCTCTGAGCTGCTCCAGGGACGTCCTTTTCTTTTCTCAAAGGACAACAGATGTAGCTCCGTTGTTTCCTGCCTGTAGAATTCCAAGAGGCAGACAGCATTTTTTCCTTGTGTTCTTTCTCTGTCCCCTTCAGTCTAAGCTGATGGGTTTTCTGCTGTGGTAAGTGGTTAAGTCCATCAGTCACAGACTTAATCTCTTTAACAAAAGATTGTGTAGTCACATCCTTGGTGAACATTCTAGGAAACCTGTCCTTAGTTTGTACAAAAGAATTTTCCAAATCTTTAAACTCTGGTTTCATTTTGCATGGTTCATTTTTAATCCATTTCTTTCCTCTTGCACTTTATTATAAGCACAAAGGAGAAACCACGCGGCCACTTTAAGATCTTGCTTAGAAATCTCATCAGCCAGATATCCAAGTTCATCACTTATAAGTTCTACTTTCCACCAAATATTTGAACATAATTCAGGCAAGCTCTTTGTCACTACATAAAAAGCATTTTCCTTCCTCCATTGTCCAATTACATGTTCATCATTTTCTTTTAAAGCCTCACCAGAAGCACATTTAACATCCACATTTCCAGCAACATTCTGTTGCTGGCGCCATATGTATTCTCTAAGATGACAGAGACTTTATCTGTCCTCACTTCCTTCTGAACCCTCACCAGAATTGCCTTTGACATCGATAATTCTGCCAATGGTCTCTTCAAAGCAATCTAGGCTTTTACCATTTGGCATATATGTGTATATTTGTGTATGTTATATATACATATATATATATACATATACATATACATATATATATATATATATGAATCCTAATGGTGCAGTGGTTAAAGTGCTCGGCTGCTAACCAAAAGTTTAGCAGTTTGAAACTACCAGCCACTCAATGGGAGAAAGATGTGACAGTCTGCTTCCATAAAGATTACAGCCTTGGAAACCTTATGGGGCAGTTCTACTCTGTCCTATAGAGTCACTATGAGTCGGAATCAATTTGAAGGCAATGGGTTTATATGTATATAGATTGATAATACATATATATGTATATATATATAAATATATATGTATGTATATATGACTTATTTTAAATAATTAACTCATGCAGTATGGAGGCTGGCAAGTCTGAAATTTTGGGGCAGACTGGCAGGCTGGAAATCAGACAAGAATTGAAATTGCAGACTTGATTCAGAAATCTATAGAGCAGGCCTGCAGACTGGAAACTCAGACAGGATTTCTGTTATAGTTTTGAGACAGAATTCCTTCTCCCTCAGGAAACCTCAGTTTTTGCTCTTAAGGCTTTCAACTGATTGGATGAGGACTGCCCACAATAGCAACCATAATGTACAAAATACCTTCATAGCAGCATCTTGCCTAGTGTTTGACCAAACGGTGGCACGATAGGCTAGCCAAACTGATATGTAATAACTATCACAGGGGTAGAAAGGATGAAGTTTTTGGTTTTGGATATGTGAATGTAGAGCTATCCCAAAGGTGGTTAGAACATTGGTCTAGTCTGCATTGAGGCATGGCTTATCTCCTCTAGAGATAATGCATAGAGTATTATCATATAGAGTACCTGTCTAGAGGATATAATGCATAGGGCATAATGCATCTCAGATTGATGCATCCATCTGGAAACGCCCCCCTCTGCCCATACCTCCCCTCCAAGTCCCCTTGGACCGGTAGGTCTTAAATAGGTAATATATTTGTCAGATGAAGGAATAAAGTCATCGGAGTAGATCAGGATTTCTGAAGAGTAATACTGTTGATATTTGGGCAGGATAATTGTTTTGGGGGGCTGTCCCGGGCATTGTAGGATGTTTAGCAGCATCCCTGATCTTTACCCACTAGATATTAGTAGCATTCTCTCAGTTGTGGCAACCAAAAATGTCTCCAGACATTGCCAAATGTCCTCTCAGGGTCAAAATCACCCCCAGTTGAGAACCACTGGTATAGATGAAGCCTAGAGAAGTGTTTGTGTACTGTGGAGAAAAGAGAAGAAAGCTGAGGATTGAACTCTGAGGTTTTTTTCCCAAATTTTAAGGGAAATCAGGGAAGAACAAGCTGACAAAGGAGGGCCAAGGCCAATCTGGAAAGTGGATGGTATGGAAGTGGAGGCAAGAGAATGTTCCTATGAAAGAAATTGATTGGAATTGTCACATTTGGTTGGATTTGGAGATGAGGTCATTGGCCACAGAAATTGCTTTCATCAGGAGCTGGCTACCATATTACTCACTTATCACCAAAAAAATGAAAGCTAGTTGCTGTCAAGTTGACTCCAACTCATGATGACTCCATGTGTATCAGAATAGAACTGTGCTCCACAGGGTTTTCAATGGCTGATTTTTTGTAAGTTCATCACCAGGCCTTTCTTCCAAGGCACCTCTGGGTGGACTCAAACCTCCAACCTTTCGGTTAGCATCCATGTGCATTAACCATTCACATCACCCGGGGACTTCTCACTCATCACAGGAAGGTCAATTATTAGGAAGTAAAGTTTTTGTGCTGCATTAGGGTCATACCTCCCATTTAGGAGAAGTAGGAGAATCAGATTCCAAGACAGTTCAGTCCCTTACTGGTGATGGTGTTGTTGTAAGGGAAAGATATGATTTCTCCTCAAGACAGTTACACTCTTTCCTCTCTTATCGACATGGTTAGGTTCCAAAAACCAGGTGGTTATGTGAAATCGGCATTTTGTGAAAATGGAGGGTAACCACATCAGATCACAAAATGGAGGATGACTACATCATTACATAACTTCCAGATTACATCATTACATAAGTACCAAACCACTGAGAATCATGGCCCAGCCAAGTTGACACATAACCTAAATCATCACAGCCAGTGTTACTCTCGCCTTGTACCTTGGAATTCGTTACTACCAGACATCAGTCGTTGATGTGCAAATTAGTCATATAGTAGATTTTTTACTATTGTCGTAAATGTGAAATGTTGGTTAAAGAGATAGTAAGTGAGGAGAAGACGTAACTGTGAGTTTACTTTCTTGGCTGTTCTTTTTTCTTTTTTTGGAATGACTGTGTTTTCACGCGTTTTGGAATCTCTCTTTGCTGGTAGAAACTGAGATACCAGATATTTTCTGGAAAAAACACAAGTGTTCATGCTTCTTTTACTTTAAAATAATGGAGGCTTACTCTGCTCACTGGGCCCCCGTGAGCTTCTGTGGTGTATAAGGCTGGCAGATTCTACAGGCTCCCCAGCAATCAGCTGAGACACAACGCAGAAGCGGGCACAACTCTGAGCCAGCAGGAAGTCCTTCTTGCTTGTGTTTGAGAGAAAGAGAGAGACAGACCAGACCCTGTGGAACAATCTGTTCATTCTGGTCCCAGCCAGCACCTCCTCTTCCCAGCTCACTGGTTTTTCCTCCTGGGTCCATGGTACATTTCTGTCATTGTGGCCATTGGAGCATTATTTCTCTTACAGTTGCTGTCAGAAAATCTAAAATGTTGAACTTTCTTTTTGTAATTGGCCTTTCTTCCCCTCCCCCCTCAGTTTTTAGGAACTCTTTTCAGTCATTGAGTTTTCTTCATGTTCTTAGGTTTATTTTTTTTTCCAGTATATTTAATTAGTGGTACATTTAGCCTGTTTTCCAAAATCACTCTAAATGATATTGCCCCTAGTTTGGTTATTTTTAAGTCTTTTTTGTTCTAAAAAATCATGAGCTGTTTTGTTTCTTCAGTCACTCTGTCTCTCAGGAAGTTTTCTGCCAACTAACCTCCGATCAAGGCGTGTGCCTAGTTAGCAGCATAAATGAGCTATGAGTCACGAGTACGGGCTTCACTCAGTAACTGTTTAAGGGCTTGTAAGGAGGGAGGCACTGTGCTGGTTGCTGATCTGAATATAAAGACATAAAAGTACCAGCCCACAAGGAATTTTTTCAGTTTCATAATACAAGTATATAAATCACTGTCTGTTCCCACAGCACCGAATGTATCTTTTATTGTACCATGGTGCTTACTGATTTATGACATAAAACATGTTAATAGTCACAAGAATGATGTAAAGTGTTAGAGGCATTCAAGACAATTCGTTTACAGTATTGCTCCTTCCCCACATCTCCTTTTATTTTTGACAGAGGTACAATAAACCTAAATCAGTGCTAAGTGGATATTGGAATGTATGCTACTAGTTGAGATCAGGGTTCTAGATTGCCTTCTACCATGTTATGAATTAATGATGTCACTTTCTTCTTGTGATGTTCTCCCCCTCTTTGTTCTTCAGCTGTACTAGCCTTTCAGTTCCTCTAACACATCATGCTTGTTCCTGTCTGAGGGCCTCTGAGCAGATAGTACATCTTGTCAGGAATATTCACCCTCCTTGTTAATTCCTATTCAACCTTCAAAGCCTGGTTCCAGTGTCATTTCTTAAAGAAGTCTTCCCTGACCCCAGATTAGGCAGGGTCCCCCTGTTAAATACACTCATGGCTCTCATATTTCTCCTTCATAGAGCTTGTTCTTGTTGTAATTAAGTAATTGAGTAATTGTTTATTTGACTTCCCTGGTATAGATATATTTATAGGGGCAAAGATCCCATGTCTCTCTGTTCACAGCTGTGTCCCCAGCTCCTGGCACAAATTTCTTTATAAATCTTTGCTGAATCAGTTACTGAAAATCAGATTTTTCAGTATATAGGTGCTGTTATAGAAAGTATCCCAAGAAGCATGTATTATACTAGATTTCATTTCTGTCAAACAGTCTGGTAGTCCTTGTTGGTAGTGCAGCATTTCTTCATTTGTCAAATACCTCTTTAGTGTCTGGGCTAGGTGGTAAGAATCTGAATGTGAATAGGCTATGCCCTTAGGAAGCTCACGGTCCAGATGTGTACTTAGATAGTTAGGGTGCAGCCTGATAGGCTTCTGCCCTGTGGTTTTATACCTGGTGGTGAGAGGGTAGATGAAGTAGCCTGGCTGGACCAGAAGGGGGAGTTCGGGAAGATTTCACAGGTCTCTTGAGCCAAGTCTTGAAGGACAAGTAGGAGTTTGCTAAGTGGGAAGAGCAAATCACTGGCAAAGGCCAGAGGATATAAAAACATGGCATTCCTAAAGCATCGAAAGTACTTTGAAATTCAAGGGATGAAATAAGGAAGGCCCATGGCCCAAGGGCTCAGAAGACAGTGACCACGGTAGTGGATGTGGTAGTGAATGTGAGTGACTGGGAATCTAAATTGCATTCAGATTGCATTTGGCTGAGGCCATGGGAGGTGAAGAGGAGACATTGAGGAGGGGGTTAGCTAGACTGGTGGGGAACATCCTGGATCAAAAGCGATGTTGTTGGTTCTTCTTCAAAGACAGGGAAATTTAAGTATGTTTGGAGAAGAGGGTGGAAGGAATATTTGATGAAATGAGGTGATGAAAAACTAGAAGGCATAGATACAGAGAGTACAAGAGGAGACTCCAGCCTTAAATTGGAGAGGATGAGTTTTTCCTGTGAACCAAGGGAGAAATATGCAGGGTAGCCACAGGTATAGCTAGTGAAGGAGTGGGGAGTTGAGGAAGGTCATTCCCTATGCTCTTACCTGCTTTAAGCAATAGGAGGCCAGAAGTGACCTAGGACTTCAGAAGCCTGGTGAAGCTTTGGGTTGGCCATTGTGGGAAATGGAGAGGGAAGTTATGAGAGACAGGAGGAAGGCTTTTGTCTTTTTAAATAACCTTGAGAATGCAGGCAAGGTTGTGCTCCATAGATATTGATTGGTACCAGTTCACAGGCTGAATGACTTTTCTCCAGCCCCTCTCACTGGCCCTGGCATTGAGGGTGGAGAGAGTAGAGAGTTAGATCAATCCAGGGATAGGTGCTTAAAAGCGTGGCTACCAAACCAAAACCCACTGCCTTCAAGTCTATTCTGATTCATAGCAACCCTATAGGACAGTGTAGAACTGCCCCCATAAAGTTTCCAAGGCTGTAGTCGTTATGGAAGCAGACTGCTACATCTTTCTTCCCCAGAGCTGCTGATGGGTTCGAACCACTGACTTTTTGGTTAGCTGCCAAGTACTGTAACAACTGTGCCACCAGGGCTCCTTAAAAACATGTCTAGTTAGGTTGAAAGTCGAGGGGTAGATAGTATGAAGGCAAGTTACTCATTAAAATGATGACTCATGGGATCTAGGAAAGTAAGTAAGCCTAAGAGGGGTTGGTAGGAAGAAATCAGAAAGTTTGAGGGATTAAAGGGTGCCGTGAGGTCAAAAGGCAGCTATTTGAAATGACAGTTTGGCCTGAAATTTTGTTTTCTTTTGTGGCAGATCATAATAAAGTTTTTTATTATCTCAAAATACTGTTGTCATCTTTCTTAGGAAAACGGGAAATCATTTTCACAACTTCATAAGCTGGCAAGACCTAAGAGCTACTGACCTTGTAAAATCTTGGAATAGTTCTCTTATAATTAAGGTATTCTTTTTCTTATCTTCTGTGATTTGGGTGTTATTGTTTTTCCTCTAAATGTCTCTTAACTGTACCCTAATTGTACACTTTTCTACTTACGTTGCTTTAGGACTTTAAGAAGAAAATACATGCACACACACACAAATACTACCTACACCAGTGAAATTTAGTGATAGTCACCCAAGCATAGGTGGTAGACTCAAATCTTCAACAACTACACTTCCAGAAGTCCTGAGGAGGCTTGGAGGTGGGCCAGAATGTCACATGTTAGTAAAAATTCATGTTTCTGGCCTTGAGAAATAGAAAAGATACGGACCAGATAGAATGAAATGTCTAACTTCCATCATCTTTTGTTATAAAAACAACCAAACTTTATTGAAGCAAGCTATAAAAATTACACTTCCCAAGCAGAATTCATACATTTAGGAGCTAAAGTTAGGAGGAAAAGATTAAAATTTATTTGGTCTTCCTGTCATTCATACAAGGACTTAATTCAAGCAGCCTAGTCTAATTCAAAATTAATAGAATCTCAATTATTGAGATTATCATGTCTGAAACACCATATTACTTCCGTGAAGAAAGAATTTGCAAAAAAAAGGATTGCATGAATCAGGCTTAAAATAGTTAAGGACAAGTTCTGATAAATATGCCTTTATAATGCCATTCTTAGAAACTTCAAAAAAAAAAATAGAAAAGAACTCAATTTCATCATTGTAACAAATCGGGATTTTAATTTCCATGAGTTTATCAACTATGTTCATCTCTTTGGCTTATCCTTTGCTCATTAAATTACTGTAATTGTAACTATAATGTGGGTGTATACATACACTTTTATTTTCTACCTTGCTCATTTAACATGTGAAAATTTACTATATTTAATAAAATGTAGAATTGTGCTCTTAGTGGGTGCAGAATATACTATAGAGATTACTTGCTATCGTTCACATAACTGATCTTTTTATGGGTATCTAGGTTTACTTCTTAAGTTTTTTGTTACATGCTATGATGAATAACTTTTATTTTTGTAGATATTCTTTCCATCTATAAAGTGAGAATACTCTCTGCTTCATGGGGCTGTTGGGAGATTGAAATGAGGCAATGTATGTAATCTCTGTATCAGTTAGAATTAGCTGTGACTGCGTTTAACAGAGACCTGACTCTGTTGGCTCAGGCACACAGAAATTTCTTTGCCTCTCTAAAAATACAGATTGGGCCATCTGGCAGCTCTGAAGTCCTCAGGAGCCCAGGCTTCTTCCAGCTCACCATTCCTAGGTTGTGACTTTTGTCCTCACGACCTGTTGTTAGGTGCCATCGAGTTGGTTCTGACTCATTGCAACCCTGTGTACAACAGAACGAAACACTGCCTGGTCCTTCACCATCCTCACGGTCATTGCTATGTTTGAGCCCATCATTGCAGCCACTGTTGTCAGTCCATCTCATTGAAGGTCTTCCTCTTTATCATTGACCTTCTACTTTACCAAGCATGATGTCCTTTTCCAGGGATTGGTCCCTCCTGGTAACATGTCTTAGGTACATGAGAGCCACAATCAATGCCCATGAACGCAGCAGTCAGGAAATCAAATGATGAATTTCATTGGGAAAATCAGCTGCAAAAGATCTCTTTAAAGCGTTAAAAAGCAGAAATGTCACCCTGAAGACTAAAATGCACCTGACCCAAGCCATGATATTTTCAATTGTTTCATATGCATGCAAAAGCTGGACAGTGAATAAGGAAGACTGAAGAAGAATTGATGCATTTGAATTATGGTGTTGGCAAAGAATATTGAATATACCATGGACTGCCTCATGGCCTAGATGACACCAAACATGTTCCCAGGACAGAGGAAATGAGGAACGGGACACTCCCAGCCTTTTAAGGCGATGTCCTGGAGCTGCCTTGCACATGCTTCTGCTTACATCTCAACGATCAATACCTGATCCCATGGCCACAATGAAGGAACCCTGGCGTGGCACAATGGTTAAGTGCTTGGTTACTCAGCTACTAACTGAAAGGTTGGTAGTAGAAATCCATCAGCAGCTTTGTGGGAGAAAAGACCTGGTGATCTGCTCCCATAGATATTACAGCCTAGAAAACCCTCTGTCATATAGGGTCGCTATGAGTCGAAATTGACTCAATGGCACACAACAACAACATCGCCACAGTAGATGCAGGGGAGTGTAGTTTCGTATCTGGCAGCAGTGTGTACCCAGTTAAAAGTTAGGGTTCTCTTATTTTTTTTTTAAGAAAGAAGGAGAGAATGGATATTGGGATAGTGGAATAAATAACTAGCCGGCTGTCACAAGCACTTAACATGGTGCTTAGTACATAGTAAGCCATCAGTAAATGACAATAATGATGAAGATGACGGTGACATCAGCAACAGCATCAACATTAGCTGCTGTTGCTTCTGTTAGGTCATTTCCCCCAAATCTCCCTCACTCCTAAGAGTGAGATTAAACTGAGACAAAGGGTAAAATAATTTTCCAACTCCTCAAATGTAGCCAAACCGGCAACATCTGATACAATGTATAGTATTGAATTATTTTAATACTTCACTAAGTTATTTTTTTAATACTTCACAACTGAATGCTGTCTCAGTTTCCTAATGCTGCTGTAACAGAAACACCACAAGTGGGTGGATTTAAAGACAGAAATTTATTTTCTCACAGTTCTGGAGGTTAAAAGTCCAAATCAGGGTCTCGGCTGTTTTGATTCCTTCCTTGTCAGCAGCCCTGGACCTTCCTTGGTTCCTTGGTGATCCTCAACTGGTATCTGTATTCCCCTGTGTGTGTGTGCCTCTGTGTCTAATCTGCTTTTTTTATACTCAAAAGCGATTAGGTTTAAAACACACCCTACGCTGATATAGCCTTGTTAACATAACAAAGAAAACCTTATTTCCAAACATGATCGCTTCCACAGGAATAAGGTTTAGGATTCCAACAGATATTTTGGGGGAACACAATTCAGTCCATAACAAATACCTTCTCATCTAGGGTGCTTGCACCAGATGGTGTATGGAGGAGTGTCTAGAACATCAATTTTATTTGATAAATGTTCAGAGACATTAACTTTACATGAAAACAAACATGAATATATTATAGACATGTGAGTGAAACGATTTGTCATAATCTCACGGGCATTGGTTTCTCTTTTGTTAGTTTGCTGTATAAAATGCACCTTGCTTTAATAACTTGTAGGGTTGAATATTGAGAGGTGCTTTTTAAAGCAGAGACATTGATTAAAGGAGCTGAAAATGGTTATAAGAAAATGTCAGGAACCCTAACAGGTCAATTCAACAAACATTCCTTAAGTCTATCAGTAAGAAGTTTAAAATTTTTATTCCTTTGAAAATAAATTGTGTCCATGAAAACATTTACTTATGTAGCATAAGCCCCAAATCTCAAATCTTGATGTAAAACTATGGGCAAAAAAGAAAGAGCATTGAAAGAACTTTGTCTACTTGATACTGAACATGTATATTATGGAAGTTTTGACTCCTTTTAGCAGAAAAAGGCAGTCTCTTGCAGTGTTAGCACATACAAGTCCAGGACCTGTCCTACTGGTGAAGGAGCTCCATCCTGCAGCTGTCCCTTCCCAAGTGCTAGCTGTTTATCTCTTGAGGCTCTTGGAAATGTTTAGTGTGTATGTGTTGGAGCCGGCACCAAGGTCATTGGTTTAGCCAAGGCTGGCACCAGGCAAGATGGTGAAGTAGTTGAGGTGTGTTGGCAATCTCCTGTGCCATTGTTTTCCTCCAGTCTACCTAGAATAAAATCTCAATTCCTTGCTATGCTCTGGCCCTATCTATGGCTCTGATCACTTCTCAAACCCCTTTCTCCCTGGTGTCACTAAGTAAGCTGTAGCCTTGCCAGCCTGCTTTTGCCCTTATGGCACCCACGCCCTTTCTCACCTTTAAGGCCCTCGTATGTGCGAGCATTCCCTCTGCCATAATGGCTGGATCCTTCTCATCCTTCAAGGCCCAGCTCACACAACAGAGGGCAATTTCCTGCCACCCTGTTTCTGAATTTCAAATTTTTATACCTGTTTTTAATAGACATTTTTATTAAGGTAATTGTAGATTCACATGCAGTTGTAAGAAACAGTACAGAGACACCCCTTGTACACTTTGCACAGTTTCTCCCAGTGGTAGCATTTTGCAAAACTCTAGTAATGTAACAACCAGGATATTGGCATTGATACAATCCACAGATTTTACTCAGATTTCCCCAGGTTTACTTGTACTCATCTGTGTGTGTATGTATGTGTGTGTATTAACTGCTATCCAATTTTTTCATCTGTTTAGGATCAGGTAATCAAGACACTGAAGCCCTAATGGCACAGTGGTTAAGAACCTGGCTGCTAACCAAGAGGTCGGCAGTTTGAATCCACTAGCTGCTCCTTGGAAACCCTATGAGGCAGTTCTAACTCTGTCCTGTATAGGGTCACTATGAGTCAGAATAGACTTGGCAGCAATGAGTTTGGTTTGTTTGTTTGTTTTTTTGGTTTTTGTGTTGCCCATTTATAACCACATCCACCTCTCTCCTGTGCACCCTCTTCCCTCTCATATCCCTAGCTCCTGACAACCACTAATCCATCCTTTATTGAAAACAGTTTGTCATTTGAAAACTGTCATCATACAGTAAGTAGCCTTTTGGGATTGGGTGTTTTCACTTGGTACCATTCCCTGGAGATTCATCCACCTTGTTATGTGTACCTGTGGATGGTTCGTTTTTAATGCTGAGTAGTGTTCAGTGGCACAATGTATCACAGTTCATTTAACCATTCACCTATTGAAGGGTGGCTGTGCTAATTCCAATTTTGGGCCATTACAAATAATGCTGCTGTGAATGTTCTGTACCACTTTTTCTGTGAACATAAGTTTCAGTTTCTCTGAGATGAAGGCCCAGGAGTGCAATTACTGAGTCATACGGTAATTACCTGGTTACTTGTATAAGAAGCTGCCAAACTTACCAGAGTAACTGCACCATTTTACATTCCCGCCAGCAATGGATGAGTGATAAGGTGTACGTTTTTTAATATTTTGACACCTCTGAAATCAGGATGCATTTTTAACCAGTTATGTCTTAGCATTATGTCATAATTAGCAGCATTTTTTTCCTTCCTGATCATACATTAAATGGTGGTTCATTTTATACTATGTCTTGTTAGATTAACATATTTCTGGATTTGATTACTTATTTGTCTGTGTCTCCCCACTAGAGTATAAATTCCAAGAAGGCGGAGGTTTTGCCTGTATTATTCACTCTGTTTCCATCAGGCCTAGTATAGCTCTGTACATAGAAGGTGCTCAATAAATGTTTGTTAAGTATATGAAGGAAGGTATTGATTGTTCAAAGCCCTAGTGATGTAGTGAGTAAGAGCTTGGCTGCTAACCAGAAGGTCAGCAGTTCATATCCACCAGCTGTTCCTTGGAAACCCTCTGGGGCAGTTCTACTCTGTCCTGTAAGGTTGCTCTGAGTAGGAATCGACTCACCGGCAACAGATTTGGTTTGGGTTTTGGGGTTGATTGTTCAGACATTAACTAAGGGTGTAGGTGTTAAAGCTCTTAATACTTCTGTGTGACCTCCTCTTCCCAAGGTATCTGAATTTTAACACAAGATCCCTGAAGGATCCAGAATCTACGTTTTTTAAGAGAAAGTTATAGTGTGTTTAAGGAGGGAGAACTCATTTCAGTTTACATCATTTCTTAAAGTATTATAATAGATCCAAAGAAGGATTATGAGCGGTCACTTTACTTAAAAACTCTTCAAAAGTCTTACATGTTAATAAATAATGTAAACCATGCATTCCCTGTAAAATATAAAGAAATACAGAAGGTTTGACCACTGGACAAGGTGAAAGGAAGTGAAAAGAGTAAGACTGAAATGTAGAAAGAACTGAGTCTCCAGATTTTCCTGACTAATGTATTATCAGCTAGAAATAAAAGAGAAGGAAATTCATGTCACCATGTTTAACAGATAAACCGCAATCTTTAAATTTATGTTTTTGGAGACTGGGAATAACAGAGGAAAAGTGCAAGAAGTGGGTAAGTTCTCCCTAGTGAGAGTTTTGTAAAACATCAGCTTCAGAAGTTGGTGTCCATTTCCACCTGGGAGTGGGTGGTAGGGTAGGGTTTTTGTTGTTTTTGCTTTAGTATATCTTACAAATCTTAAAGCTGGTGTTCTTTGTAACTAAGGCTTTTTTTTTTTTTTTAATTAAAGATTTTGCACATGAAGAAGTAGGTCTAAAACTGTATGTATGTTTCATCTTTGATTATTGGATAAGTGTACCTGTTGCCACTGAGTTGATTCTGACTCATAGTGACCCTATACGACAGAGTAGAACTGCCCCATAGGGTTTCCAAGGCTGTAATCTTTACAGAAGCAGACTACCACATCTTTCTCCCGAATAGCAGCTGGTGAAACCACCAGCATTTCAGTTAGCAGTCAAGCACTTAAACCACTGTACCACCAGGGCTCCTAAAGATAAGTATAGCAAAACAAAACAAAACAAAACAAAAAAACAAACCCAAACCTGTTGCTGTCAAGTCGATTCCAACTCATAGCGACCATATCAGGCAGAATAGAACCACTGACCTTTCGGTTAGCAGCCGAGCACTTAACCACTGGGCCACCAGTGCTCCTTAAGATAACAACAAAAAGAAAACCAAACCCACTGCTGTCGAGTCAGTTCCACTCATAGTGACCCCATAGGGTTTCCAAGGCTTTAAATCTCTATGGAAGCAGACTGTCACATCTTTCTCCCTCTGAAGTGCTGGTGGTTTCAAACTGCCAACCTTTCAGTTAGCAGCCGATCGCATTAACCCCTGCACCACCAGGGCTCCTAAGGTAAGTATAGATAGTATTAAATAAAATAACAACAAAAAAAATTTTAAGTACTTAACGTATAGGGAAATTTCCTATTCTGGGTTAGTAGTAATTTAATTAAAAATATATTTCTAAAAAAACTGCGTATTGCATGATTCCAACTACATGACATTCTGGAAAAGGCAAAACTATAGAGAGAGTAAAAAGATTAGTGGTTACCAGGGACTCAGGGAGGTGAGAAAGGATGGATAGATGGAACACACAGCATTTTTAGGGCAGTGAAAATATTGTGCATGATATTGTAATGGTAGATATGTGACATCATGCCTGTACCCATAGAAGTGTACAACCCAAAAAGTGAAGCCTAATGTAAACAATGAACTTTAGTTAATAATAATGTATCAATAATGGTTCATCAGTTGTAACAAATGTATCACATTAATGTAAGATATTAATCATAAGAGAAATTGTGTGCAGGGGGAAATGGGATATATGGGAACCCCCTATACTTTCTGCACATTTTTTCTGCAAACTTACAATTACTCTAAAAAGTAAAGTGTGTATATGTGTGTGTCTCTGTGTGTGTGTATGTATACTGTTTCTTAGGCACTTTGAAGCTAAGATGTAAGATTATGAATAACATGAAAATTTTGGAATATGAGCCTTCAAAATCAAAGAATAACCAACAGCTTTGAATAGATGATATTACTGATATTACTGAATAGCAATGAAGTGAATTAATGCCACCCTGCTACTAAATATTTGTCTGTGAGGCCTACCATAAAATTTAAGCATATATATCCCAGTGAAATCAGAATGCTGCAAATATAGCCTCCTACCTTGACGGTCTTTCCTTACTTCCATCATTAAAAATAATTGTTATTTAAAAAGATTTTTGTAGTTATAAGTACCTTTATTTTAAAGAGATTCTTATCTTTTTATAAAAATATAAAAATCTTTTTAGAAAAAAGGTACTTATAAACTATAAAAATTTCCTTTGCTAAGGAAATCAGGAAGGGTGTGCGTCAGGGTTGTATCCTTTCCCCATACTTATTCAATCTGTATGCTGAGCAACTAATCCCAGAAGCTGGACTGTGTGAAGAAGAATGCGACATCAGAATTGGAGGAAGACTCATGAACAACCTGCCATATGCAGATGACACAACCTTGCTTGGTGATGGTGAAGAGGACTTGAAGCACTTACTGATGAAGATCAAAGATTATGTAGTGTTTAGTATGGATTATACCTCAACATAAAGAAAGCAAAAATCCTCACAACTGGACCAATAAGCAACATCATGATAAACAGAGAATACGTTGAAGTTGTCAAGGATTTCATTTTACTTGGATCCACAATCAACACCCATGGAAGCAACAGTCAAGAAATCAAACAACGCATTGCATTGGGCAAATCTGCTGCAAAAGACTTCTTTAAAGTGTTAAAAAGCAAAGATGTCACTTTAAGGACTGAGGTGCGCCTGACCCAAGCCATAGTGTTTTCATTTGCCTCATATGCATGCGAAAGCTGGACACTGAATCAAGAAGACTGAAGAAGAATTGTTGTCTTTGAATTATGGTGTTGGCAAAGAATATTGAATATTGTATAGACTGCAAGAAAAGCGAACAAATCTGTCTTGGAAGAAGTACAGCCACAGTGCTCCTTAGAAGCCAGGATGGTGAGACTTCATCTCATGCACTCTGGGCATGTTATCAGGAGGGACCAGTCCTTGGAGAAGGACATCATGCTTAGTAAAATAGAAACCTCAAAAAGCCAAACCCATTGCTATCAAGTTGATTCTGACTCATAGCGACCCTAAAGGACAGAGTAGAACTGCCCCCATAGGGTTTCCAAGGAGCACCTGGTGGATTCGAACTGCCGACCTTTTGGTTAATAGCCGTAGCACTTAACCCGTACACCACCAGAGTTTCCTAGTAAAGTAGAGAATCAGCGAAAAAGAATAAGACCCTCAAGGAGATGATTGACATAGTGGCTGCAACAACAGGCTCAAGCATGGCAAAGATTGTGAGGAATGGCACACCACCAGGCAGCATTTTGTTTTGTTGTATGTAGGTCGATATGAGTCAGAATCGACTCAGAGGCATTGGGTTTTGGGTTTAATCCAGGATGATCTTATCTTGAGACCCTTAACTTAATTACATCTACAAAGACCCTTTTTCCAGATAAGGTCATATTCACAGGCTCAGGGTGAACATATCTTTTAGGGGACCACCATTCAACTCACAGTGGCAGTTAAATAACTTTTGTTTATTATTTTCTATGCGTGTGTATAGAATTAATATAGAAACATCAAATACTATTAAATGCAATTTCCTAAAAGATCTTTTTTTTTTAAATAGCTAATACATGGTTCCTGCCGACTGCTTCATTTTTTCACTAGAAGTAAACGACTCCTAGCAGCCAGTTTGTTCTCTTTCACAACGCAGCACGTTTCATTGAGGTTGGCCTGGGTTTTACAGAACCTGATGGAGGTAAGAAAAGTTTGTCTATGTTGAAACCAGATAAAAGACTATGGAGGAGAAAAAAATTCAATTGAATAAAGATAGTAATTTGATTATTTGAGGGAAAATTAAGTGCCTATCCGGCATAGAGAGATGGAAGACATAGCGTCTTTATATACTTTATTTTTTATTGTGAGTCATAACACCTATATAGAAAAGTGAGCAAAATTGGAAATGAACCATTTAGTGATATGTTGTAGAGTAAGCGTCTGTATAAGAACACCTGGATCAACAACTAAAATACCCTCTGCACCCCCAGAGACCTCCGTTGTATCTGTCTTAGTTATCTAGTGATGCTGTAACAGAAATACCACACGTGAGTGGCTTTAACAAACAAGTTTATTTTCTCAGTTTAGGAGGCTAGAAGTCCAAATTCAGGATGTGAGCTCTAAGGGAAGGCCTACTCTCTCTGCTGGCTCTGAAGGAAGGTCCTTGTCTCTTCTGAGCTTCTGCTCCTGGGTGATCTTTATGTGGCTTGGCATCTCTCTTTTCCATCTCTGCTTCTCTCACTTGCTTGTTTAATCTCTTTTATATCTCAAAAGAGATTAGCTCAAGATACACCATTCATTAATCCAGCCTCATTAACATAATAAAGACAACCAATTTGCAAATGATTATAACCACAGACTAGGATTTACAGCACATATTTTTGGTGGGCACAATTCAATCCATAACATTTCACCCTTGGCCCACCAAAATTCCTATCCTTGCCACATGCAAAACACATTCACCCCATCCCATCATCCTAAAAGTCTTCAATCAACTCCACATTCCAAATCTCATCTTCTGAATCATCTAAATCAAATGTGGATGAGACATTAGGCATATTCCATCCTGGGGCAAAGTTACTCTTCATCTGTGGACCTGTGAAATCCAGAATACAAGTTATCTATTTCCAAAGTACAGTGGTGGACCAGGCACAAGGCAGACATTTCTATTACACATGGAGAAATTGGAGGGAAAGAAGGGTTAATGGGCACCAAGCAAGTCCAAAACCCAGCAGAACAATTTATATATATATAAATATACGTAGAGAGAGAGAGAGAGAGAGAGAGATTTATATCAAGAAATGGCTCACACGGTTGTAGAGGCTGGAAAGTCCCAAGTCCATGGCTCAGGCTGGAGACTTCTCCTGACTCACATAGCTGCAGGTAAGCTGGCAGGCTGCTGGCTCACAGGCTGCAGAGGCTGACAGATCCCAAGATCAGCAGGTAAGCTGCTAGCTGAAGTCCCAAGAACTGGAGATCAGATGAACAGGAGCCAGATGAAGGATCCAGAGTGAGCAAAAGCCACGAGCTTTGCCAGGAAGTTCACATATATTGGATGCAGGTCACACTCCCAAGGAACCTCCCTTCCAACTGATTGGCTGCTCATATCAGATCTTATCTTGGAGGTGATTACATTATATCAGATCTCATCATGGAGGTGATTACATCATTACGTAGCTGCCAAACTACATCATAACTGCCAAGCCACAGAGAATCATGGCCTAGCCAAGTTGGCACACAACCTTAATCATGACCACTCTCAAGGCTTGAAAATAATCGTCTGTTCTTTGGGGCTCTCTGGGCAATGACCCTGCCCTCCAGACTCTGGGTGTTGGGCACACCTTCTGGATTCTGGGTGGAGGCTCCTCAGCCCTGGGCTTCAGCTCTGCCTTCCAGGCTTACTGGAATGGCAACTCTGCTCCCTTGGCTTTGGGCGACCCCACCCCCTGGGCTCTGGTAGGCCCCATTCTTCTACCCCTGGGGGATGGCAGCCCCACCCCCTCAGCTTTGGGTGCAGCCCCATGCCTCTGACACTCGTGAACGGCAACCCCACACTCTGGAATTGAGTTGGTGAAGATCTGACTCTTTGAATCCTAGGAGGCCGTGGCCCCACCCTTTGAAACCAAGTAGGCCTTGCTTCCTGTGCTCCTTCCAACAGTTTTGCTGATCTCCAAGCTGCTGCAGGATAGTCCTTTTCTTTTCCTGGAGGGCAACAGATGTAGCTCCTTTGGCCTGTTTCCTGCCTAGAACTCCAAGAGGCAGGTGGTGTTCTTTTCCTTGCATTCTTTCTCTGTCCCCTTCAGTCTAAGCTGATGGGTTTTCTGCTGTGGTAGTTGGTTAAATCCATCAGTCACAGGCTTAATCACTTTAACAAATGTTTAGGTAGCCACATCCTTGGTGAACATTCTGGGACAAATGTCCTTAGTTTGTACAACTGAATTTTCCAAATCTTTAAGTTCTGTTTTCATTTTTCGAAATTTTTTATTGTGCATTAGGTGAAAGTTTACAGAGCAAATTTATTTCCCATTCGATAATTTGTACATGAAGTGTTCCATGACATTGGTTGCATTCCCCTCAATATGTCAGCACTCTTCCCATTTCCACCCTGGGTTCCCCGTCTCTTTCCATCCAGATTTTTCTACCCCTTCCTGCCTTCTCATCTTTGCTTTTGGACAAATATTGTCCTTTTGATCTTGTATAATTGATTATTCTGAGGAACACGTTCCTCTTGGGTGTTATTGTTTATTTTATGGGCCTATTGTTTGGTGAAAGGTGGTCTCCATGAATGGCTTCAGTTCCAGGTCAGAAGGATGTCTTAGAGCCATAGTCTAGGGGCTTCCTCTAGTCTCTGTCAGACCAGTATGTCTGGTCTTTTTTGTGTATTTGATTTTTTCTACACTTTTTTTCCCACTCTGTCCAGGACCCTCTGTTGTGATCCCAGTCAGAGTGGTCAGTAGCGGTAGCTGGCCACCATCTAGTTCTTCTGGTCTCAGGGTAGGGTAGGCTATGATTCATGTAGTCCATTAGTGTTCTGGACTAACTGCTCCCTTGGGTCTTTATTTTTCTTCATTCTTCTTTGCTCTGGATGGGAAGAGACCAATAGTTGTATCTGAGACAGCCACTCACAAGCTTGTAAGATCCTAGATGCTACTCACCAAAGTAGAATGCAGAACATTGGCACCGTGTTACTCCATGACCTTTTTTTTTTTCTTCTTCCTTCAAAATTTATACACAAATTGTTTAGTGACATTAGTTGTAATCCCTGCAATGTGTCAGCACTCTTCTACTTTCCCACCCTGGGTTCCCCGTATCCATTCGTTCAGTTTTCCTCTCCCTTCCTGCCTTCTCATCTTTGCTTTTGGGCAGGTGTTGCCTGTTTGGTCTTGTACACTTGACTTAACTAAGAAGCACATTCCCCACATGTGTTATTGTTTGTATATAGGCCTGTCTGATCTTTGACTGATAGATGGACTTTGGGAGAGGCTTCACTTCTGCGTTAGCAGGGGTGTCCAGGGGCCATAGTCACGGGGCCTGCAGTCTCTTTCAGACTATTAAATCTGGTCTTTTTGTGTGAATTTGAATTTTCTACATCTTTCTCCTGCTCTGTCCGGGACCCTCTACTGTGATCCCTGTTAGAGCAGTTGGTGGTAGTAGCTGGGCACTATCTAGTTCTTCTGGGTTCAAACTGGTGGAGGCTGTGGTTCATGTGGTCCATTAGTCTTTTGGACTAATATTTTCCTTGTATCTTTGGTTTTCTTCATTCTCGTTTGTTCCAGATGGAATGGGACTAATAGAAGTATATTAGATGGTTACTTGCAAGCTTTTAAGACCTGGACGCTACTAACCAAAGCAAGATGTAGAACATTTTCTTTATGAACTATGTTATGCCAATTGACCTAGATATCCTCCAAGACCATGGTCCGCAGCCCCTAACCCCAGTAACTCGGTCCCTCAGGGTGTTTGGATGTGTCTAAGAAGCTACTATGACTTTGTCTTGGTCAGGTTGTGCTGACTTCTACTATATTGTGTGTTGTCTTTCTCTTCACCAAAGTTAACACCTATCCCTTGTAACCATCAAAATTTTTTTTTCCAATGTGTAAACCTTTTCTTGAGTTTTTATAATAGTGATCTCATACAATATTTGTTCTTTTGTGATGGACTTATTTCATTCAGCATAATGCCCTCCGGATTCATCCACGTGGTGAGATGTTTTGCAGATTCATCATTGTTCTTTATTATTGCATAGTATTCCATTGTGTGTATGTACCATAATTTGTTTATCCATTCATCTGTTGATGAGCACTTAGGTTGTTTCCAACTTTTTGCTATTGTGAATAATGCTGTAATGAACATGGGTGTGCATATGCCTATTCATGTGATGACTTTTATTTCTCAAGGATTGCACAGTTCATTTTTAAGTACATCTCTTCCTCTCGCATTTTACTGTAAGTGGCAAGAAAAAACCATGTGTCCCCTTTAAGCTCTTGCTTAGAAATCTCATCAGCCAAATATCCAAGTTTATCACTTAAAGTTCTACCATCCACCAAATATTTGAACGTTATTCAGACAAGTTCTTTGCCACTGCATAAAAAACATTGCCCTTCCTCCACAGTCCACTCACATGTTCATCATTTTCTTTTAAAGCTTTACCAGAAGCACATTTAACGTCCACATTTCTAGCAACATTCTGTTGCTGGAGCCATATGTATTCTCTAAGACGGTAGAGACTTTTTCTATAGCTCTCCTCACTTCCTTCTGAGCCTTCACCAGAATTGCCTTTGATGCCCGTAATTTTACCAATAGTCTCTTCAAGGCAATCTAGGCTTTTACTATTATGCACCTTAAAACTCTTCCAGCCTCCACCCATTGCCCAATTCCAAAACCACTTCCACATTGTAGGTGTTTGTTAGAGCAGCACTCCCATTTCTCAGTACCAAATTCTGTCTTAGTTATCTAATGCTGCTATAACAGAAATACCACAAGTGGATGGCTTTAACAAACAGAAATTTATTTTCTCACTGTTTAGGAGGCTAGAAGCCTGAATTTAGGGTGCTGACTATAGGGAAAGGCTTTCTTTCTCTGTCAGCTCTGTAGGAAGCCTTTTGTCTCTTTTGAACTTCTGTTCCTGGAAATCTTCATGTGGCTTGGCATCTCTCGTCCCCCATCTCTGTTCTGCTGACTTGTTTAATCTCTTTTATATCTTAAAAGAGATTGACTCAAGATACACCCTACACTAATCCTGCCTCATTAACATAAAGACAACCCATTCCTAGATGGGATTATAACCACAGGCATCCTTTTGTGATTCTGAGTGACAGTGACCCTATAGGACAGAGTAGAACTGCCCCATAGGGTTTCCAAGGCGCAGCTGGTGGATTTGAACTGCAGACCTTTTGGTTAGCAGCCAAGCTCTTAACCACTGCGCCACCAAGGCTCCTAACTACAGGCAAAGAAGTTAGGATTTATAACACATATTTTTGGGAGACATAGTTCAATCCATAACAGTCCCTTACAAACTTTTAAAAAATAAAAGAAGATAAAAACACTTTCCAACTCATTCTATGAGGAAAGTGTTATCGTGATACAAGAATTAAAGACACTGCAACAAAAGAAATCTACAGACCAATATCCTTTATGAATATAGACACAAAAATCATCAATAAAATGCAAGCAAATCAAAACCAGCAATATATAAAAAGGATTCTATACCTTCAGCAAGTAGGATTTATCCTAGAAATGTAAGATTGGTTTAACATTTGAGTATCAATTAATGTAATACATCATGATTCAATGCAATCCCTACCAGAATCCCAGCTGTCTTTTTTTTTCCCAGAAGTTGTCAAGGTGATCTTAAAACTTATATGGAAATTCAAGGGACCCAGGATAACCAATACAGTCTTGAAAAAGAGGAGTAAAATTGGAGAACTTACACTTCCCAATTTCATTGTAGTTTTAATTTGTATTTTTTTAATGACTAATGAAGTTGACCTGTTGCCATCAAATAGTATCCTGTAGGACAGAGTAGAACTGCCCAATAGGGTTTCTAAGGAGTGGCTGATGGATTCAAACTGATGACCTTTTCGTTAGCAGCCAAGCTCTTAGCCACGCTCCTAGGAAACCCTATGGGGCAGTTCTATTCTGTCCTACAGCGTTGCTATGAGTCGGAATTGACTCAACAGCAGCTAACAACAATGATGGAATTGACCCTTTTTTTTCATGTGCTTATTGGGCATCTGTATATCCTTTTTGTGAAGTGCTTATTTAAGTATTTTGTCCATTTAAAAATTGTGCTTTTATTGTTTTTGCTGTTTTCTCAGAATTATGGATGAGTTTTGTTTTTTTTTGTTATGCATTACAAGTATCTTTTCCAACTGGCCCTTGCCTATTAACTCTCTTAATTAAGTCTTCTGGAAACAACAACAACAAAAAAAGAAATTCTTAATTTTCAAGGAGTACCATTTATTAATCTTTTCCTTAATGATTAGTGCTTTTTTTGTCCTATTGAAAAGTCTTTCCTTATCATGAACTCATGAAGATATCCTTCTATATTATCTCCCACTTTTTGCCTTTTGTATTTAAGTCTGTAATCTACCTGGAATTGATTTTTGTGTTTGTTGTGAGGGTAGGAGTCAAGTTTAATTTCAAGGTTGTCCATTTCCATGTAAATTTTATAATCAGTTTGTCACTTACACACACTCACACACCCTACAAATACAAACCCAGACAGGAACTTCATTATGATGGTGTTAGATCTATAGATTAATTTGGGTAATATTGATATCCCTATAATAATGAGCCTAAGGATTTTATGAATATGGTATATATTTCCATTTTGGGGGATTCTCTTTTATTTCTTTCAACTGTGTTTTACAGTTTTTTGTGTAGAGTTCTTGCACCTTTTTTGTTAGATTTATTCTTAAGTATTTGGTGTATTTTAATGCTGTTTTAACTGGCAACTTATCAACTCTTTGTTTATTTTTACTAGTGTTTAGAAATATGGTATGTTTTTGTAAACTGACCTTTGAATTTGATCCAGTATCATTTCTAAATGCACTCGTTTATTCTAATAATTTATTTGTTTCTTTTGGAATTTATACATATAAAATTATCTTCTGCAAATAATGAGATTTTATTTCTACTCGTCCAATATTTTAACTTTTTTTCTTTCCTTGCCTTAACTTTATTGACAAGGACCTCAAGGATATGTTGAACAGAAGGGGTGATCATAAATATCTTTTTCTCATTTCTGATCTTGGAAGAAAAGCTTTTGGCAATTCACTATTTAGTATGAATTTGCAGTAGGTTTTTTTAGATATTCTTTATCAAATTAAGGAAGTTCCCTTCTCTTCCTAGTTTGCTAAGATTTTATCTTTACCTGTTATCTAAGTATGATGTATTTTATCTAACCTACTTGGGATTTGTTGGGCTGCTTGAATTCATTGCTTGATGTCTTTGGTTGATTTTTTAAAATTTTCAGGCATTTTCTCTTGAAATGTAGCTTCTGCCCTATTCTGTCTATTTCCTTTTCTTATGAAAAGCCATTTACATGTATATATGTATATCACACCTCTCACTAAATCCCCTATGTCTTTCACTCTGTCTTACATTTTTTCTATCCTCTGTCTCTCTGTGCTTCATTTTGGGTATTTTCTTTAACTTTTCTTCCAGTTCTCTTAGTCTCTCTTCAGCTGTTTCTAATATGCTGTAAACCCATCCATTCAAATTGATAACAGCAACTGGAAAGATTAGATAGGAGCCTTAGGGGGCAGTAGATTTATATTAATGAAAGAGGAACAACTCAGAAAAGGAGGGTGAGAATGGTTGCACAACTTGAAAAATGTAATCAATGTCACTAAATGGTACATGTAGAAACTGTTGAGTTGGTGTATGTTTTGCTGTGTATATTCTTGAAAACAACAACAAAATAAAATAAAATAAAAAGCCCATCCATTAAGTTGTTAATTTTTTAGTTCTAGAATTCCACCCCCCCCCCCATATAGTTAGCACAGTTTATCCTTACTCCTAGGGTAGAGCCATTGGGAGTCTTAATGTAATGTGTGGGGTATTCACCTTGGTCCTCCTACCTTAGGAAGCCCTTATGTCTACTCTCTATCCTCCTAGCCCCACAGGGGTCTCACAATTTCATCTCAGTCTCTTAGATTTCCTCTTCTCCAAATTAGCAAGTTCCAGACATGGGCTTTACCTCCCTGGGCTTAAATTTTCCCCTGGGTCTTGGCCCAGTAATTCTTCTATTTTGTTTGTTCTTTGGCACCTTCAAGCAGTTGGTTTTTTATATTTTGTCCAACTTTTCTACCAAATTACCTAGTTTGCCATTACTGGAAGTGAAAGTTCCGTGATTAAATTCTTAAACATTTTGAGTCCTAGAACTGAATTATATCAATGATGACATCTATACAGTAGATTATAATTCCATGGCTAAAAGTCCAAATTCAGGGCGTCAGCTCCAGGGGAAGGCTTCTCTCTCTGTTGGCCTTCTTCTCTTCGGTGTTCCCCTGGACTAGGAGCTTCTCTGAGCAGGGATCCTGGTCCAAAGGATGTGCTCTGCTCCCAGCACTGCTTTCTTGATGGTATGAGGTCCCCAACTCTCTGCTTGCTTCCCTTTCCTTTTATCTCTTGAGAGATAAAGGGTGGTTCAGGCCATACCCCAGGGAAACTCCCTTTACATTGGATCAGGGATGTGACCTGGGTAAAGGTGGTGTTACAATCCCACCCTAATCCTCTTTAACATAAAATTACAATCACAAAATGGAGGCCAACCACACAATTCTGGGAATCATGGTCCAGCCAAATTGATACACACATTTTTTGGGGGACATAATTCAATCCATGACAGTCACTCTCACTCAGACTCTAAAGAGAAAAACAAATCCCTCACATAAATACTGATTGCGAGTCTTTTTGCAAGTGAAGGATTGAAGTAAGATTCACCCATATGATAGGGAATGGGCAGAGGAGCGCATTCTAAGGCTGTTTCTGGATCTGGAAAATGGGGTGGTTGTGACAAGTCATCCATTTAAGTGGTTGTTAAACATCTCCTCTGTACCAGGCACTGCTCTACCTGATGGGATTAGTAATGACTAAGACAAAAGTTCCTGCCATCAAGGAGGCTGTATTTTAGTGGGGAAAACAGAAAATAAATAAATAGTATAACTTTAGGTTTTGAAAAGCACTAAGAAGGAAAGTAAATGAGAGAAAAGTGTTAGAATGTGAAGGAGGTGGGGAGTTATTTTAGATGGGGTGATTAAAGAAGGTGACATTTGAACAGATTTGAGGGAGGAGGTATGATATAAAACCTGGGGGAAGAGCATTTCAGGAAAGCAAACAACAAGTACTAAGGCTCTGTGGGAATAATGAGTTTGGCATCCTGTAAGACTAGCAGGAAGGCCACTGTGGCTGGAGAAGACTGAGCAATGTGGAGACTGGTAGGATGAAGTCAGAGGTAAGTGGGTGACATACTTAGTTAGGCTGTTGCAGTAGAATAGGCAAGAGACGGTGGTAGCTTGGAGTAAGATGACGGCAGTGAAGGTGGTAAGACGTGGTCAAATTCAAGAAAATTCTTAAAAGTTGAGCGAACAAACCTTGCTAATTGATTGGATGAGGGGCATGAAGAAATGAGAGTTATCTAAGATGATGCCATGTTTTTTGGAGTGAATAATTGGGTAAATATTGGTGCTCAATACTGAGACAGTATATACTGGGAGAGGAGCAAAGTAGGGGGTGGTGGGTGAGGTAGAATCCAAAAGTTTTTTTTGCCCATGTTAAGTTTGAGATGCCTCCAGGGGGAGATACTTAATAAAGAAGTTGAGTAAGTCTGGAACTTATAGGAGAGGTCAGGAATAGAGATAAGAATTATTTAAAAGCTTTTAAAGGGAGAAAAGAGAATGATCCTCAGGATTCTAACATGTAGATGCTGGGGAGAAGAGGAGGAACAGCCAAAGGGAAAGAAGGAAAACCAGGCCAGTGTGGACTCAAAGGCTCCACATAGTAAGTGTTTCAAGAAAGAGTAAGTGGTTGACTTAGTCAAATGCAGTGGGCTGGGTTTGGCCTGTAGGCCATAGTGTGCCATCCCCTACTTTAGGCTGTACTAGTGTACTTGTATGTCTAAACTAAAAATAATTTTTTTTTTTTTTTTGCTGTGCTCTTCACAAAAGTAACACATTCTTAATGTAAGACTAAAGCACTTCAGAAGTACTACATAGAAAATGAAAGCCCCTGATGCCCTAAATCTCACACCCATAATAATTATTTAGAAATGCTTGGGGTGTATTCTAGAAATTGTTTTTCTATGTGTATATTTCAATATAGACATTGTTGTTGTTGTTAGGTGCTGTTGAGTAGGTTCTGACTCATAACAACCCTATATACAACAGAACAAAACATTGCCCAGTCCTGCGCCATCCTGACAATCCTTGCTATTTTGAGCCCATTGTTGCAGCCACTGTGTCTCAGTCCTTCTTATTGAGGGTCGTCCTCTTTTTCGCCGACCCTCTACTTTACCAAGCATGATGTCCTTCTCCAGGGACTGATCTCTCCTGATAACATGTCCAAAGTGAGACGAAGTCTCTCCATCTTCCCTTCACAGGAGCATTCTGGCCGTACTTCTTCCAGGACAGATTTGTTTACTCTTCTGACAGTCCATAGTATACTGAATAGTCTTCACCTACACCATAATTCAAAGGCATCTATCCTTTGGTCTTCCTTACTCATTGTCCAACTTTTGCATGCATATCAGGCATACCATAGTCCTCAAAGTGACAGCTTTGCTTTTTAATACTTTAAAGAGGTCTTTTGCAGCAGATTTGCTCAGTGCATTTCGTCGTTTGATTTCTTGACTGCTGCGTCCATGGGCGTTGATTGTAGATCCAAGTAAAGTGAAGTCCTTAACAACTTCAATCTTTTCTCTGTTTATCATGATGTTACTTACTGGTCCAGTTGTGAAGATTTTTGTTTTCTTTATTTTGAAGTGTAATCCGTACTGAAGGCCTGAATCTTCATCAGTCCTGGATCTTCATCAGTAAGTCCTCTTTGCTTTCAGCAAACAAGGTTGTGTCATCTGCATATTGCAGGTCATTGATGAGTCTTCCTCCAGTCCTGATGCCACCTTCTTCTTCATATAGTCCAGCTTCTTGGCTTAATTGCTAAGCATCCAGATTGAATAAGTATGGTGAAAGCATATAACCCTGACACACACTTTTTCTGATTTCAAACCACTCAGTATCCCCTTGTTCTGTTCAAATGACTGCCTCTTGGTCTATGTACAGGTTCTGCATGAGCACAGTTAAGTGTACTGGAATTCCCATTCTTTGTAATGTTATCCATAATTTGTTGTGATCCACACAGTCGAATGCCTTTGCATATTCAGTAAAACACAGGTAGACACATCTTTCTGGTATTCTCTGCTTTCAGCCAAGATTCATCTGACATCAGCAATGGTATCCCTCATTCCATGTCCTCTTCTGATTCCAGCTTGAATTTCTGGCAGTTCCCTGTTGATGGACTGCTGCAACTGCTTTTGAATTATCTTCAGCAAAATTTTACTTTTGTGTGATATTAATGATATTGTTTGATAATTTCCACATTTCATTGGATCACTGTTCTTTGTAATGTGCACAGATATTGATCTCTTTCAGTGGGTTGGACAGGTAGCTGTCTTCCAAATTTCTCGGCACGGACGAGTGAGCACATCTGTTTGTTGAAATATCTCAACTGGTATTCTGTCAATTCCTGGAGCCTTGATTTTCACCAGTACCTTCAGTGCAGCTTGGACTTCTTCCTTCCGTACCATCGGTTCTTGATCATGTGCTGCCTCCTGAAATGGTTGAATGTTGACCAATTCTTTTTGGTACAGTGACTCTGTGTATTCCTTTCATCTTGTTTTGATGCTTCCTGCATCGTTCAATATTTTGCCCACAGAATCTTTCAGTATTTCAACTTGAGGCTTGAATTTTTTTCTTCAGTTCTTTCAACTTGGGAAATGCTGGGTGTGTTCTTCTCTTTTGGTTTTCTAACTCCAGGTCTTTGCACATTTCATTGTAGTACTTCACTTTGTCTTCTCAAGTTGTCCTTTGGAATCTTCTGTTCACTTCTTTTACTTCATCATTTCTTCCTTTTGCTTTGGCTACTCGACATTCAGGAGCAAGTTTCAGGGTCTCTTCTGACATCCATTTTGGTCTTTTCTTCTTTTCCTGTCTTTTTAATGACCTTTTGCTTTATGTATGATGTCCTTGATGTCATCCCACGACTCCTCTGGTCTTCGGTCATTAGTGTTCAGTGAGTGAAATCTGTTCTTGAGATGGCCTCTAAATTCAGGTGGGATATACTCAAGGTCGTACTTTGGCTCTCGTGGACTTGTTTTAATTTTCTTCAACTTCAACTTGAACTTGCATCTGAGCAATTGATGGTCTGTTCCACAGTCGGCCCCTGGCCTTGTTCTGACTCTTGATATTGAGCTTCTCTTTCCCCAGATTTAGTTGATTTGATTCCTGTGTATTCCATACGGTGATGTCCATGTGTATAGTCGCCATTTATGTTGTTGAAAAAAGGTTTTTGCAATGAATAAATCATTGGTCTTGCAGAATTTTATCATGCGACCTCCAGTGTCATTTCTATCACCAAGGCCATATTTTCTGACTACTGATCCTTGTTCCTTGTTTTCAGCTTTCGCATTCCAATCACCAGTAATTATCCAATGCATCTTGATTGTATGTTTGATCAATTTCAGACTGAAGATATTGGTAAAAATCTACAGTTTCTTCATCTTTGGCATCAGTGGTTGGTGGGTGAATTAGAATAATAGTCACATTAACTGGTCTTCCTTGTAGGCATGTAGATAGTAACCTATCACTGACTGCCTTGTACTTCAGAATAGATCATGAAATCTTTTTGATGATGAATGCAACGCCATTCCTCTTCAATTTGTCATTCCCGGCATAGTAGACCTTGTCCAATTCACAATGGCAGATACCAGTCCATTTCAGCTTAGTAATGCCTAGGATATCGATCTTTAAGCATTCCGTTTCATTTTTGACAACTTCCAGTTTTCCTAGATTCATACTTTGTACATTCCACGTTCTGATTATTAAATGGATGTTTGTAGCTGTTTCTTCTCATTTTGAGTCATGCCACATCAGCAAATGAAGGTCCTGAAAGCTTGACTCCATCCATGTCATTAAGATTGACTCTACTTTGAGGAAGCAGATCTTCCCCAGTGTTATTTTGAGTGCCTTCCAACCTGAGAGGTTTATCTTCCAGCACTATACCAGACAATGTCCCACTGCTATCATAAGGTTTTCACTGGCCAGTTTTTTAAGAAGTAGATCTTAGGTCCTTCTGCCTAGTCTGTCTTAGACTGGAGGCTCCGCTGAAACTTGTCTACCATAGGTAACCCTGCTGGTATTTGAAATACTATTGGCATAAGTTCCAGCATCACAGCAACATGCAAACCACCACAGTACCAGAAACTGACTGATGAGTAGTGGAATTTACACATAAAAATGTATATGACATATACATGGAGATGTATATGTGTGTGTGTGTGTGTGTGTATAAATATACACATAAAATGTATTTTATATATGCATAAACCGAAAAACCAAACCTGCTGTTGTCGAGCCAATGCTGACGTATGGAAACCTCAGGTATTACAGAGTAGAACTGCTACATAGGGTTTTGTTAGCTGTAATCTTTATGAAAACAGATCGCCAGGTTTTTCTTTTGTGGTACCACTGAGTGGGTTCAAACTGCCAACCTTTAAGTTAGTACAGCGGTGGATTGCAAACCTTTCGTTCTACCCAGGAACCTTATAGAAATATATTTGATACATTCTATTTTTTTTTAAAAATGGGATTATACTGTATCTGCTACTCTGCATTCAATGTTGCACTTAGTAATTTAGCCTTTTTTGATTGCTTTGGTGCTATTGTGTTTTCAAGGTGCAAAAGGCAGTTGAAGAAGGCAATTGCTGCTTTGGGACGGTTGATACTTGGCTGCTACATAAGCTCACGAAAGGTAAAGATGACCTGATAATCAGCTCTACCTCAAGGGTCTGAAATTTGACAGAAAAGATTTGTCTAAAAAAAGAAGAAGTAGAAGTTACTTTTTTCCTGTCTTTTCCCTTCCTGTATCCCAGACATACTGCTGTTTGGTATCCTAATAATTACATGTTGCAGTGAAGCTAGATGAATTTTAGATTTGTTGTTAGAGGAGGGTAATTTTAAAATTATGATGAAACCTTGAATACAAGACTGGGGGACAGTCACAATTTCAAAAGTGGCAAGACTTATGTTCAGTACCAAGTCTGTCACTTTGCAACTGGTATAACTGCAGATAATCGCTTAGCACTTCTGACCCTTTGTCCTCAGTTTAAATTGGGAATCACAAAGTGACAACGTGTATGAAAATGATTTTGTAAGCTATAAAGTTCATAAAGATGAAGTGGGAAATTGCTCTGGAGACTTTGCACTGGAAATCCAGTGTTAGAATGAATTTGGGAATGGACAAAGTTCTAGATTATAAACCAGCAACAGGTGTTTATTTACACTACCTGATAAAGAATGTATTATTTTCAATGTAAATTTAGGTTCTGAATATGCCACAGATTTTTCAAATGCCAGTACAACTGGACTTTTTGACTCATATGAGGTAAAGATTTTTTTTTTCCTTCTTTTTGAATCACCAATTTGTGTAATTTAGGTTGGATTCTCATGGCCTGTTTTTATGCTAGATGTGTTGGAGCAGGCTCATTGCCTCCCTGCTTTCGATACCACTCTCTCTTCTGCCTCCCGTGAGGGACACGAGGTAATAATGAGCATCAGACATAGAAACTAGCAAAATAGTCCCTGAATTCATTTTGCCTTGGGAGGGAAAAACATTTTATTACATGTTTGAGGTGCTTGTGTGTTCGTTTTATACAACTTTTGACCTATGATAAAAACAATTTGCTGTATTTTAGAATTCATCTTTCTAAAGCAATGACTTTTTGATCAATTTTATTTGAAGCCACAATTTTGGAACAGTGGATGAAGAGATATTTGGTGTGCCTATACCAATCACGGCCTTGGTAAGTTGAAAACTTGAGGGTTTCTCTTTGCATAGTGTAAACTGAATAAATATATATGAATAGCTGGGTCTTGATGTAAGAGAAACAAAAGATCTTTGCCAGAATAAAATTAAAGTATCTCTTTTTCTTTTTTTCCTTTTTAATTTAAAGGGCCCTGGAGTCTTCTAATCATTGAAATGCTTCATAAACTTTTCTGACTTCTGGGTATATTGGTTTTTCAGAAAACATTATATCCTGAGTTATGTTTGGTTTATGTTTGATACTCTGAGACAAAAAACATTGATAGGGCAAATGCTTAGTTTATACTTGATACGATGTAGCCATAAACAGTGATAGGAAAGTTTTAACTAAAGAAGAAAGTTCTATTTATATTTTATAGGATCCTTAGCCAGCAGCTACTACCAGTAGGGAAACTTGTGGAGGAATGAAAAATGAGCTGTTTCTGAATTTTAAGGATCCTTCCTTGGTTATTTTCTTTCTCTCTGGCTGGATGAAAGAGTCGGGAAGTTGGAGAACCCCAAGGATTTGCCACCTGATGGAGAAATTGCAGAAACTCAGGCCTTGTCTTTGATTTCCTATGACAGTTTAAGCAGGACATATAGACCACTCGTCCCTGTCCCTGGATGGACAGTCTTCACAGCAGCCAGGGGAAAAAGGCAAGGGAAAAGGAATTTAATTGCCAAGTTACAAATTCATGGTCATTTAGAGAGTCTCAGTCTTCTTCAATCTAAGTGTAAGCTGAAATGTAGATTAACGTATGGCTAGAAGAGATATAGATTAGTGAAAAGGGTTTTTTTAGATGAATTTGCTCCTTAAAATACTGCTATATGTATACCTACATTTAGCTAAATTTACAGAATGTTGTAATTTTTCTTTTTGAACAAAAAGGAAAGACTTGGGATATATATGGTTCTGACTTAAATCTATTTATAGTTAAACATAAACTTACGGCTCTTATTAAAAGAGAAATGTGTGAGGTCAGTTATTTTGATAAATGAGTAAAACCTTTAAGTTGAAGATGAAAAGCTTTTCTTCTGCACAATTTTTATTCTGACCTTTATTTCTAGGATTACACATATAATACTTAAAAGTCATGAAGTAGGTTGCTCATTAGGAATTCCCGAGACATGAGTTAGTTATCCACACAATGTTAGTCCTCGAGGGACTCCTAGTCTATAGTTGTTGTTCCCTGTTCTCCTAGGGGATTTTTATTTTTTTAAGGAAAAGGGAGAAAAGAAAAAGTTTATTTATAAAAATAGGATAACTGAGGCAATGGGATACAAGGATGCGTGCTGGTGCTAAGGACAGTAGGCCTTACGTTTAAACATTTTTGGCAGGTAGCTGACCAGCAGTCAGCCATGTTTGGAGAGTGTTGCTTCCATACAGGAGATGTGAAGTTAACCATGGGAACCGGGACGTTTTTGGATATTAATACTGGAAAGAACCTTCTACAGACTGTTGGAGGTAAATAGAATTTATCCTGTTTGTTAATAAAGCATCACTTCTTCGGTTCATATTTAACTTTTGTGATACACAGACTATTGATTTATGTTAAGGATATTCTGTAACATATTTTATTATTATTATTCTTAGAGACAACTAGTACTTATTTCCCTTTTTTTCTTTAAATTAAAAGCATATTTAGGGGAAAGATATTACAAAAAATGAGAAAGATGTTATAGAGAAATCCACAAAGATTACAATATTTTTGTCAGTTTGCCAAATATTTGTCTATAATATATATTATATTTGTTTAAGATGTCTTAAACCAAAAATATCCATTGCCATCGAGTCGATTCTGATTTATAGTGACCCTATAGGACAGACTAGAACTGCCACATAGGGTTTCCAAGGCGGTAATCTTTATGGAAGTAGAGTGTCGTATCTTTCTCCCACAAAGCAGTTGGTAGGTTCGAACCACTGACATGTTGGTTAGCAGCTGAGCACTTTAACCACTGAGCCACCAAGTATTCTCATCTTACTAGGCCTCTAATTGTATTTTTCTTTTATGTCTTACAAAATTCTTTTTCTATGAAATTTTTTGGGATGGTAATTCTCAACTAGTGGCCATGCATGTTTAGGGTTTTGATGACCGTTGCTAGGAATTTGCTCTCCCTCAGAAAGGACCTCCTGAGATGTGCACACCAAGAAGATCCCACCTGGGGAACCACTTCAGCAGGGCTGAGGCTCTTAGCCTGAGGCTCTGTTCCCCTAATCTGCTTACTAAGAGACGGTTTTTACAAATCTTCCCACTTCCATCTCCGCTCAAGCTCTTCCTTTTTCCCTAATTGGGAGAATGGAAGCTAGAAAATGTTGATCACTGCATGAGGCTGTTTCCATTTAGGAACATTGTTTAGAAACCATGGATAAACACAATAACATAGTAATTTCTCTAGCAAGCCAATCTCATAACAACCTTTTATTTCTCAATTAAAATGCTTCTGTGTTTCTAGGGACAAAGACATCTCTATAGCTAATAAAGTTTACTATTTATTGTTCATCGTATATGTCAGGTACTGTGCTAACTTCTTTATATGTATTAACTCCATTTATTCTCACAACAACTCTCTGAGGTAGGCTGTTTTACAGTTGAGGAAACTGAGGCTAAGAGGTTAAGAACTTGCAACACCCCAGCTAAGAAGTGTGAAGGGGCTGGGATTTGAACTCAGACAATCTAACTTCAGAGCTACTTTGCTATTTTTTGAGATAATGAAATAGTTGCATTGTAGAAGTCTCTGTAGTGAATTATGTATTTATTATACAACTTGCTTTGATTTTTCTTTTTTTTTTTGAAGGTTTTTATCCACTGATTGGGTGGAAGATTGGACAAGAAGTTGTCTGCTTAGCTGAAAGCAATGCAGGAGGCACTGGTACTGCTATAAAATGGGCTCAACAGTTAAGTAAGTTTTCTTTTAAATGGGCTTCACAAACCAGAACTTAGAGAATTCAAGGATGCCACAAGATTGCAGATCACTAGAGAATGAATGGATTGTTCAAATAAACATAAAAATAAAGCGGCATGTACTAGAAATAAAATATAGGATCATATTTTTATGATATTGGGATGGTGAAAGGCTAGGTTTTAAGGCCAGGACCCATAAACAAAAAGAATAATAGATCTGAGTGTATAAAATATTAATATGCGTAGGAAAATACATGTCATAAGCAAAATTAAAAGACAAATTGGTAAAAAAAAACAATATTCAGCATGTGTCAGAAAAATCAATAAAAAAGACCAAAAATGGGCAAAGCATAAAAGTACAGTTATTTCATGAAAGAAATCAAATGACTACTATGAAATGCTGCTCAAATTCAATATTCAAAGAAATACACATTTAAAAAATTATATTACTTACCGTATGTCAAATGTTACCAAGTTTGATGATGCTTAGCATTGGTGGGAACGTAGAGAAAAAAGTATTCTTGTTTTCCATTAGATGAGTGTTAATTAGTGTAACCTTTCTGGAGCACCATCCAGCAATTTGCGTCATTTTAAAGAGTGCAAGCCCTTTGCCCTTCAGTTCTTTTCTTTGCTGAGAAAATAATTATACACATGTAGAGAGACATGGGCCCGTACGTGAGTGTTTAACAAAGCAATAGGAAACAAGTTCCTGTTTAATAATAAAGCACTGAATAAATAAATGTCAGTGTATCCTTGCAGAGGAACACTGTGCAGTCACTTAAAAATAACAATGCAGTTGCATATCTTATTGACATGGAGCATTGGCCATGATATATTAGGGAGGGGGTGAAGCAGGTATAGGACAGATTATATAAAAATTTTTTGGCCTTTTTTTAAACTGCTTTATTGACATATAATTCACATGCTATATAATTCATCCATGTAAAGTGTACAATTCAATTCATTGTATTTTAGTATACTCACAGGATTATGCAACCATCATCACAATCTAATTTTAGAACATTTCTGTCCTCCCTGAAAGACACCCCATACCCATTAGCAGTCACTTTCCATTTACGTCTACCCCCCCGAAACCCCTTATCCTAAACTACCACTGATCTACTTTCAATCTCTACGGATTTGCCTACTCTGGACATTTCACATGAATGGAATTATACAATATGTGGTCTTTTACGTTTGGCATCTTTCCCTTAGCATAATGTTTTCAAGGTTCGTCCATGTTGTAGCATGTGTGACTACTTCGTTTCTTTTTATTGCTGAATAATATTCCATTGTAGGGATACACCACAATATATTCATTCATCATTTATAAATGGACATTTGGGTTGTTTCCACTTTTTGGCTATTTTGAATAGTGAACAGCCTGTACATTATATAACCATATTTAGTGTATAAAGTGTTAAATGTTATATACAAAAAATATTAATAGTGGTTATCACTGATGATTAAGTTTTGGAGCAGACTTTGACTTTTTACTTTGTTGATTTGAACTAAGCTGATTTGTTTAAAGACAAAAATAGTTCTATTGACAGAAAATGTACACTCCAGGATGAGCATACCAGCCAATTTCTTCCTTTCTTTCTTTCTCTCTAGGACTGCACCTGCATTATAAGCATAAAACTACTTATTTCAAAGCTCTTTATCATTTAAAAGTCTCCTCCTTTTAAAATGTATTTTAATATTCTGAACACATCTCTTTAGACAACTATTGTTGTTGTTAGGTGCCGTAAAGTTGGCTACGACTCATAACGACCCCGTGTACAACAGGACGAAACACTGCCCCATCCTGCGCCATCCTCACAATCGTTATGCTTGAGCCCATTGCTATAGCCACTGTGCCAATCTATCTTGTTGAGGGTCTTCCTCTCTTTTGCTAACCCTCTACTTTACCAAACATGATGTCCTTCTCCAAGGACTGGTAACATGTCCAAAATAGGTAAGATGAAATCTCACCATCCTCACTTCTAAGGAGCATTCTGTCTGTATGTCTTCCAAGACAAATTTGTTTGTTCTTCTGGCAGTCCATGGTATATGCAATATTCTTCACCAACACCTATAGATGATCAGAAGTAGAAAATATGAGTCCCATATTTCTTTTCTTTTACATATGCTTTTTATTAATTTTACACCTTCCCATAAGAAGCAAAGAAAAAAGCAGAATAGTTCATTTCACATTCATCAGTTTAAAAAAAAAATGTTCCCAAGTTCCATTTGACATTATGTGCATATTATCAGTGGGAATCATTTCCACCGCTTAGCTGGGTTGAAGCTCATTCATTGTGATTCTCAAAGGGGGATGGGACTTAATGACCCTGACCTAGAAAAGTGATTATATTTAGTTAACAAAGTCCTCCTGAAGGCCAGTCCCAACTCTGGCAGGAACACAGGACTATTGGTCTAACTGGAGGGTGATCAATTATTTATCTTAATGTTTCAGTCATTGTCATAGCTAAATATTAATGGTGTGTATCTGCCTGAAATTTACCCAGAAAGTCAACATTTGTTTCAGTATCTCCCTTTCTGTTCTGCGGAGTCATTCTAATGGGCATATTAAAAAAAATTAACTAAATTTTATTCAGGAGAAACGTAGTCCATAAGAGCATGAATAACCTTACCATGTCCCTTAAGATGTGTGAACTCTGCTGGTTGTGAGCCTTTATGTCTTTGTCTAGTGTGATGGGCTTGTTCCATTCTGAATGGTGGCTTCTTTGTGCCACTTTGCTGAGTCAAACAACTCGGGCTTAGATAAAAAGCTATTTTAAACCAGTCTCATCTTGACTTTTAGATTTATTTTCTTAATCGTTTTGACTCAGGCCAGTTCTCTGTCCCTTTTTTTTTTCCTTTATCCTTCTATGTTAGCTGCCATATTTGGGTCCCCATGCAGTTACCACTCTTTTTTTTGATTTGGTCCATTTCTGGTCCCCTTCACTCTTTGTTTGATTTTGAGATCTCTGTCTTATAAATATTTTGATGTCTTCTAGCTTTTATTCAATTAACAAATATTTGAGTGCTCGGTATATACGTGGAATTGGGCTAGGTTCTGGGGGGACACCAGTGAATAAACACTGTCCCTTTACTCATAGAAACTACAGTCTAGTAGGAAAGACATATATTAAATGAACAATTTTTTTAATAAAAAGCATTAGTGTTAAGTAACAGGAAAGAGAAGTGGTAGCAGGATCAATGATCTCCTTCTAAAGGGAAGACTTTGTCTTGTCTGGAGAATTAGAAAACAAACAAACAAAAAAATGAACTGCTTGCCATCGACTCAATTTCCACTCATGGTGACCCCATACATGCAGAGTAGAACTGTGTTCCATAGGGTTTTCAAGGCTGTGACCTTTTGGAAGCAGATCACCAGGCCTGTCTTCTGAGGCGGGTTTGAGCTGCCAACCTTTTACTCAGTAGTTGAACGTTTAACTGTTTGAGCCACCCAGGGACTCCTGGAGAACCAGAAGACTTCTTTAAAGGAGTCGTGTTTCAGCTGAGCCTGGAAGGAAGAGTAGAGTAGATGGCAGGTGGGGGAGCAGTTGGTCAAGAAGTGGTCCAAGCAGAGAGAAGCAGTGTGGAAGACCTCAGGCATGGAAGATCATGACCTAGTCAGGGGACTGAAAGAGTGCCTTGTTCCTTCTCTACAGTTGAGGCAGTTCCCGTCTGTGCTGTCCTTCGGTAACAAGGGTCAGGGGACATCTTTCCTTAGCAAGATCACTTTTAATTGGTACATGTCACATCTGCCTGCTCTAGGCAATCCCCACAAGACTTCCAGTACACACAAAATTACCCAGCATCCTTGTTTACCAGAAATAAAGGAAACTGGTTCTTCTCTCTGGTACCTTCCCAAGAGAGATGCAGTCTCCCTCATTAGAAGAGATGATATAAGCATCGTCTTACGTATGAACTAATTTTAGGTGGTGGTAAATAGTTAAATGTGACTGGTAGTGAGTAGGATTCAGAGAAGATGGTATCTGAGTGTAGTTCATGACCCTGCCTCCCTCTACGTCCTGCTGGGATGACACACAGTAGATAAGAGGGGCTCACTACGGGAGCAGGAGTGGAGGTCAAACACGAGTGAAGCCTTGAGTTCTCAAGGAGACTGTGTAGACCCAAAGTGCATGGGGGGTGGCAGGCAGCATCTGAGTGCTATTGGTGAAAATACTAGAAATGATAAGGACCCTGTAGATATTCTCTAGAGGTCCTGCCTGTTGAGCCAAGAGAATCCCCTCAGCATGTGGAGAGAAAGAGCTGGCACGGCCCATCTGTCACACGCAGCCCTGAGAGAGCCCACTAACAGTGAATATCAGCACCGCTTGGGTGAACTGCTCCCTTTCCAAGCTGAGAGGGGGAGCCTAATCTTTCACACTCATACCTGGAGAAACCCGAGCCAAGGGAAACATTACCTCTCACTCCTGCCAACCCCAAAGCCTGGCCTGAGTAAGAAAGCACGAAGTATTTAAGAACATAGCATCTCTTAAAGGAAGGTGACCAAGCTGAATGGCTCCTTCAGAGGCACATGTAATGCAAGAAACAGAAAATGAAAAAGAAAACAAAAACCAAGAAACCCTGGTAAAAACTCTTAAAGGGATAAAAGAAGCTATTGCAAAGAAACGTTTGGAAAACATAAGCACTTCAAAGAACAGAAACCATGATACATACAATGTAAAAGAATGGTCAACGCTGCAGACATAAATAGGGATCAGGAAGAATTTAAAAATTAAAAAGAAAGAAAATGAAATTAGAACTGAAGGGTAAGAGATATGGAAGAAAGACCAGCAATGATATAGGTAAATAATAGTGCCTTTCCTGGAACACAGCTTTTCCAAAAAGTGGAAAATTAATACATTACAATGTAATAATTTAAAACAAACTTACTCAAGCTGACGAAAAACCTGAGTTTTCAGACTGACCTGGCTCATCAAGTGCGACGCAGGGTTTTAAAAAAAGGCGCAGACTTAGATAGTTATATCCAGATGAATTGTCTGAATCCCAAGGATAAAGAAAAGCTCTGAGACACGAAGAACAGTTTATTTGTAAAGGAAAAAAATCAGACTGGCATGGAAGTTAATTGTAACATTTGGAAAATGGAACAATGTGTACACACTACAGAGAAAAGAGGAAAATGAGCCAAATTCCAGTGCCTGGCAAAGATATCATTGATACTGAGGACAAAAGAGACATTTCTTGGACATACTCAGACATGCAATATATGCTTTCTGAGGAAATTATTCCAGAAGATATACTTTAGCTAAAAGGAATAGTGAGAACAAAGATCTCAAAATGGAGAAAGTGAAGTGCACAAGAAAGTGTTTTTAAAATAAAGGGATTTTTAAAAAGAATTTTTTCAGTAGAGTCCAGACTTCTTTTTGTTTTATTTTATTTGAACTGCTCTTGTACAAGAAGCAGCTAGTGGATTCAAACTGCCAGCCTTTTGGTTAGCAGCCGAGCTCTTAACCACTGCCCATCAGTGCTTCCTAGAAAACCCTATGGGGCAGTTCTACTCTGTCACATGGGTTTGCTATGAGTCGAAAATGGACTCAATGGCACCCCAAAACAGCAACTGTAATGTAAACAATGTTTCCATATGTTAAGAACATAGTTTTGGATATCCCCTTAAGAGACCGAAATTATCTGAAAACTAAGAAGAGCCACTAAATAAACCAGGCTTAATAATTTTATGTGTGTGTATGGGTGTTCTACAGAAGAAAGTGATGTTTCTGTTAAATATTTCAAAATAGTTTGTTTTTGTTTCCCTTAAGTGCTTTTAAGTCCATGATGTGTAACTTGGGGGGCAGACTGCTGTTAGGAACAGACAAGAGTATACATTTTTTCTGTTCTTCAGCCTGCTCGTTTATGCATAGTTCTGAGGTCCATATAGGTCCCTTTCAAAATACACACACACACACACACACACACACACACACACACAAATCCTGTTCTCAGTGCCATGTTTAGAAAAGCAAAAGGGTAAATATCTCAGCCTGTTATGTAATACAGTTAGAATTGAAGAGTAAAAACAGTGGTTATGTGGTATTTGACCACATGGAAATTTGAATGTCTTAAGTAATACTAGGGCCAAGGAAAACAAATTTGAAACATAATTTATCACTGTCAAAAAAAAAAGGAAGAAAATGCCTGTATTCTGTAAAAACAGTACTGAGGGGAGAATGATGAATGCTTGTTAAAAAGAGAGAAAAAAGAGTGAGAGAGAGAGAGAAGCATAATAAACTTCCAAGCCACAAAAGGGTGATATACAACGATAACATTGAGAAATAAAAAGTAAAATTAATAAACTAAATCTGTTTCACTGGCTACATATACATACACATACATAAAGAGGAGAAAATGAGACCTATTTTCACTTTTTATTTTGAAATAATTTCAAATTTAGAGCAAGGTTGTAAGAATAGTACAAATACTCTTGTATATCCGTTACCCACCTTTGTCAATTTTTAACATTTTGCCATGTTTGCATTATCTATCCATCCATCCATCAATCACCTATCTGTCCATTTTGTATGCTATAAAAAACCTGTTGTCATCGAGTCAATTCCAACTCATTGCGATCCTATAGGACAGAGTAGAACTGCCCCCATATGGTTTCTAATGAGCGGCTGGTGGATTCGAACTGCCGACCTTTTGGTTAGCAGCTGAGCTCTTAACACTGTGCCACCAGGGCTCTACTTATATGCTATAGGATAGGTGAATATCTACATCTACATAAATTTCTGAGCCCTTTGAGAATACAGAGTATGCAAACACTCCTAACCCTGTATTAGTTCATTGAGTATTTCCTAACAACAAGAATATTCTCTTACATGTCTACAGTATGGTTATTAATTTTATGGTTATGATTATTAATTTTAGGAGATTTAACATTGGCTATAATACTTTTGTCAGTTCTGTCATCCGTATTCCAGTTTTGTTAGGTGCCCTCTAACAAAGTGTCGTAAAACAAGTAATGTCCTTCACGGTCATTTTTTTCCCTAATACAGAATCCAGTCCAAGATCACTTATTGTCTCATTTAACCTCGGACAGTTTTTTCAGCCTTTCTTTGTCTTACATGCCATTGACATTTTTGAAGCATATAGGTCAGTTATTTCCTAGAACACTGCTCAGTTTGAGTCTCACATGACTAGACGCAGGCTCTGCAGCTCTGGCCGGAATGTAGGTAAGCAATGCTGTCTCCTTCTCAGGGTTTATATCAGGAGACGCATGGTGTCCACCACTTAACCCATTTTTGAGTGTTATTGTTGTTCACTTGTGTAAGATGTTTTCTGGTTTCTGCATAGTATAATTACTGTTTTCCCTTTTGTAATAAATAATTTGCTGGGAGATAGCAAGACATCCCATTTCTCATCAAAATTCCCCCAGCCCCTAAATTTAGCATTCATTGATGAGTCTTACCTGAATCTGTTTTCACTATGATGGTTGCAAAATGGTGGTTTTTAACTCATTCATTTTTTCTGTATTTATTAGTTAGCATTCTGTTGTGTAAGGAAGAGCTTTCCCTTCTCCCTTGTTTGTTTACCTATTTATTATTGGTGTGGGCTCATAGTTTCTTTTTTTATTTAACAGGTTATAATTTTTATAGTTCCTATTTTTCTCATGTTCAAATTGCCCCAGATTTGGTGTGGAAAGGCCCCTAAACTGGTTCAATGCCTTTTTAAGTGTCTGCATCTATTATCTTGAGCATTTTCTTAAATATTTCTGGCATAATATGTTCCAAGTTTACCTTGTGTTTTTCCTACCCCCACCATGGAATTAACCACTTTTCCAATGAACCCTGATTCTTTTTAGTGGGAAACGGTATTTGAAAACAATGACTAGGGGGTCATTGGGAGTCTCTAGGTGGCACACATGGTTGAGCAGTAGACTACTAGCCGAAAGGTTGGCAGTTCCAACTCACCCAGATGCACCTTGCAAGTAAGGCCTGGTGGTCTGCTTCCTAAGGGTCACAGTCTACTCTGCACACATAGGGTTGCCATGAGTCGAACAAAATCAACTTGACAACCACTAACAACAACTACTACAACAAGAGGGTCATTGCCTTAGGCCCTTTCAGTGGGCAGAGCTGGAAATATATGTATGTATGTATGTATGTATATTAGAAATCATGGGTTTTTATTGTACGTCCAATTCCAGTCCAACTTCTAAGAGTTCATACTGGTCTTTCCCTGTTCTATATTTGGGTCTCCCTTTTTCTATACTGAGAACCTTAACTTCCCAAAATATTAATATATAACTCATTTCCTCAATCTTAAATATACACAAAAGAGTTTCCAAATTGCTGGACCTATACCACTACAAGAAGCAGTCTTTGGTCAAGGTTGTTTGCAGTTTTGTTTTCTTTAGCTCAAGGATATATGGACAAAGCACTCTATTCAAAAGTTACTTGGGTTAGTTCTTTTTTGTTCTCTTTCTCCAATGATGTTATTTTATTAATTTGAAATAGAACTAGATTCATTTGTTTCTGTTATTTGGTTTTATATAGTCCCCCTCTCCAACTTTTAAAATTGTTATTCTTTTAATGTGGAGCATTAATATGATTTCCAAAGTCAAGACCATGAAAAAGGTATACTCAGAAAAGTTGATGCCCTCTGTTATCCTTTCATCCTGTCTCCCCACCTCTTGTGGATAACTAGTTCATTAGTTTTTTATCTTTCCTGTTTCTTTTTGCAAAAACATGAAGATACATGTATGTTTTCTTATTTTTGCTTCTTTTTCACGCAAAAGGTTGTATGGTATGTATGCTCTTTTGTACTTTGCTATTTCATTTACAAATATATAGTGGGAATTAATTCACATCAGTTCACAGAGATCTTCATTCTTTTTCACAGCTACATAGTACTCCATTATGTTTGTGTACGTAGTTTGTCCAGCCAGTCTACTGTATTTTATAAATACAGTTTATGCTACAATGAACAAGCTTGCGCATATGTATTTTCATATTGTTGGTGGTGTGTCTTACAAATAAATTCCTAGAAGTAGGATTGCTGTGTCAAAGGGTAGATGCATTGTAGTTTTGTTAGATACTGCGAAATTCCCCTCCATAGAACTGTGCCATTTTGCATTTCCCCCAGCAATGTATGAAATTCCAACTTAAGGTGACCCCGAGTCTCCATGCCTCATTAATCATATGTATTGTCAAGCTTTTGAATTTTTGCCAACTTGGATGGGCGAGAAATGCCATCTTAGTATTTAAATAGCATTTCTTTTATTATGAATGAAGTTGAACCTCTTTTCCTATGTTTGCAAAAAAATATTATTTTTAATTAACTTTATTGAGGTATAATTTACATACACTTAAAATGACCCATGTTAAGTATTCAGTGAATTTTGAGAAATATTTCCAGCCGTGCAACTATTGCCATAATCAAGACGGTGATGGTAGACTGAAATATGCACACACAGAGTGCTGTGTTTTGCTTTTGGTATATAGTTCTACTAGTTTTAAGACTGATATAACCATCACCCTAATCAGGATACTAAACACTTTCACCACACCCCAAATTTACCTTGTGCTACTCCTTTGTAGTCAATTCTTGCCCCACCCTGAGGCCTTTTCCACAATGTCATATTCGTGAAACCATAGAATATATAACAAGTTGAGTCTGGTTTCTTTCACTCAGCATAATGCCTTTTGACATTTTTCCATGATTTTGTATGTATCAAGAAATAGCTCATTCCTTTTTATTTCTGAGAAGTTTTTCATTATATGATACCACAATTTGTTCATCTCTTCTTCCACTGAAGGACATCTCAGTTGTTTCCAGATTTTGGTGATTACGAATAAAGCCATTATTAACATTCATGTACAGGGTTTTTGTGTGAACATAAGATTTCATCTCTCTGGGGTAAATACCTAAGGGTGGGGTTGTTGGATCATATAAACACAATATTAATATGTCTCATATTAACACATGCATATAAATATGTGCTTAACTTTGTAAAAACAAAAAACCGGACAAACTGTTTTCCAGAGTGACGGTACCATTTTGCATCCCCCAACAATGCATATGTTCAGGTTACTCCTGTACTTGGTATTGTCATTTAAAAAAAATTTTTTTAAGCCATTCTATTAGGTGTGTAATGGTGTCTCATTGTTTTTTTAATTTGCATTTCCCCGATGGCTAAGAAGATAGATAGATACCAGATAAGCATGAGCATCTTTTCACGTACTTATTTGACATCTATATATCTTCTTTAAGTATCTGTTCAGATCTTCCATGTATTTTTTATTGGGTTGTTTTGATAGTCTTTTTTTATCTGAATACAAATCCTTTTTGGTTTATTTTCTTTGCAAATCTTTTCTTCCAGACTATAGCTTGTCTTTTCATTTTCTTAACTGTATTTCTTAACTTAATAGTGTTTCCTAGCTAAAACGAAAGTTTTTCGTTTGGGTGAAGTTTAATTTATCAACTTCTTATTTTATGGGTCGTCCTTTTGGTGTCAATCTAAGAACAGTTTGTCAAACCAAAGATCATACAGTTTTTTCTCCCATGTTTTCATCTATGAGTTTTATAGTTTGTTTTCTATATGGATATATGATTCAGTTTTAGTTAATTTTTATTAAAGTGTGAGGTTTAGGCCAAGATTCGTTGTTTTGCATAAACATGTCCGGTGACGACAAATTCTCTTAATTCTCCTTCATTTGAAACTTTCTTTAGTTAGTCTTTATTCCTGAAGGATAATTCTGCTGGGCTGACAGTTCTTTTAGTACTTCAAAGATGTTGCTGCACTGCCTTTAGACTTCCTAGTTTCTGGTGAGAAGTCCATGGTTATTTGAATGTTTGTTTCCCAATATGTGATGTGTCATTTTTCTCTGACTGCTTTCAGTACTTTGTCTTTGTTGTTAGTTTTTAGCAGTTTTATTATGATATGCCTGGGCATGAGTTTGTTTGTGTTTACCTTGTTTGGGATTTGCTGAGCTTTTTGAATCTGTAGATCTATCTCTTTCTCCCATTATAGGAAGTGTATAGTCATTATTTCTGCAAATATTTTGTTTGTATTGCACTCTTTTCTCATGCTGGGAATTAAATGATGTAAATGTTAGACCTTGTTTTTTATTTGTGCCATGGGTCCCTGAGGTTCTCTTCTTGCTTTATAATGCTTTTTATCTTGTTTAGGTAATTTCTGTTGCTCTATCTTCAAGTTTGCTGACTCTTTCTTTGTTATCTCCATTCTGATACTGAGCACATACAGTGAATTTTTAAATTTGGATTATTGTGTTTTTCAGTTCTAAAATTTCCATTTGGTTTTTCTTCATATCTTCTATATCTTTGCTGAGACTCTTTGTGCCTCACTTATTGCAAGAGCATTCATCCTTATTTCTCAGAGTCTGGCTACAATAAACCAAAAACCCCATTGCCGTTGAATCGATTCCAACTCATAGTGACCCTATAGGACAGAGTAGAACTGCCCAGTAGGGTTTCCAAGGAGCTGCTGGTGGGTTCTAACTGCCATCCTTTTGGTTAGCAGCCATAGCTCTTTAACCACTGCACCACCAGGTCTCCATGACCACAGTAACTCCTTTAAAGTCTTTGTCTGGTAAATCCAACATCAATATCATCTTAGCATTGGTGTCTGTTATCTTTTCCCTTGCAAGTCATTAAGACTTTTCTTGTCTTTCACGTGTTGGTTAATTTTAGATTATATCTAAAATTTGAATATTATGTGTGAGACTCTGAATTTTGTTTAAATCCTATGAAGAGTTTTGATATTTTTGTTTTAACAGGCAATAAATTTGGATATGTTCTGATCACAAGTTCCGAACTACCTTCTGTATAGGCTGTGGTTCTGATGTCAGTTAGATTTTCAAAGCCTTTGTGGTGCTGTTTGAATCTGTCCCTCATTTGTGCCACCCACTGGCCAGTGTGGGTAATGGCCCACCCAGAGATCAGTTCTCAAAGCCTTTGGGATGTTGTTTAGGGTCAGATCTACATATGTGCAGCCCAGAGGTGAGAACAAGAGTTCCTACAGATCTTTATGGGATCACTTTCCTGGGCTCCTTTCTTCCCCTATGCTTCCTGAGTCTCAGGGTCCCCATCCTGATCGTCTGGCTAGAAAGCTGGGGCTTTAGTGTTCCTAGTCAACGGGTTGAGAGAGAAGGAAAGCAGTGGGGGAGGGAGAAAAAGGAAGGAAGAAAGACAACAAGAATTTCCATAATACACTTGTCTTGGAGTTTTAGTCACCTCTGCTGCCGTATTGGTTGTCACTGCAACCACATATTGTCTGTGGCCTGCGGCAGGAGAAACCAAGAAAAACAAGAAGCGAGCAATGGGGATTCCCCATGTTCTTGGCTTGGAGTTTCATGTGCCTGCACAGCTGGGCTGCTGTGGCCACCACCACAGGAATGCCTGGGAGGTGGGACAGGAGACAATGAGCAGAGGAATTTCCCCCACCCTGTAGGGACCCCTGTCTCCTGCTCCTCAGACCAGAAAGAGAGGGCTTCTCTTGATGTTCTTTATGTTCCTGTGTGCAGATCCACGTTTCGGGTTTCAGGCTGTTCCTGAGTCTAGGCCAGGAGATATCAGACAAAATCAAAAACAGAAAACTCACTTCCAGTTTGGTGGTACTTCGAGTTTCCCAGTGGGCTGCTACCTTTACTGTTCAGAGTCCTCAGATAGCTTCTCGTGGATTCCATTCAGGATTTTTCGTTGCATCCAGTGGGAGAGACAGGAAGAATTGTGTTACTCCAAAAGACTTTTCATCAACAAGCTCGTTTGAAAACACTTTCAGTGGAAAATTATTTAGAGAAATTCTTCCAACAAAAGATGAACCAGAAAGTGAAGGATATGAATAAGCTAGATCTCTTTTCTTCTGTCTGTGTGTTACCAGAAACTTTCCTCAGACCAGCCATCTAATTTGTTTTCCACATCTTTTCTTGATTTAAAATTTTTCACATTTGGACATGATTTTTTTCGTTGAGTATAGATTTAAAAACCACCAGCTGGAGAGACACTGGCATGTGGTAATAGAAATGTTTACAACATTTCTAAACCATTTTCTGTTCTTGTGCATCAACCAAACTTGTTGCCATCAAATCAGTTCCAACTCACACTGACCCTATAGGACAGAGTAGAACTGCCCATAGGGTTTCCAAGGAGCAGCCAGTGGATTTGAACTGCCGCCTTTTGGTTACAGATCAGCTCTTAATGACTACATCACCAGGGCTCCTATGCACCAAAGGGATGCTATATACTCCCATTAGTAACAGTTGTGAGTTAGGAGAGTAGCCAAATATTCGGGAAGGGGGAGGGAGAGACATGCATTTTTTGGAAAAAGCCTTCCAGGCAATTCTGATTATGTCCTTGTCCTATTCTTAGGAAAGGAAAAAGGAAAAAGCATAAATATTAGTAAACTTTTTTTTTTTTTTTTTTGATAAATGACACTGTTATACCAAGGGAAAAAAATAGAGATCATCTATACCAGAATAAAGTCCCTGAGTGGTGCAAACCCACCCAGTGGTACAGTGGAAGAAACAGCCTGGCAATCTGCTTCAATTAAGATTACAGCCAAGAGGGGACAAGCAACATGGCACTATAGACAGAAGCACCACGCTGTCCCTCATAGCAAAGACCTGAAAAACTAAGTAAGAGACAGATGTCAATCATGGAACCCTAAGCATCAAATGAAGAGATAAAGTACTCAGCCAAGCACCAAATGGAATAAGAAATTGACAGAGAACAGAGAGCAAGGAGAGATACGTGTGGAGGTCCCTATCAGCTAATGCAGTGTGGATTCACCATCTTGAACTCCTGTCAGAGATCAATGGACACGGAGTTGGGAAAGCAGTTTCACGGAGCTCCCAGCAGGAGACAGAGCACTCAGTAACCAGCGATATATGCTTTCCCACCCCCCACCCTTATTCCCCGCCACTCAGCCTCCTCTGTTTCCTGTGTGCTGCAGTCTCTTGGCCGGGAGACACTGGCTTTGGCCCCTTGCTGCTTGGGTTCGCCCCGCCTGCACTGGCCGGCTCCCTGGGGTTGCTGGGGTTGCTTTTTTCTGTTTCTTTTGGTTTCTTCTGTGCCTCTCACCACCTCCCCGTCCTTTCTCTCAAACACCTGGCTCCATGTGCTATCTTTGCTTTTCCTTGAAAGGTTGTGAAGCGCTGCTTGACTGGGGAACTGCTTTCCCAGCCCGCAACGCCACGCTGGTGGGATCCTCAGGGCTTTTTTTGTTTTGTTTTGTTTGTTTTCTCTTTCTTTTTGCAGCTTGGGAACCCCTTCTAGCTTGGCTGTACTGTGCATCTTGGGAGTCACTTCTCCAGTCTGTGCAGCCACGCCAGTGGCATCCCTAGGGGCATTTCTTTTTTCTTTTTTCCTTTTTGTCTTTCTTCATTTCTCCATTTCTCGTTTCTCTATACTTACCTTCTTTTCCTGTCTCCCGAGTACCTGGTGCTGTGTGACACCTCTACCCCTTCTAGCCAGCTGTACTTCGTGGCCTGGGAGCTGCTTTCCTGGTCTTCACAGCTGCACCTTTGGGATCCCTGGGGGCTTTGCTTTGCTTTGCTTTTTTTTTTCCCCTAATTTTTATTTATTTATTTTTTTCCTTTTTGTTTTTCTCCATTTCTTGGTTTCTCATCTCTCCATTCCAAGGGCAAGCTCCCTTAGTGCTCTTTTTTGTTTGTTTTTGGATCCTGTTTCTTCTCTCCTCTTTCCCATACCTATCTTAACTCCACATATCACAATCTCCCGCCTCCTTCCTGCCTACCTGTACTGTTCACTGAACATCACACCCCCAAGCAGCACAGGCATGGCCTACCAGAACTTGCTTTGCCCTGATTCCTGGCCTACCCTGTCAGCCCCTCCCTTTCAGCTGAACCTGCCCTGCTGCACCATAGCTGAGTGACTGGCCCTGCCCATTGGACAAGGAGGTGAAAAGTATTGTGCCCACAGACAAGCAAACAACAAAGAATGCACAGTCCACCTGCTCAGACATAACCAAATAAAACAAAAAAGCAGGACAAAACAAATCTACAATCAATAAATGAAGAAAATGACTACTGAATGTCCAGAAGACAGCAGACAATTTCAAAACATATTAAAAAATAGGACAGGATGGTTCTAGTAAGTGTCCAAAATAAAACACCAGATGACTTTCCAGTAGAAGAAAAGGCGGTAGAACTACCTGATAGGGAATTCAAATCTCTGATATTCAGAGCTATCCAAGAGTTGAAGGAAAATGCAGACAAAAATGAGGAAAATAAAAAAATGGAAGAATTCAGGAAAATAATACAGGAACAAAATGTCAAAATAAATTCACAACTAGAAATCATACAAAAACAACGATTAGAAATCCAAAACATAAACAACAAGATTTCAGAAATGGACAGTGTCATAGAAGGGCTGAGGAGCAGGTTTGAAATGATGGAAGATAGGATCAGCGAAATTGAAGACAAACACTTGGATACAACTCTGAGTAAAAACAGGGAATATGAGGAGATCTTTTGTGGGGCGCCAGTAATATTCTGTATCTGGGTGTTAGTTTTCTGCGTGTATTCACACTGTGAAAATTCATCCAGCTGTACACTTAGGGGAAACCCTGGTGGTGTAGCGATTAAGAGCTATGGCTGCTAACCTAAAGGTCAGCAGTTCAAATCCACCAGGTGCTCCTTGGAAACTGTATGGGGAAGTTCTACTCTGTCTTATGGGGTCCCTGTGAGTCAGAATCGACTCGATAGCAATGGGTTTGGTTTTTATAGAGTTTGTACATTTTTTTGTATGTATTTATACTGAGTCCCTAGGTGGTACAAATGGTTAATGCACTGGGCCACTAACCAAAAGGTTGAAGATTCAAGTCCACTGAGAGACACCTCAAAAGAAAGGCCTGGTAATCTACTTCTCAAAAATCAGCCACTGAAAACCCTATGAAACACAGTTCTACTCTAACACACATGGGTCACCATGAATCAGAGTCCACTCGACAGCAACTGATTTTTATATTGTATACTTCGGTAAAAAGTTTACTGAGTGAATTAGGTCTTGAGTTTGGTTTGTTTGTTTTTTAAAGATTGACTTTTAGTATATCTATTTGTTACTGGCCTCTTACAGAACTCGTTAGATGGAATAGTTTTTCAGCTGATTTTTCCTGGTTATTATACATTGATGATTGATGATCTTTTCATCAGAAGACTAGGATGGCTCTTGTCTTCTGGAGAATAATGTTTCAATGCAAGGAAACATACATGTAAGGAAGCAGTAAGGCTTGCTGCATAGAAGGCCTACCTGAGAGGACCTTCTGGCTCCCTTGCTCCTTCCATGGGCTCATAAACCTATGCAGTGTGAGAATAGTTTGGCCTAAGTGAACAGACCTTTCACATTATGTTCATAATAAACGGGGATGTAGGTAAATACTAATCATGTATCATCCTTCTGTTTGCCCCTTTTCAACCCCTTTGTTTTGTTTGTTTGTTTGCTTGTTTTTGCAGATCTCTTCACAGATGCTGCTGAGACTGAAAAAATGGCCAAACATTTAGAAGATTCTGAAGGAGTTTATTTTGTTCCATCTTTTAGTGGATTGCAGGTAAAAAAAAAAAAAAGACATCAGTAGCAACTTTGTCTTGGCAACTCTGTTTTTATTTTCTCTATCAACTCACCTACCTATAAAAATAATATAAAGTATATGATTAAGAAAGAGACCAAAGTATTGCAAAAGCGCAAAAGACTAGACAGATGTATCACAGATGTGATTTTTAATTTCATCTTGATATCAAAGTGTCCCTGTTCTGCCATGGTTGCAACCTGGCAAAATGTTGAAGAGGGGAAGCTGCAGGCCAAATATTTCCCAAATGTAAAATGAAACTCTTAACTCAAAACCAAAAGTCGATTCAAACAACAATAGTGTACTGATGCTAAGCTGTTTGGGAAATAGAAGATCACCTATAAGCTGCATATGTCAGCAACTAGAGACAGTGGAGGATGGAGAAGCAGAAGGAAAGAAGGTTAAAGGAAGGCAGCCTTAAGTAAGTGGGAACAGGCTGTTGAAGGCTTCAGTTTCTCAAGAGAATCTGCTGAGAAAGGAGCATTGGAGGAGCTTTGAGGAGAGTGGGGAAGGTCTGAGACAGCCACTTCTGGGAGCAGTAGGATTAGGCTGGACCATAGGGGTCATATCCTGGGGGTGGCATCAATTGGTGCAGTCATTGTGGTTTTGCTCTAGAAGGGCTTGTGGTTTGCGGAGCAGAATACTAAAGTAGAGTAGGAATTACAGGTACCAAAGGCAAGAATCAGTGGTCATCTACTTGGATGTTAAAGTTACTCTGATGATGAATAGGACTGTGAGCCAAGTGCCAGTCTTCGGAGGACAAGGAGTCATGCTTTAATGAAGGTTCTTACGTTTGCAAGGAACAGGCTTGCTTAAGCCTAGCCCAAGAGGAGGTGTTATTCACATACTCCTGAGGATTGGGGTTGGAAAGCGCTTGGCAACCAACATAGCAGTTCGTAGTGTTCCTTGCAGGTTCTGCTTCTGTCTATGGTTGTGCTTTTTCTCATCTCATTACTAGCTTTGCTCTGTGTTCTTTATTCTTCATAACTTCTGTTTAATTGTCATTTTCCTCATGTGAGGCATTGCTGGTTCAGTGGTAGAATTCCTGCAGTTGAGCACTTAACCATTTGCACCACCTGGACTCTAATAGTAAATTATGTTCATAGCTATTTGTACAGGAGTGATTTCAGGACAGTCATGTTTTATGTAGTATACTGGGAGAACTTGTTTTTATGCAGGAAAAACATGGCATATTACTAGAGGCTGATTGAACTGGTATGATCTAACTAATCTTAGTTTTACAGTATTACACCACCTTACATAAACCAGTTTTAGTGTGTGACTCAGCTTCTGCTGATTAAATTACAAAAAGATGTTAATAGATTTGAAAGATCATCAAAATAAAGTCATAATTGGAGAATCACCATAGCTACACTAAAGATGAGCTGTATGGTAGAATTTCTTCAGTTAAGTAATTAGGACAAGTATTGTTTGTTTGGGTCCCTGGGTGGCGCAAATGGTTTGTGCTTGGCTGCTAACCAAAAGGTTGGCAGTTCAAACCCACCCAGCGGTGCCACAGAGGAAAGGCCTGGTGATTTGCTTCCATAAAAATTGTAGCCAACCCTATAGAGCAGTTCTGCTCTGTAACATATGGGTTGCCATGAATCAGAATCGACTTGATGGCAATAGCTTTGATTTTTTGGTTATTGTTTGCTTATTCATTCAACAGATTTGTATTGATCCCCTACAGTGGGCCAGACGTAGTGCTAGGCTGTGGAGACACAGATATAGTGCTAGCACCTCAGACACAGTTCAAGCCCTTGCACCTCTTAGAGTGTAGTAGGGAAGACGGGGTTTCAACAAACAACCACACAAATATATGTGATTGCAAATATAACCTGTATGTGATGGAATGGGAAGCTATAGCGTCCCATAAAAACACATAATAGTGGGCCTGATCTGATCTCTGGGGTTAGGAGTTTTCCTAGAGAAAGCGGAGCCAAGATTTGGAGGGGGTGTAGAATGAACTAGGAGTGGGAATAGTGCTACATTTTCCAGGTGGAGGGATTACTTGTCAAGGCCCTGAGGCTACAAGATGCTTGTTCTGGCGACCACACTTCCCTGACAGCGCTACATGGTCCTCTGCTATGACCTTGTCGGTTGTGTTAGAACGCCTCTGTCTGTTTCCTCGTGAGACTGCAAGCAGGGATCTTTGTTATTTATCATTGTGTTCCAGTGTTGTTTTGCATTTCTGGGGATATAAGGATGAGCACACACACACAATCTTCCAGCCTAAGATTTTGGCTCTTTTAAAGACATGTTAATCTAGGTTGTTTCTGATAATAGGGAATGAGACTATTAAGAAGTAGAAGAGTTTAATTTGAATGTCTGACAACATATTGGGTATAAGTTATGCCATGAAAAGTACATTTTTTGCATTACATATATATATATATATTATAATACATATATACATACATATATATATTAAGTCTAATTTATATCCTTAAAGTCACTCAAAGGAGCCTTGGTGTCACAACGGTTGAGTGCTTGGCTGCTAACCGAAAAGTTGGCAGTTCAAACCCACTCAGTGACTCTGCAGGAGAAAGACCTGGCAATCTGCTTCTATAAAAATTACAGCCTAGAAAACCCAATGGTGCAGTTCTACTCTGTCACATGGAGTTGCTATGAGTCAGAATTGATTCAATGGCATACTACAACAACAGAAGTCACTCTAAAAGAAAACAGTTTATCAGTTCCTCAAAAAGTTAAAGATAGAATTACCATATGCCCCAGCAACTCCATTCCTAGGCATATGCTCAAAAGAATTGAAAACAGGTACCCAAACAAATACATGTACCCGCATGTTCATAGCAGCATTATTTACAATAGCGAAAAGATGGAAACAATGTAAGTGTCCATCAATGGAGGAATGGATAAACAAAATGTGGCATGTACATAGAATGGAATATTACTCACCATTAAAAAGCAATAAACGTAGAGATACCTAATGTTAAGTGAAAGAACCTCGAAGACATAATGCTCAGTGAAAGAAGTAAGACCACATAGTGTATGATACCATTTATTTGAAAATTCCAGAATAGGAAATCCATCGAGACAGAAAGTAGATTGGTGGTTGCCAGACACTAGAGGGGAGGGAAGAACGTAGAGTAACTGTGTAATGGATATGGGGTTTCCTTTTGGGGTGACTAAAGTAAAGTTTTGGAACTAGATAAAGATGGTGGCTGTCTTAGTTATCTAGTGCTACTACAACAGAAATACCACAAGTGGATGACTTTAACAAAGAGAAATTTATTTCTTCACAGTAAAGTAAGCTAGAAGTCCAAATTCAGGGCATCAGCTCCAGGGGAAGGCTTTTTCTCTCTGTCAGCCTTCTTCTTTCTCATCAGTGTTCCCCCAGACTAGGAGCTTGTCCACGCAGGGACCCCAGGTCCAAAGGACGTGCTCCGCTCCTGGCACTGCTTTCTTGGTGATATAAGGTCCCCTCCCGCCGCCACCCCCCCCCACTTCTCTCTTTTATATCTCAAGAGATTGCCTCAGGACACGGGCCAATCTTGTAGATTGAGTCCTGCCATACTAACACAACTGCCACTCATCTTCCCTCATTAACATCATAGAGGCAGGATTTACAAAATATAGGAAAATCACACAATACCAGGAATCATGGCCCAGCCAAATTGATACACACGTTTTTTGGGGGACATAATTCAGTCCATGACAGTGGCTATGCTACTGAATTGTTTGCTTTAAAATGGTCAATATTATGTTATGTAAATTTCACCTCAATTTAAAAAATCACTCTATATATTGAACAATTTTAATGTAAAAACTTTTCAATTGGAGTAAGGGGAAAATACTAGGATTGCTTTTCATTTTCCACATTTATTAAGCTAGGCATTTAATGATTTGTCACTATATACTTAACTATGTACACTTGTCTGTCAGTTGTAGTGCGGTGGCTTGCGTATTGCTGTGACGCTAGAAGCTATGCCACTGGAATGTCAAATACCAGCAGGGTCACCTATGGTAGACAGTTTCAGTGGAGCTTCAAGACTAAGACAGTGGCAGAACATCTGATATAGTGCCAGAAGATGAGCCCCTCAGGTTGGAAGGCACTGAAAATATGACTAGGGAAGAGCTGCCTCCTCAAAGTAGAGTCAACCTTAAAGACATGGATGGAGTAAAGCTTTTGGTACCTTCATCTGCTGATGTGGCATGACTCAAACTGAGAAGAAACAGCTGTAAACATCTATTAGTAATTGGAAAATGGAATGTATGAAGTATGAATCAAGGAAAATTTAAAGTTGTCAAGAATGAAATGGAAGACTTGAAGATCAATATCCTAGGCATTAATGAGTTGAAATGGACTGATACTTTGACCTTTATAATTGGATAATCATATGGTCTACTATGCCAGGAATGACAAATTGAAGAGGAATGGCATCACCATCATCAAAAAGAACATTTCAAGATCTATTCTGAAGTACAGTGCTGTCAGTGATAGGATAACATCCATACACCTACAAGGAAGACTAGTTAATATGACTATTATTCAAATTTATGCACCAACCACTAATGCCAAAGATGAAGAAATTGAAGATTTTTACCAACTTCTGCAATCTGAAATTGATCAAACATGCAGTCAAGATGTATTGATAATTACTGGTGATTGGAATTTGAGAGTTGGAAACAAAGAAGAAGGATCAGTAGCTGGAAAATATGGCCCTGGTGATGGAAACAATGCCGGAGATAACATGATAGAATTTTGCAAGACCAGCAACTTATTTACAGGAAATACCTTTTTACAACAACATAAACAGTGACTATACACATGGACCTCGCCGGATGGAATACACAGAAATCAAATCGACTACCTCTGTGGAAGGAGATGATGAAGAAGCTCAATATCATCAATCAGAACAAAGCAGGAGCCTACTGTGAAACAGACCATCAATTGCTTATATACAAATTCGAGTTGAAGCTGAAGAAAAGTAGAACAAGTCCATGAGAACCAAGTATGACCTTGAGCGTATCCCACCTGAATTTAGAGACCATCTCAAGAATAGATTTAATGTATTGAACACTAATGACTGAAGACCAGAGGAGTATGGGATGACATCAAGAACATCATACGTTAAGAAAGCAAAAGGTCAATAAAAAGACAGGAAAGAAAGAAAAGACAAAAATGGATGTCAGAAGGAACTCTGAAACTTGCTCTTGAATGTAGAATAGCTAAAGCAAATGGAAGAAATGGTGAAGGAAAAGAGCTGAACAGAAGATTTCAGTGGGTCGCTCAAGAAGGCAAAGTAAAGGATTATAATGAAATGTGAAAAGACCTAGATTTTAGAAAACCAAAAGGGAAGAACACGCTTGGCATTTCTCAAGCTGAAAGAACTGAAGAAAAAATTCCAGCCTCGAGTTGAATATTGAAGGATTCTGAGAGGAAAATATTAAATGACTCAGGAAGCATCAAAAGAAGATGGAAGGAATACACAAAGTCACTGTACCAAAAAGAATTGCGAAGTTCAGCCACTTCAGGAGGTAAACATGTAATTAAGGATTGATGGTACTGAAGGAAGAATTGCAAACTGCGCTGAAGGCATTAGCAAATAACAAGCCTCCAGGAATTAACAGAATGCCAATTGAGATGTTTCAACAGACGGATGCAGTGCTGGAAGTGCTCACTCAATCTATGCCAAAAAAATTTAGAAGACACCTACCTGGCTAACCAACTGGAAAAGATCCATATACATGCCCATTCCAAAGAAAGGTGATCCAACAGAATGTGGAAATGATTGAATAATATCATTAATATCACATACAAGTAAAATTTTGCTGAAGATAATTCAAAAACGGTTGTAGCGGTACACTGCAAGGAACTGCCAGAAATTCAAGCCAGATTCCGAAGAGGCTGTAGAACGAGGGATATCATTGCTGATGTCAGATGGATCTTAGCTGAAAGCAGAGAATACCAGAAAGATATTTACTTGCATTTTACTGACTATGCAAAGGCATTCGATTGTGTGGATCATAACAAATTATGGATAACATTATGAAGAATAGGAATTCCAGAACTGTTAATTATGTTCATGCAGAACCTGTAGATAGACCAAGAGGTAATTATTAAAACAGAACAAAGGGATACTACATAGTTTAAAATCAGCTAAGGTGTGTGTCAGGGTTGTATCCTTTCACCATACTTACTTAATCTGTATGCTGAGCAAATAATCCAAGAAGCTGGACTATATGAAGAAGAACGGAGCATCAGGATTGGAGGAAGACTCATCAATGACCTGCGATATGCAGATGACACAACCTTGCTTGCTGAAAGGGAAGAGAACTTGAAGCACTTACTGATGAAAATCAAAGACTACAGCCTTCAGTATAAATTACACCTCAACATAAAGAAAACAAAAATCCTCACAATTGGACCAATAACCAACATCATGATACACAGAGAAAATACTGAAGTTGTCAAGGATTTCATTTTACTTGAATGCACAATGAACACTCTTGTAAGCAGCAGTCAAGAAATCAAACAACGTATTGCATTGGGCAAATCTGCTGCAAAAGACCTCTTTAAAGTGTTAAGAAGCAAAGATTTCACTTTGAAGACTAAGGTGTATTTCTTAGACTGGGTTCTCTAGACAAGCAAAACCAGTGAAGCATGAATATATATAGGGAGGGGGCAAGGAGAGAGAGATTTATCTCAAGGATATGGCTCACGCAGTTGTAGAGTCTGGCAAGTCTCAAGCCCATAGGTCAAGTGTCAGGCTAGAGGCTTCTCCTGATTCACATAGCTGCAGGGGCTGATGAACCCAAGATAGACAGGTCAGGTGGCAGGCTGCTAGTTCATGGGCTGTGGAAGCTGATGAATCCAAGATCGGCAGGGAGTAGGTAGGCCATGAGCTGAAGTCCCAAGAACCAGGTCAGATGATGATGAGCTGGATGCAGGATCCAGAGCAAGCAAGCTTTGCCAGAACATCAGTTATATACCTATTCCTCACTTACTATCTTGTTATCTGACATTTCACATTTACAACAAAAGTAAAAAATCTACTATCCAACTATTTTGCACATTAACGACGTACGTCTGGTCGTAACAAACTCCAAGGTGTGAAGCAAGAGTAAGTTATGCGTCAACTTGGCTGGGCTATGATTCTCAATGATTTGCGGTTATGTAATGATGTAGTAATCCCACATTTTATGATCTGATGTGATTATCCTCCATTTTTGCATAATGCCAGTTTTCACATAACAAGCTGGTCTTTGGAACCTAACCATGTCAATAAGTGAGGAACAGGTGTATATATTGAATGCAGGCCACACCCCCAAGGAACCTCCCTTTTCAACTGATTGGCTCCTCACATCAGATCACAAAATGGGGATGACTACATCAGATCAAAAATGGAGAATAAAAAAAAAAGCAGAATGACTACATCATTATGTAACTGCCATTTGCATCATTTCATAACTACCAATTTACATCATTACATAACTGCCAAACTGCATCATAACTGCCAAACCACTGAGAATCATGATCCAGCCAATTTGACTCACAGCCTTAACCATCACAGTGTGCCTGACGCAAGCCATGGATTTCAGTTGCCTCATGTGCACGCAAAAGCTGGACAATGAATAAGGTAGACCAAAGAATTGATGCCTTTGAATAATGGTGTTGGCAAAGAATATTGAATATACCATGGACTGCTAGAAGACTGAATAAGTCTATCTTGAAAAAGTACAGCCAGAGTGCTCCTTGGAAGCAAGGTTGGCAAGACTTCATCTCACATACTTTGGACATGTTATCAGGAGAGACCAGTCCCTGGAGAAGGACATCATGCTTGGTCAAGTAGAGGGCAAGTGAAAAGGAAGAAGCCCCTCAACGAGATGGATTGACACTGTGGCTGCAGCAGTGAGCTCAAACATAGCAACGATTGTGAGGATGGCGCAGAACTGGGTGACATTTCATTCTGTTGTATATAAGGTTGCTATGAGCCAAAATCAACTCAACAGCACCTAACAACATGTATTTGAGTCCCTTTTCTTGGTATGAGCTCAGACAGAAGGTACAGCCAAGTCCAACATCTTTGACTCAGTCTTGCTTAAGACCTGTTAAAAAGTTGTCCTAATATTTAACATAATCTTTGGGCTATCATTTATTATTACATTATTTAACTCTAAACAAACATTATTTTCTTCCAAATAAAACATTATTTTCTTCTAAATGGCTATATTTTTATCGTATAATATTTCTTTAGATACGTAATTTAGAACAGTGCGAGTATGTTCTTATTATCTCTTACTTTAGGCTCCATTGAATGACCCTCATGCATGTGCCTCCTTCATGGGTTTAAAGCCTTCCACCAATAAACATCATCTTGTACGAGCAATATTGGAGTCGATAGCTTTCAGGTACAAAAGCCTGCCCTAAAGTACCCCTTCCCCGTACTATATTGCCATTTCCTTTTATTGATTTGCTACTAAATTAGAAATTTCTTAATTTGTTATCTGGGGGTTTATTTACTGTTAGTTCAGTTCATACTATATATGATGTTCTTACTGCTAATTTCTTTGGAATCTTTTTTTTTTTCCATATTTAGTAGTAGTTTGATATCTGAAAACTGAATTTTTTAAACTCCATTTCTTAAGCATAGCACATTCAATATTTGGGTTTAAAAGTTTGAATGTATTTTTTCATGCAGGAGAATTCAAACTAATAAGATTGAATTAACAAAATTATTTTTATGTCTATTTCTCTGTGACCTTTTTGTTATGAGACAGGTGTAGATGATTAAAATTAAGAACATGACTGCCATGAATTATGGAACATTTTTAATGTTTAAAATAAAATTTTCTGTGATTACAAAATGATTATTTTTATATTTATTGAGTTCTATCAGCTGTTGTTTACGGTACATCATCTTAATAACTATCTATTAAATGGACTGTTGCTTTAAATTTTTATTTGTAAGAAGCGTAATAGATTAAATTTAGTTCTAACATAAAAATTAGGTTCTTTTTTATTAAGGCAAAATATACAGGCCCAGAGGCTCCTGCTTGGTTGGGTATCTGTTAGACAACTTCCGGCTAGCATAATATATTTCTTTAATATTTCTTTTGTATATTTTATAAATGTAATATAAATAAAAATACAGTTTTTCTTTTTCTAGATCTACATAAAAGACAGTATTATTATGGTATTCATTTCATCTAAATAGTTGTCTTGTTTTTCAACTAGAAATAAACAGTTGTATGACGTGATGCAGAAAGAGATCCATATTCCTATAACAAAAATCCGGTATGTATACATTGTTTTTATGCTTTCTGTCCCTGGGTGGTTCAAACAGTTAATATATTCGGCTGCTAACTGAAAGGTTGGTGGTTCGAGTCCACCCAGAGGCACCTCAGAAGAAAGGCCTGGTGACCTACTTCTGAAAAATCAGCCATTGAAAACCCTATGGAGCACAGTCCTAATCTGACACACATGGGGTCGCCATGAGTTGGAACCAACTCGATGGTTATACTTTATTTCTAACAAATTGAATTAGAAGTTAAACTTTAAATTTCTGAGACTTAAATTCTTATGTATAAAGTACACTTTGAGTTCATTATAGTGACAAGTGAATTATTTTTAAGGTTTATTCTCTAAAAGCATTAGAAGTGCCGTGATTTGGGGGAGTAAGCATTATCCTTCAGTAAAGAAAAAAAAGCAAAGTTTGGAGTCAGGGTCTGCCTTCAAAGCTGGAGCATCCCCTTCCTTTCTGTGAGCTGGGGCTGGGCTTCCTCATTGGTTAGGTGAGTGAGTTAACCTGGAGAACCTGATACAGGGGGTGGACCTGTGAAGCATTCAGTAAGTGGTAGCTGCTGTTAGTATTTCACCATTACAATCGTTCGTGATTTCAGAGAGCTTACACCTCCCTCCTTTGCAACAAAATTCTTGGTCATGGGAATTTGGAGAGAAAGGGAAAGCTAATTTTGGATTTATGGGGAATACAGCACTTTATGGAATTTGGAAGGATCTTAGCAATTGGATATGTACTATATAGATCTTTAAAAACCTGTTTTTCTCAGATGTGTAGCTATCCTTTTGGCATGCAAGCATCAGATTTCTGACTTCTTTGTTGAAATGTCCAAATGAATTTTTATTTAAAACTGGTTGCAGAACAAACTGGGCAGGTGGAAAAATTGTTGGAAGGAATTAGGGAAAATGTTTATAAAGGCTACCCAGTAAGACCTTCTGTCTTCAGATCAATGCTAAGTGATGTAATTTTGGAAGTACAAAGTTAAACTTATAAGATCAAGGATTTAAGAAAAATATATGGCCCACTTAAAAAGAATTAATGATGCGTTTATGCTTTGGTTGCAGTGATTTATGTTCCTTTTCTTTCTCCCTGCAGGGCAGATGGAGGAGTCTGTAAGAACAGTTTTGTCATGCAGATGACCTCAGACCTGATTAATCAGAATATAGACAGACCAGTTCACATTGACATGTCCTGCCGAGGGGCAGCTTCTCTAGCTGGCCTTGCTGTTGGTATGTGCGGATTTTGTAAAAACAAGGGCTTTTATTTTTTTAAATTGTGCTTTAAGTGAAAGTTTACAATTCAAGTTAGTCTCTCATACAAAAATTTATACATACATTGTTAAGTGACCCTAGTTCCTCTCCCTATACTGTGACAGCACACTCCTCCTTTGCACCCCGGATTTCCCATGTCCATTCAACCAGCTCCTGACCCTCTCTGCCTTTTCATCTCGCCTCCGGACAGGGGCTGCCCATTTAGTCTCATGTATCTACTTGAGCTAACAAGCACGCTCTTCATGAGTATCATTTTATGTCCCATAGTTCAGTCTAATCTTTGTCCAAAGAGTTGGCCTTGGGAATGGTTTTAGTTTTGGGCTAACAGAGAGTCTGTGGGCCATGTCTCCCAGGGTCCCTCCAGTCTCAGTCAAACCATTAAGTCTGGTCTTTTTACTAGAATTTGAGTTCTGCATCCCACTTTCCTCCTGCTCCATCAGGGACTCTCTGTTGTGTTCCCTGTCAGGGTGGTCATTGGTGGTAGCCATGCACCATCTAGTTCTTCTGGTCTCAGGCTGAAGTCTGTGGTTTATGTGACTCTTCTATCTCTTGGGCTAATACTTTCCTTGTGTCTTTGGTGTTCTTCATTCTCCTTTGCTGCAAGTGGGCTGGGACCAATTGATGGATCTTAGGTGGCCGCTTGCTAGCTTTTAAGACCCCAGACGTCACTCACCAGAATGGGATGCAGAACATTTTCTTAATAAACTTTGTTATGCCACTTGACCTACATGTCCCCTGAAAGCATGGTCCCCAGACCCCCACCCCTGCTACTCTGCCTCTCAGAGTGTTTGGTTGTATTCAGGAAACTTCTTAGCTTTTGGTTTAGTTCAGTTGTGCTAACTTCCCCTGTAGTGTGTGCTGTCCTTCCATTCACCTAAGGTAATTCTTGTCTACTATCTAGTTAGTGAATTCCTCTCTCCCTCCCTCCCTCCCCACCCTTATAACCATCAAAGAATGTTTTCTTCTGTGTTTAAACCTTTTCTTGAGTTCTTATAATAGTGGTCTTATACAATAGTTGTCCTTTTGCAACTGACTAAATTCACTCAACATAATGCCTTCCAGATTCCTCCATGTTATAAGGTGTTTCACGAATTCATCATTGTTCTTTATTGTTGCATAGTATTCCATTGTGTGAATAAACCATAATTTGTTTATGCATTTGTCCGTTACTATGCACCTAGGTTTTTTCCATCTTTTTGCTATTGTGAACAGTGCTGCAATGAGCATGGTGTGCATATATCTATTCATGTGATGGCTCTTATTTCTCTAGGATATATTCCAAGGAGCAGGATTGCTGGATCGTATGGTGCTTCTATTTCTAGCTTTTTAAGGAAGCTGAAATGAATTTCCAAAGTGGTTGTACCATTTTACATTCCCACCAACAGTGTATAAGTGTTCCAGTCTCTCTACAACCTCTCCAACATTTATTATTTTGTGTTTTATGGATTAATGCTAGCCTTGTTGGGGTGAGATGGTATCTCATTGTAATTTGATTTGCATTTCTCTAATGGCTAGTGATTTTGAGAATTTCCTCATGTGTGTCTGTTAGCCACCTGAATGTCTTCTTTGGTGAAGTGCCTGTTCATATCCTTTGCCCATTGAAGAATTCTCCATATTAATCTTTTGTATTCTACCTCTAGTAATTCCAAGAAGTTCTCTTCCTCTGGAAGATTTCTTGATTCTTTGTTTTGGGAGCTTGCTAAAGCCATCATGGTCTGCTTCTTTATGTGATTTGATATTGACTGTTGTCTCTGAGCCATCAGTAAGTTATTACATTTATTTATTTTATGTTTGCTTACTATGTCCCAGCTTCTTGTTTTGTTTTGATATGCCCAAATAGGCTGCTCATGTGAGCTGGTTTGATTATTGGTGCCTTTGAAGCTCTAATGTCCTGTCACCAGGTGATTAGATCTGTTACTAAGTATGTGAGCCCGGGAGTCCATTTACTTTTCTTGTATGGCTTCAGCTCAGGTGTCCAGGTTGTCAGTCACTGAGTGTGTGATGCCGGCTCTCAACTACAGTCCTAAATGGGCAGGGATGATTGGAGTAAGCACAGGTATCTGGCTGTAGGAGGTGGTCACACACTGAGCAAGGCAGGGGGCTGGCAGCTGCCCCTGAGTGTCTGGGAGGAAAGCTTGTCACTGTTCTCTAGAGTGCATAGGTGGGTGGGTTTTGCAGCTGGACTATGGGCACCCAGTGCTGTTGGCTGTAAGGACTGGGAGGCACCACTTATTGTTGGACCCCTGTCACGGGTGGCTAGGTGGGGTGGGTGGAGCCACCAGTCCTCAGGCCCCTGATGTGGGTAGATGAGAACCCTGCTTAATGGGCAGAGCAGTGTCAAATGTCACAAACCTGCCACTCCACCATAAAGCTGATACAGTTGAAGTTAGGCTTCAGGTATGTACCCTGTTATACTGTGCTAATGAGGGTCTACGCTGTTGAAATGGGCCCACACAGGACTATCTAGGGGTGAAAGGCATTCAAAGTTCATGGACCCCTTATGCCTGTTCCTAGGTAAAGGGCCTGTGCCTGCCCTGAGTTCCTGGCTTACAGGAACTGGCAGATTATTTTTTCCCTGTTTGTTAATTTGTTCCCTCTCCAAGACTGGGATAACGGCACAGGGCGCGTGACGGGTCCTACCTCCGGCCCAGGGCACACAGTAATCACTGAAGCAGGCCTGGGACCTGGTGCAGAACAGCAAGGAGGCAGGTAAATGGGAGAGAGTTTCTTCCCAAATGGAGTGTTTTTTGATCCCTGCAGTGGGTTAGATACATGTACTTTTCTTTTCCCGACTGAGCGCTGTCTTAGGTATCTAGTGCTGCCATAACAGAAATACCACAAGTGGATGGTTTTAACGAAGAGAAGTTTATTTCCTCACAGTCAAAGTAGTGAAAAGTCCAAATTCAGGGTGTCAGCTCCAGGGGAAGGCTTTCTGTCTCTCGGCCTTCTCATCACTGTTCCCCTGGACTAGGAGCATCTCGGTGCAGGGACCCCGATCCAGAAGACGCGCTTTGCTCCTGACACTGTTTTCTTGATGGTATGAGGTCCCCCGTCTCACTGCTCACTTCTGTCTTTTATATCTCAAGAGATTGCCTCAGGACACAATCCAGTCTTGTAGATCAGGTCCTGCCTTACTAAGGCAACTGCCACCCATCCTCCCTCATTAACATCATGGAGGCAGGTTTACAACATACAGGAAAATCACACAGTATCAGGAATCATGGCCTAGCCAAACTGATACACACATTTTTGGGGGGACATAATTCAAACCATGACAAGCGCCACTTTTCACTGGTTCTGGAGGCTTGAGTAGAGTAGAGTCTCCACCACTTGGTCTCTCCTGATGTGGAAGATGCCTCCCAAGCACCACCGCTTGCCTGTTAAAAATTTAAAGCTGATATTAAAGTGTATTAAAGTGACAAATCCCAAAGCGTGAAATCTGGCAAGTTCAACTTAAACTTAATTCTAATAAAAATTTGGTAATTAAGAATAAAAGTAAAAGTCACTCTCATTTGTTCATTGATTAATGTTTGATTAATTCAAGTTAAAAAATAAATTTTCATTAAATAATCAGTCCCACTGGCAAATGTAGCTAATTATCTTTCTTTGCATATTTCATTCAACTCTATAAATTTAGTGTATATGATCTTTTTCAAATGCCTGATAGAACCAACTGAGAACCATAGCAAGGAAAAGCTTCTCAAATACTTAAAATAACACTTGTAAAATGAATAAATTAAGCATATAATTAGAGTAAAGCAAGTTCTCATAGGCACTCTAGTACTGTTTATTCAGTTCATCAAATTTTTCTGTACTTTTCACCTTATATGATTAAATGTGTCAGATTTTATTCAACATTTTAAATACTTTAAATAATAAACACACACAGATTATTCCTACACATAACACCACAGTGGCTTGAAGTTGTATTTACATTGTTATGTCTATATTTTCAGTACAAAGATGTTTAACTAACTACACGGAGCAGGTTTACCTTCTCAGAAAACCTGAGGTATCTGTTTGGATTGCTTCTGTCTCAGAAATTTGAGATCTGAAGTCTATGTACATACTTCATCTTTTAGAAATTCACACAGAAATGAGGGTCAGTTCTAGACATATTTAATAAAATGATGTTTAAAATATATATGCCTTAAAAATATAAATAAGAAATTCAGGAAGTAAGGATTTTAAGAACATAGTTATTTTCTTGACTAGATTTATCCAACTGTAGATCACTGATGAGAATGATTTTCAGTCTTTTAAAACATCTATAAATTAATGTACATTTAAAACATAGATACTCAAAAATACTGACCGTGTAAATAGGAAAAAAAAGTGACTTGACAAAAAGTTTAAAAAAAAATAATTTTATATGTCAGCTTTTTTGTTGGTAAGAGAAAGGTACACTTACAGACTATGTGAAAACTTTTGTGTAGGTGAGATGAGACAAGTTTATTAACAAGACACCTGTATCATTTCAGACTATTTGTAATCATAAATGTGTTCTCATATTGCTTTTTATTATAAATCACATGGTTCTCTTTGTAAGGAACAATTTATGCTGGAACTACAGTATTATTATTTTGAACTGGAATTTAAATGTTGTTATGTTGTTAAACCTGTTGCCATCCAGTGGATTCTGACTCATAGTGACTGTATAGGACAGAGAAGAACTGCCCCATAGGGTTTCCAAGGAGTGGCTGGTGTATTCAAACTGTCGACCCTTTGGTTAGCAGCCAAACGCTTAACCACTGCGCCACCAGGGCACCTGTTATGTTATTAGGTACTATCGAGTTAGTTTTAACTCATTGTGACCCCATGTGACAGTATAACTGCCCCATAGGATTTTCAAAGCTATAATCTTTATGAGAGCAGATCGCCATGTCTCCCACAGAACTGCTGGGTAGCTTTGACCATCAACCTTTCTGTTAGCTGCTGAGTGCTCAACCATTGCACCACCAGGGCTCCTTTAGAATTTAAATAAGTTGTATGGAATGCTATAGTTTGAAAAAGAAATTGTTATATTAATTCTCAATATTAGATTTTATGCATATCCCATCACTTACCTCAAGATGTGTGACAGAAATCTTAATTTTCATTGTGTAAAAAAATGTACTATTTCTACGTGAGTTTTTTTTTTTTTTGAATGGCAAGTCATGAAATTAAATGATGGCAGAGTGTGTGGCTGCTCCAGAAGTGACCCAGTGCCCTGCCACACAGGAAGAAAGCTGAAGTTAGAAACCAAAACATTTTATAATCTTGATTTATTTATTCCCAGGCATATTCAAACTTAACAAAATTCAAAAGCAACAAAATATTTTGAATTGTGCTTTAAAATAGTAATTGTTTACCTTTGCACCAATTCATGTAGAGTTGTGGATAAACTAGATAGACTCCTTATTTGCCTTAAAATTAGAGAATAATTTTTTTTTTTTAATCTGTAGGGTTTTGGACTGACAAGGAGGAACTAAAGAAACTGAGGCAAAGTGAAATGGTTTTCAAGCCACAGAAGAAATGGCAAGAATATGAAATGAGTATGGAAAACTGGGTCAAAGCAGTGAGACGCTCCATGAATTGGTATACGAAGATGTAGTACCAAGTGAAACGGCTGGACCCAGAGACGGCGTGCTTACAGGATGTGCCTATGAGACAAAGCTCAGGGATACACAAGCCTACAATGACCAAACAGAGAAGATTTAAAATGAGCCTCACTACCTGAGAGAAAAAGCATTGCTTTTTTGAAAAGCAAACGAACAAAAAAGGCATGTTTTTAAAATCCAAACCTTAGACTGATACGGCAGCAGTGCCTCAAAACTTCAGTGTCTGTTTTGTAGCAAATTCTAAAGTCCCTCAACCATTTCTTACCATATTTGGGCAGTTATGGAGCCTCCTCCTTTTTATACTGAGGTCAGCGGTGCATGTGAGCAGAGTTGTTCAGTATCTGAGCTAATTCTGGATCCAGCACCATTCACACTTGGTTCCAAAATTATGTGGGAAGTATTTCCTTTAATTTTCTGGAATTAAGTGGATTATTGGAAGTCCACGTAACCAAAAACAAAGAACTTTTTTTTATTATTGTGCTTTAGGTAGGAGTTTACAGAGCAAATTAGTTTCTCTGAGGAAGTGTAGAATTTGAATCATTAGTATTTTATGTTTGAAGCCATAATTGTTCAATATCCAAATATGAACTCGATGTATCCCTCTCAGAGAAGCTTATTTGCTAGCCAGTGCTTTCCTTTATTGACCTGAAAGACACTGCCTTAAGTTTTCCTTGTTCAACGAAAATCTGAGCATCTTTTATGTGTTGAAAACACTGAAAAAATACTTTTATTTAGTTAATTAAAGAAGGGTTTTGATTCTTAAGGAAAAAAATACCATTTTCCTTCGCAAGTAGTCTTTCTTTCAAAAATTTCTGGTGAAAGTATAATAACATCCCTTTTCTTTTTTTACAAAATTTGTGTAGTTAATTTCTATTAATTTATTAATTTCTATTCTTTATCTTTCATAGTTGTCGGGATACTTGCATAAATGTCTTTTATTTTGATTGTGGTTCTGACAGTGTAATTTGCAGAAAGTGCCCTAATTTATTGATGCTTAAGATTAGCCTTCATTGTGGTATTTTACTTGTCCTTGTATTTTTTTTGTGTGTGTTTGTCCAGCCTACTCACCTCTCTGAGATATGTGCAATGGGTGGTTGGCATATATCTCAGGAGATGGAAGTGTATTCATGCTAACGATGCCGTCTGGCCACTAAGCCAGAGATCCACAGAGGGGAATCTGGGTGGGTCCACATTCTCCAAGTCTCTTGACAGAAAGAATGTGGAGGGGTACCAGTTGTGAGTAGCTTCAGGCTGGGTATAAAATTGACCACCTTTCAACCGGTTCTCATATTATATGCCCCTCCATATATTTGGGGCAGGTTCCAGTTGGATTCGTAGCAGTAATGAATTTATTTCCCTCTAAGTCAGACTTAATCACATCAAGTCCAGTTATAGAATCAGCTGTTCAATTACAATGTAACTAAAGGAGTAACTATTACAGGGAATTTTGTTGTTGCTGTTACATATATCCATTTCAGAGACAGAACTAGAAGACAAATTGCATTTTTGCAAATTTCATTTCAGTGAACTTCAAGTGTTTTCTGAAATTATTAATTTTTTTTGATGGAGGTATTTAGCAAATATATATTTGAGACTTGGAAATATTTTTGCTGAGTAGAGGTGTTTTTATTTACTTATTACATCAGATCCCGTCATATAGCTTCTTCATTCTTTGTCTTTTTACTGTTTTTTCTTTTTTTTAATTGTGCTTTAGGTGAACGTTTACAGAGCAAATTAGTTTCTCATTAAACAGTTACTACACAAATTGTTTTGTGACACTGGTTGCCAAACCTGTGATGTGTCAACACTCTCACGTTTTCCACACCAGGTTCCCCATTGCCATTTGTCCAGTTTTCCTGTTCCTTCCTGCCTTCTTTTCTTTGCTTTCAGGCTGGTGTGCCCATTGGTCTTGTATACATGAGTGAACTATGAAGCCTGTCCCTCACGTGTGTTATTGTTGACCCTATAGACCTGGTCTAATCTTTGGCTGAAGGGTGAACCTCAGGAGTGACTTCAGTACTGAGTTAAAAGGATATCTATGGGCTGTGCTCTCAGGGTTTCTCCAGTCTCTGTCAGACCAGCAAGCCTAGTCTTTTTTGTGTGTGTGTGTATATGAATTTGAATTTTATTCTACATTTTTCTCCTGCTCTGCCCAGCACCCTTTATTGTGATCCCTGCCAGAGCAGTCGGTGGTGTTAATGCAGAGCACAGCTGACTTGAAGTTCCCTGAAATGGAATTTACAAAAATGAAATCTGCCCTCTAGTTCTAACCATCTCTGAAATGAGTGTATGTAATAGCAACAGCAAAATTCCCTGTAATAGTCACTCCTTTTGTTACATTGTAATTGAACAGATGATTCTATCTAGTCAGGTACCATCTAGTTGTTCTGGGCTCAGTCTGGTGAAGGTTATGGTAGTTGTGGTCCATTAGTCCTTTGGACTGATCTTTCCCTGTGTCTTTGGTCTTCATTCTCCTATGCTCCAGCCGGGATTCTTTTTACATTATTTTTGCAAAGCTGAATTAGTGACCAATTAAGGGCTTTTCTATCAAAGCCTTGTGAAGGATGCTCTGTTGATAACGCCTTATAGACTCTGCATCTCAGTGGGTGTGATTTCATAGGATATAATTGTTTTGTGTGTGAGTATGTGTATGTGCACTGAATTATAATACTTTTAATATCTGAAAGTGCATTGGTTCACTTCTTTTTTTGCATTCTTCTTTCTCAGCATATAACCACCACAAAATATAGGATAAATTTAAACACTTTTAGATCATATGAGAAAATGATTTTGTTTAAATATCTCATTGGAATTAAGCACCTCCTAAAAACACAGTGACTAATTTTTTTTTCCTGTGTAAGTTTAGAAGATACTCTTTTATTTTAATATTTCTGGCTGTCTTAGTGTCAGAATTTAGTAAATGTTTTGTCAGATTTGGCCAGAATCAGAAACATGACCACATTTACTTTTGTGGCTATGGAAGCGTTGGTAATCAAAATCAGTTGAGTGAAAGAAAATTGTCCTTTCCATCTTTCAAGTTTATTTTTCATTTTTATACTAATATTTGTAAGTTTTTTTTTCTGTCCTAATATTTCTCAGTATATTTTATTTTCCCATTATGGATCCATCAGATATTTTTAGGAGAGTCCCAGCTATCTCATCAAGGGGGAGAATGTTCCTTTATAATTCATCTTAAAATGGTACTAATTGCTTTCATTGTAGACTTACTGGTTTTTAAATCTTTTATATCCAACCATGACAGAATTTCTCAACTATTAACATTTTGGACCAAATAATTGTTTGTTGTGTGTCAGGGGTGCGGGCTGTACTGTGCATTGTAGGAAGTTTAGCAGCATCCTTGACCTCTACCCATTTGCTGCCACTGGCATCCTTCCAGTTGTGACAACCAAAAATGTCTCCAGGCACTGCCAAATGCCCCCTGGCTCTTAATAAAGAACCACTTATATCAAAAGATGTTGGAAGAAATCAGTGCACCTAGAATGTCTATCATGTCCCTTTTCTCTCTGTTGCATTTTACCTTAGGAAACTGTTGTTAGCCACAAGAGAAAGTCCTATATCAAAATAGAGTTTCTATTTTTCAGTCTAATAGAGCAAAACAATCTCATATTGTAATTGTCTTCTGAGGTTTTTATCCACCACCCCAACCCTATGTACCTACCCCATTTCCCCACTCACCCCATCCACCCATCCACCCACCTCCACCACCCCTATGGTCTTAATTAGTAGAGCCATGAGTTCACTATAGGGTTAATGTATTCTGCAGAGTTGGCAAAGGATCATCTTTGATGTGATCTGCTTTTTTGCTTTCTTTTCATCTCAGTAAGCTAGATGGTCACTCTCTTTATCTGCCTTCTGTACAAGCCTCCACCAGACTGGAAGTTCCTTGAAAGCAGAAACCACGTCTGCTTCCACAGAACTTACCACTGTGCATTCATATTTGTAGAAAGAGTCTTTATTTTATGTTTCTAGGTGCAGCTTTTTGTGCATATATATTTTATCCTTGATGTTACATACATTTGTTGATAAAACTCATTGCCGTCGAGTTACTTCTGATTCATAGTGACCCTATAGGACAGAGTAGAACTACCCCATAGAGTTTCCAAGGAGCACCTGGTGGATTTGAACTACCGACCTTTTGGTTAGCAGCCGTAGCACTTAACCACTACACCACCGAGGTTTCCCATTTGTTCATAGGAAGTAGCTTATACTTGTTGCAAGTAAAATAAGTTTCTGTTGGATTAAGAAGGACTACTGTGTTATGGGAGCCCTGGTGGCACAGTGGTTAAGAGCTTGGCTGCTAACCAAAAGGTGAGCCGTTCGAATCCACCAGCTGCTTCTTGGAAACCCTATGGGGCAGTTCTACTCTGTCCTGTAGGGTCACTATAAGTTGGAATCAACTCAACGGCAATGGGCTTGGTTTTTGGTTTACTGTGTTATGAAAGGAGCCCTTGTGGTGCAATGGATAAGTGCTCAGCTGCTAACCAAAAGGTCAGTGGTTCAAATCCAGCAGTTGCTCAACAGGAGAAAAGACCCGGAGATCTGCTCCTACGAAGACTGTAGCCTAGAAAACCCTATGGGGCAGGTGTATTCTGTCACATAGGGTTGCTATGAGTGGGAATCAACTCAACAGCAACTAACAACAACTGTATTATAAAGACTAGAATCCTCTTATTGTTTGTTTAAAAATTCTTTAAATGTTTTTCTGTTTGCAGATGTACTTGTGTAGAGATACACGTTCGTTCATACACATAGCTGTATTAACTTTTTAAGTTATAATTGAAGACTTTCTATTTACAGGTTTTATGCATTTGGCTCCAGTAGCTGACAGACATTGAACTGTGAGAGTGCCAAATACACAGGTGCTATAGGGAAAGAACTTCAGAAATAACCCCTTCTGCAACGTACTTAACTGGGGACCAGTCTTTGATTAGAAATAGTCTAGCCCAAGAGCCTGGCAAAAATTCTAGAATTCTTCGAAGGGAGACAGGAGCTGTACCCTAGGGTTTTTGGACTTTAAGTGATTCTAGAGTCATCCCAGATAGCCTAAAAGGCAACCCTAAAAGATTCTGAATCACTTTGGGAAATTTAGATCGTGTTTCTCAGTAAGAATTAAAAGCCCAGAACATACCCTGGATCTTTAAGACCCACCTGGTCCCAGAATCATCTTCTTACGTACCCAAAGCCAGTCATCTAGCTCAAACTAGTCAAGATGGGTAACCCCAAAAAGTCACACAAGTGATCCTGAATCAATTGATTTTTTAAGTTTTGGAGCCTCGTAGCCTCAGTCTTTTGGCACCAGCATCTATTCCAAGCTTAGCACCAGCTATATTGTCATCATGTTCCCATGGGACCACTGCCACTAGAGGGATGCAGTTATGATCTTGGGAGCAGGGTAGATGGAGGCGGGTGTCTGCAGAATGAGATGCTTCTGAAATTCTCTGTTATCAGTGGAGGCTTGTGTGTTGCCGTGATGCTGAACAGGTTTCAGTGGAGCTTCCAGACTAAGACAGACTAGGAAGAAAGGCCTGATGATCTACTTCCAAAAACCAGCCAATGGAAACCCTGTGGTTCTGGCAGGCATGGGATTGTCAAGAGTCGGGGACTGACTCAACGGCCGCTAACAACAGCAACAGTGAAAGTGGCTGTGTCTAGGCAGGTGTCTATATTGTTTAGAAAAGAAATGACATAAGGGTTCCACTTTAAATGAGCCATATCTTTATAAGAAACTGTCGAGCTGTTTCCAGAGTAGCCGTACCATTTTTCGTTCCCACCAGCAATGTATGCGTGATCCTGTTTCTCTGCATCCTCACTAGCATTTGATGTTGTCACTATTTTTTATTTTAGCCGTTCTCATAGGTGTGTAGTGATATCTCTTTGTGGTTTTATTTTGCAATTAAATGACTAATGATGTTGTTGATCATCTTTACATGTGCTTATTTTTCACCTGTATATCCTCTTCAGTGAGATGTCTGTTGATGTATTTTGTCCATTTGTTAATTAGATTGTTTGCTAAATGAGCCATATCTTTAAATGAATATCCTTTTTAAGTCTTTTTTTTTTTTTTTAAATCAGCCCGGTGACTTAAGAAGTCATTAAGTAGGATTTTCAAATTTTCCCAGACAAAATGTATAAAGCATTTTGAACATGATTTTATAATACACTGAGCTGGAGAAGTCTTCATAGTTCTTCTGTGCTCATTATATAATGTGGCACTAATACTGTGTAATAGCAAAATTTTCAAAGACACCTCTGCTTAGAATGTTAAGTAGAGTATAAAGATGTATATTTTATACATTGTTATAATGTTTCTAAACTTTTTATTTAAAAAAGCTGATTTGTATATATGTTTCAGAATGGTTTTGTGGAAAATTAATTAGAAATTTTCAAATTTGTGCAAAATGGTAAATGTAGATCCAAATTCGTATACATTGGTCAATTTATAATCTTATTTCTCTGATTTCCTTATGTCTACAAATTTTGCAGTTTTATTAAATAGTCATTGAGAACCTCACAAACTGTTGTTAAAGCCTGTAGGTAAAATCTAGGATGCGCAGCAGCAGAAATATTTTTCATGCGTGTGCGAAGTTTTCCCTTTTTTTTTTTTTTTGTCTACTTTAACTTTTAGATTTGCTTTTTAAATTTTACCAGGAAATTCTTATTAAAATACTATTTCCCGTTTTGGTTTCAGCACATTAAGGTCATAGAGAAATAAGCATATGTTGACTACAGATGTGACTCAAGATGACTTTGGGCTTATTATGGTTAGAGAAGAAAGGTTTTATGTAACCCTACCTCTTTAGATCCTGTTAGGCTTATTATCCTATTGCCTACATTCTTGCATAAGAGAAATTACTGGAGAAGAGGGTTAATTCTTTGTGATGGGGAAAAGATGATATAATTTGTTGGGAAAATGGACTGTATTTTCAAGTATTTAGAACATTTGTAACTAGATAAAAGGTAATTTCAAATACAAATGTGATGGAATTAACCTAGCAGTTCTCAAAAATCTCTTTCTGAAAATTATAACCTTAAAATCATTTGGGAAACTACAATGAAACAGACAATGACTGATACCTATTGATGTATTAAAGCCATTGTTATTTATTGTTTCTCTGTTCAGTGCTTTGATTCACACACATATTTAGCAACATCCATATGGTGGAGGATTCAGTCCCATAATCAGGAGGTGAGGAAGGTAGAGTCAGAACTCTAAATCAAGGTTTGAGACTTCTAACACAACAATACCAGAAGCTGAGGAATGGAAGGGCCATCAGATAACTTGACTATCAGCTCATTGTTAAGCAGATTTTGTGATTAAAGGCACACCATTGTCATACTGCAAATGGTCTAGAAAGCCAAACACATACCACAGATGAGTGTGGCCAGACTCAGTGGATCAGACTAAATAGCAACACCATAACTGAGAAAGTGTTGATAGTGGTGAGGCACCACCAATAGCCCCAAGAGGGGATAAAAGGCCCTGTGTATTAATGTGCTAGGAACAAGGGGATAATGCTCTGTGCAGTGTGTCCTTCCTCAGCCTGAACAAGTGGATCAACTTTGGCAAGAGCCAGAAGGAGCCTCTGTATCAGAAACATAGAGTCCTTTACTTTGTGCCCATGTGTTCCCATGTCCAATACAATGATGGATCCAGACAGCATTGGTGACAATCTGGGCTGTGCAGACTCAGTCAGCAACTTGATTCCAGGTGGTCTCGTCAGAGAATGGGCTCTTACCATGGACACCTGCATGAGGGACCCAGATGGTTCTATCAGCAGCCATAATTTGCTTCTACTGTTTGTGGCCTCAAAGAGTAGTAGCTTTAATCTGCCAGTCTGTAGCTTTCCAAATCGCAGACTAAACACCTAGGACACTAGCAACAGCCCAAGAGTTAGTAAAATGTAACAAGGTTCATCAAGGGGAGTGTTGGCTAGAGCTACGAGCACAGCCTTGAGTTGTGCCCACTGAGAAGAGCAGCCACGTCCACTTTCCATGCTGCATTCCCCGCACTGAGGTTGAACAGCTACAGCAGCCCAGTCAACAACATTGGGTTTCAGCTTAGCAAAACCGCCAGTGAACCAGGCCCAGATATTTAGGGGAACCTCTGTGAATGGAAGGCCCTATCGAACCAGCAGCTTTGCTTCACGTAGTACAATGAGGGGATAAAGTTTCCCCCAAAGGGATATCTGCTACTTTTTCATATCAAGAGGCCACTGGACAAGGCCCAGTTCTTAACATACCGTTTTCATTTGACAAGACTTTGGGGTCCTTCCCATCTTGTTAGTCATCAACTCTGAATTTGCCTGCACCAAAATGGGAACACCAGACCAGGCAGTCACAAAGCTTCCATGGCCAGGCGTTCAGTTTTGACAAAAGCCCCATAGCAGGCTGATGCAAAAACCAAACCCATGGCCATCGAGTTGGTTCTGATTCATAGGGACCCTATAGGACAGAGTAGAACTGCCCCATTGGGTTTCCAAGGAGAGGCTAGTGGATTCGAACTGCTGACCTTTTGGTTAGCAGCTGTAGCTCTTAAGCAAGCTGATAGCTGCTTTTGAAAACGGGAGTATACCTGATAGCCATTTCAGGGAAGCAATGGATCCAAAGCCCTAAGAGGTGCTACAGGTGAAGGCTGTCTTTCCTTACCTGAAGCTCCAGTCACACAGACTTGTAACTCGAAGGGGTCACTAGGGTTGGAGGGGGACTTAGAAGTGTAGAGTATGTTACAACTTCCTGGATAGCTTCCAACACAACCTGTTGGTTTGGACCCCACTCAAAGCGTGCTGATTTTTGAGTTAGCTAATAGAAAGGACCGAGTAGAATGCCCAAGTCTGGCACATACTGTGTCAAATACCCAAAGAGTCCAATACGATGCTAGACCTTTTGTGGCTGGGGTCAGAAGAAACAGCAATTTTTCCTTGATTTCCCAAAGGGATTGAGCATATAGTGGGAGTGCCTATGTAGTTCCAAGAAACTTTATTTGCCTGTCCGACTTCTGAATTTTGTCAGCGTTTATCAGTCACCCCTACAACAGTGGGATAACACTGCAATCAAAGCCACTAGGCTGAGGCTTCTGACTTCCAAACCAGCAGGATGTCACCTATATGGTCAAAACTGTGGCCATTAGAGGGTAGAGGCACTCATGCTAAACCCTGACCCGCCCACTGGTGGCAAATGGCAGGGGAGCTTGTACCCCTAGCACTTTTGTTTCATTGCAAGAATCCCCAGTGGCACTCTAGGAGAGGAAGTAAGTACAAGCAAGTAAGATAGAAATTCTGTCTGCATCAGTAGAAGCATCAACAGCAGTACATTGAATTGGCCCAAAGATCCCCACCCACAAGGTCATATTGGCTTACCTTCCCCATTGAGAACCCTGCCCAAACCCCTCCTCCATAGGACTAGGTGGGATGATGACTTGGGCACCTATATCCAACAGAGGCATAAAAGTTTGAGTCTCTCCCCTCCCCGAAGTTCCTTAGCACACTCAGGCAAGTGTGTATGGCCTTTGGTCGTGGTTGGCACAGGGAGACCTTGCCCTGAGTCCTAATCATCTTTCTCCTAAAAAGCAGTGGCGGGTGGGAGAGGAAAAGAGGGAGAGATGGTGAATGCAGAGGGAGCATGCAGCTCCTGTGCCAGTAAGTAAGGCTTTGCCTTTACTTTCAGTTTCCAGAAGCTGTGAGCAGCTGCATGGCTCAACCAAAAGAACTTCTAAAGTTTTAGGTTCATCCAAAGCTCTATATCCTCATTGCCTATACTGTACTACTTATTTTAGCTTTAAGGGCTTTTTGATTTAACGACTACAGCCACATTGCTCTTCCTTGGTGCTGTGGTACTTGTGCCCCATTGTAATAACATACCTTCCTCCTCTTGCCCAGAGGAGAGTGAGCAACAGCCAAAGCACTGTTTGGCAGCTTGTTTTAATCATCTCTCTCATTGCTCAGCCTCTAAACATTTATGGTGGGATAGTAGGGGGCCCTTACACTCACCACTTGGGCAAAAAAGAACATTTTATACCAAATCCTAGGGAATCATCTTATATCCCTTCTCTCAGCCCCCAGGGACCCCTGTCCTCTCTCTTCCAGAAATCCAGGTGTATCAGTATCCTAGCTGCATCCTCAAACATTGTCAAGCACTGTGAAAGTTCTGAGATTTTACCCCACCTGCGAGCTAAGAAGTTAGCTTGCCGCGGTTGCATGGCAGAAGACATGAGACTCCTGGGTCAGAGATTAAGGACTTTATTACTCATGGCATAGCAGCATCATGAGCTTCATTTTCGCATTGGCTCCTTGCTCCCGAAACCCTTACACAGAGCATTCTGGGTTAATGCTGTGTACACATTGGGTTTGCGTTACAGCCTGAGGAACCCTAAGCTTAGGAAACTTGAGTCTTTTATAACAGGCTGCAAGTAAACCTGCCTGATGTTTGCCCTAGAGGAAATTATTTTTATAATATAGGACAGTAATCAAAACTGCCCTCTGCTCTGGAGGGAGACACTAGCTCTGTCTTACCATGAAGGCTACAGTGCCTCTGCTTGATGACAGACATGCCAAAGACAATAAGTTCATTATCTTGATTGTGGTGATGATTTCATGGGTGTATATATGGACATTAGAACTCATCAATTATTCACTTTAAACATGTACAGCTCATTGAATGTCAGTTACACCTCAAAGCAACTGAGGGAAAAGTTTTGCTTCTCAGATTTGCTGTCGGGACCAGCAGCCTCAGCAGCACTTAGGTGCTCTTTCAGAAAAGCAGAATTGCAGGCCTCAGCCGAGACTCGCTGAATCACAAACTGTATTTTAAGAAGATCCTCTAGTGTTTAGTTTTTTAACTTCTTATTTTGAAATAATGTTATTAGACTTACAGAAAAATTGTAAAAAATTGTACAGATTCCTATATGCCCTTCATCTAACTTCCTTTAATATTAACATCTTACACAACCATAGCACAATTATTGAAACCAGGAAATTAACATTGACATGGTACTTTTAACTAATCTACCAAAAAAAAAAAAAAAAACCCAAAACCAAACCCATTGCCCAACTCATCGGGACCTTATAGGACAGAGTAGACCTGCCCCATAGGGTTTCCAAGGCCATAATTCTTTATGGGAGCAGACTGCCACATCTTTCTCCTGTGGAATGGCTGGTGAGTTCAAACCGCCAACCTTTCAAATAGCAGCCAAGTGCTAAATCACTGTGCCACCAGGTCTCCTAACTAATCTACAGACAGACCTTGCTTGAATTTTGCTAGTTTTCTAACTAATGTCCTTTTTCTGGTCTGGGATCCAATCCAGGATCCCACATTGCATTTATTTTTCATGTCTCCTTATTCTCCTCCAATCTGTGACAGTTCCTCAGTCTTTCCTTTTTCATGACCTTGACATTTTTGAAGAATATTGGACAGTTCTTTTACAGTATGTCCCTCAGTCTGGGTTTGTCCAGTGTTTTCTCATGATTAGATTGTGGTTATGCATTTTTTGTTAGAATGTTACCAAAGTGATGTTGTGGCCATCTCAGTACATCCTATCCGGTAGTACATGATGTCAATGTGTCTTATTCCAGGTAATAGGTGACCCTGGTCACTTGATTAAGGTGGTGTCTGCCAGGTTTTTCCATGTAAGGATATCATTTCCCCTGTTAATAAGACTCTTGTAGGGAGATGCTTCGAGACTAGGCACATATCCTGTTTCCCATCACACTTTCACTCACTAGTTTTAGCATCCATCAATGGTTCTCACCTGCAACAATCATTACTATGGTGTTTGTCTAATACTGATTTTCTATTTCCATTATGTCTTTATAGTTATTAGCGACCCTATAGGACAGAGTAGAACTGCCCCATAGGGTTTTCCAGGAGCAGCTGGTAGATTTGAACTGCTAACTTTCTGATTAGCAGCCAAGCTCTTAACCACTGAGCCACCAGGGCTCCTTTATTTATTACTGAGTTATTTATATCAGTTTTAGTCATGTCTTGCGCTCCACTTCACATCCTCTTGGCTCATATTTTTACTCCAGATATTGCCTCACCTTGCCTTAACATATCTCCTATTCTCTGATCTGGATTTCTCTGCCTCTCAGCTTGGAATACTTGTCTGAACCCACTCTGTCATTTTCCCCCTTGCAGAGTAACTTTTATACAATAGAGTAGGGAGCCAGTTATAACTATGCCCCTCTCCCATTCCTCCAAAGGCTCCTGAGTGGTGTAGATAGTTTGTGCTGAATTACTAACCTAAAGGTTGATGGTTTGAACCCACCCAGCGATGCCTTGAAAGAAAGCCCCGGTGATGTGTTTCCTTTAAGATTTTTGTCATGACCTTGACATAGTCAAGAAAACCCTATGGAGCAGTGTCACTCTGAACACATGAGGTCACCATGAGTGGGAATTGACTCGAGGGCGACAGGTTTGGTTTTGGTTCCCATCCTTCAAGGGTACAATTCTGAGGTGTGTTCTTCCCAGCTTTTAGGAGAGCCTCTTGCAGGCTTCCAGGAGCAATTGTCACAGTAACATATCCTTGGACTGCCTTTCCCGCCTTCATGTTTCAGGCTTTCTGGTCCCCAACTCCTGTTTCTTGGAATCATTTTCCCAAATAAACCACTTGTCCATAAGAATTCATCTCAGGGGTGGGAGCTGGAATGGAGGAACAGCAAAGATCTGTGCATTACCAGTTTGTTAAATATTTGGACTGTCACTCCTATACATAATTTAAGATCTTACGGAAACTTAACACGTGCATCAGATTTTGTAAGAAGGGAAAAAAAAGGTAAAGAACTCAAATGCCTATCAAAAAAGAATGGATTATGTAAAATTTATCAATTTCATAAAATGGTCCCCTTTAGTTGTTTAAGACCGATGACTCTCTCAAACACAATGTTGAGCAAAAAAATAATTTGCAGGTAAATATTAGTTTGACATGAAATATATAAAGTTCAAAAACACGTAAAACTAAACAGCATATTGTTTGGAAATACATACAATACATATATATATAAATTATAAAGAAAACAATGAAATGATAACATTCAGGATGAGGTTACTTTGGACAGGGAAAGATAGAGGGGTACATCGGGAGGAGCACACAGGGTCCAGTGGTGTTGCTAATTCCATTTTTAAAAGGTTTATCATTATTCCTCATACTTCAATTAACTTTATATTTTTAGGATGAATAAAATATTTTATTAGAAAAAGCGTTTTAGGTTTGATATTAAGAAGAGAATACCTTATTATTAAGGGTGACTGTGAAATCCTTCCACTGCCCTAAGAAAGTAATTCGGCGGGAATTCCAAAGCCTTGATTCTACTCTGACCTATTAAGGTGACTGAACTGCACAAAATAGGACTGTCTTTGGAAGATGAGGCTCTGATTCAATGCTTTCTTTTAAGTGTTCTTTCTTTTGTCAATCTCTGTCAGATCTTTTTGTATGATTAAAAAAGTGTTACCGAAGACCTGATTGCTCAAAGTGTGGTGTTTGGCCCAGCAGCACCAGCATCACTTAGGAGCTTGTTGGAAATGCTGCATGTAGCCCCCTACCCCAACCCCAGAGTCCCTGGGTGGTGCAATCATTAAGCATTTGACTACCAGCCAAATGGTTGGCGGATTGAACATACCCAGAGTTGCCTCGGAAGACAGGCCTGGTGATCTGCTTCTGAAAGGTCACAGCCTTGAAAACCCTATGGAGCAACTCTACTCTACATACGTGGTCGCCATACGTCGGACTCAACTGGACTAACAATCAGCTGGCAACTAACAATAGGCCCCACCCTAGACCCAAAGAATCAGAATCTGAATTTTACCAAGATCCCAGATGATTCTTGTGCACGTTAACGTTTGAGAGGCATTAATCCAGGAGTCCTTTAAATCCACCTGCAGAAAGCAGCATCCAGCACCAAATATAGATAGATAGCTGCCATCAAATCAGCTCTGACTCGTGGCCATCTTACTTACACAGAAGGAAATGGCACTGGGTCCTGCATCATTCTCAAGATCATCAGAACGTTGGAGTTCATTGTTGCAGCTACTGTTTCAATCCATCTCACGAAGGGTCTCCCTTGCCCTCACTGGCTTTCTTCATCAAACATGATGTCCTCCAACGGTGATTGATCCCTCCTGATGATATAGCCAAAGCAAGTGAGTCAGACAATTGTGATTCATAACGTTTTCACTGGCTAATTTTCAGAAGTAGCTCACCAGAGCTTTCTTCCTAGTTTTTCTTAGTCTGGAAGATCTGCTGAAACCTGTCCACCATGGGTGACCCTGCTGGTATTTGAAATACTGGTAGCATAGCTTCCAGTATCACAGCAACATGCAAGCTATCACAGTAGGACAAACTAACAGACGAGTGGTGGAGCATCAGATTTAGACGGGGCAACCCATCAGCCACTCCGCAGGAGAAAGATGTGGCAGTCTGCTTCCGTAAAGATTTACAGCCTTGGAAACCCTGTGGGGACAAGTTCTACTCTGCCCCGTAGGGTCGCGATGAGTCAGAATCGACTCCATGGCAACGGGAAGCAAACCCTGGAGTCCATGGGTGGTGCAAATCATTAAACACACGCTGCTGATAATCAAAAGGATGGCGGCTTGTGTCCATCCAGAGGCGCCTCAGAAGAAAGGCCTGGTGATTTACTTCAGAAAAGTCAGCCATTGAAACAACCCTATGGAGCACAGTTCTACTCTGACACACACTGGGTCTCCATGAGTTGGGGTCAGCTCGACAGCAACTGTTTGGTTTAAACAAACCCTCCAGGAGAGGGGCAGCATGTGGAAATTCCTCGGGTTTAACTGTAAGGAATCCCTCCCTTTGTTTGCTGTTCTGTGGCCTGCATATTTACGAGTGGGAGAGACTTTATTTATTTATAACTTTTCTCCTCCTTCCAAGATAGGCTAGACTGTGGCACTCTCATCCATTCAACAAAAACTTATTGAGCGTCTCTTAAGCACTGAGGATACTGTAGTGAATATGATGACACGGCTCCAACTCTCAAGCAGCATACAGTCTACTGGGATGCAATACAAATACCAAATGAGTAACTGCAAGTTTGATGAATGTTAGAAAGACAAGCAGAATCTTACAGTGACAGAGGTGAAGAGGGGGAGACAGGAGAAGCTTTTCTGGAGAAAGTGTTTAAGCTTAGACAAGAAGGTGTGTGTAGGTGGGGTGTGGGTGAACTGGTATGTCTTAGTTATTTAGTGCTGCTATAACAGAAATACCATAAGTAGATGGCTTTAACAAACAGAAGTTTATTCTCTCACAGTTTAGGAGGCTAGAAGTCCAAATTCAGGCCACCAGCTCCAGGGGAAGCCTTTCTCTCTCTGTCAGTTCTGGGGGAAAGTCCTTGTCATCAATCTTCCCCCGGTCTAGGAGCTTCTCAGTGCAGCCACCCCGGGTCCAAAGGACACGCTCTGCTCCTGGTGCTTCTTTCTTGGTGGCATGAGTTTCTCCTCCTCTCTGCTCTCTTCTCTCTTTTATATCTCAAAAGAGATTGACTCAAAATACAACCTAATCCTGTGGACTGAGTCCTGCCTCATTAACATAAGTGCCTCTAATCTGGCCTCATTAACATCACAGAGGTTAGGATTTACAACACATAGGATAATCACATCGATCACAAAATGGACAACCGCACAATACTGGGAATCATGGTCTACCCAAGTGGACACACATTTTGGGGAGCACAGTTCAATCCATAACATTCCACCCTTTGGCCTCCCAAAATTTATGTCCTTGCCACATGTGACATTGTATCACCCCAAGTCTTAAATCAACTCCAAGTCCAAATTCCAAAAATTTTCTCTTCATCTGTGAAATCTAGAATGCAAATTATCTGATTCCAAATTACAATGGTGGAACACGCAAAGGTAGACATTTCTATTACAAATGGGAGAAATTGGAGGGAAAGAATGGATAACAGGCACCAAGCAAGTCAGCAGAACACATTACATTAGCCCTCAAGCCTTGAAAATAACCCTCTGTTCTCTGAGACCATTTAGGCCCCTTCACTTCCTTCTGAGTCCTCACTAGAATTGTCTTTGACATCCATAATTCCACCAAAGGTCTCTTTAAGGCAATCTAGGCTTTTACTATTAGTCACCTTAAGACTCTTTCAGCCTCTACCCATTCAGATTCAAAACCACTTCCACATCTTAGGTACATAACAGAGCACCACTCCACTTCCAGTACCAAATGTCTTAGGCTGGGTTCTCTAGAGAAGCAAAACCAGAGAAACATGTATATTTACAGAGACAGAGAGAGGAATTTATCTCAAGGAAATGGCTCATGCTGTTGTAGAGGCTTGAAAGTCCCAAGTCCATGGGTCAGGCTAGAGACTGCTCCTTGACTCATGTAGCTGCTGGGGCTGACAAAAACAAGATCAGTATGTCAGACAGTAGGCCTATGGCTCACAGGCTGAGGAGGCTGACAAATCCCAGGATCAGCAGGTAAGCTGCTAGCTCAAGTCCCAAGAACAGGAGGTCAAATGATCAGGAAACAGCTGCAGGATCCAGAGCAAGCAAAAGCCAGTGAGCTTTGCCAGAAAGTCCATCTATATTGGATGAAGGCCACACTCCCAAGGAAACTCCCTTTCAACTGATTGGCTGCTCATAACACATCTCATCATGGAGGTGACTGCATTATATCAGATCTCATGGAGGTGATTATATCGTTACATAGCTATCAAACTGCATTGTAACTGCCAAACCACTGAGAATCATGGCCCAGCCAAGTTGACACACAACCTTAACCATCAAATGGGGTATTGTTCCAAACACAAAGAATATCTCATTAACAGAGATCTTTGGACATTTATGTTATATCTCCAATGCCTCGCACTTCTTGGTATACAATAAGTGCTTAATAAGAGTTTGTTGAGTTAATAAAGTAGGTTCCATCACATTTTAGATGTCTTCTCTCTGGAATTGGAAAGGTGGAAGTTTTATTTCCCTTTTCAAAGGAAATAAGATCCCCTAATGGGGAAATCAGAAGGAAGAGAGAAAGCTGCTCATGTGCAAATTACTAAATTGGAACTTTGAGTGGGAATGCAAAATTGATTTACATGAATTTCCTCCGTAGCAACTTGACAATTTGTTCTGTTCTGGATAATTTTCAGTTTTGGCTTCAAAACCAAGCTGTTCCTTATTCTGAATTTCTTGGCCTGCTGTGAAACTAGCATTTACTGTCTTTCACAGGATACCCTGATTAGGTCATGGAAATTCACAGCTAGATCAAACCAGTATATGGAAAATTTGAAACTTTCACTGCCCATTCTGTTTTGTGGTGCTGCAAGGTGTCATGGAACATCCACTTTTTAAATAGATTTTTCAAAAGCAACATTATTGAATGATCATAACAATTGCCATCATTTATTGAACACTTACTATATGCATCACATAAGCAAAGTCCTCATATTAACTCTGGAAGACAATGAGTTGAGTCATGTGAAAATTGCCAAATATCAGCAACTTCATATGGTTCAACTTAATTTGATTGTCACTTAAAAGTTTCTTACCTTAGAAACATAGAAAGAGGTTAGATAATCTCAGACAGCCATACCCTTACTTCAAAATGTAGTGCTGATTATTGTTTATAGGTAAGGAGGTACACATTGTTCTGAGGTGGTTTATAGTCGGTCTCCCCTGCTAGACTGAGTTTAAGGGTAGAGATTTTGTCTGTCTTGTTAATTTTTATGTCTTCAGTGCCTATGGTGTTTGATAAGTATTTGTTGGATGAAACTGAATATGACTTTAATAAAATTTCTTGTCGAAACAAAATAAATTTTTATTGATTTCTTACTAGAAAATGTAAGATAACCACTCCATTGGGGTTTTTGCATTTTTGAACCAGTCAGGAGAATACTGACTCTGAAGCCTTTATCAAGGTACAATCATGCAGAAATTATCCCTCTACTTTCCACCCTAGAGAAAGATCCAAAGGTTCTTTCTTGCCTCCATCACCTCCTTTAGATATTTACTTAAATAGCATCTCCTTAGTGTCTCCTGCCATGATGTCCCTATTTAAGATGGAAGCCACTCTTCGAATGCCTTCTCTGGTTAATTTTGTTCCCCATAGTACTTAACAGCATGTAACATACTTTATATTTTGCTTATTTCTTTTGTGTAGTGTCTTTTCCACCCCATTAGAATGTAAGCTTCCATGAAGGCTGGAATTTTCGTGTGTTTTGTTCACTGATGTGTCCCCGGCATCAAGAGTGGTGTTTGGCATATAGAAGGCAATCTATAAACGCAGATTGAGTGAAATGAAAGGGGTGGAAGCAAAAAGATCTAATTATTGTTTTAACGATGTGCCTTCACGCTTGCCTTAATTAGACGGGAAACTCCCAGCTCACTGATCTCTGAACATCCACAGCATGACTCAGGATTTTTCCACTTAGGCACAGAAATTAATGGACGAAATGTTTTAATATGAATGAAATGGGCAGATATTTTGGGGTATGTGCCGAGAGTTCCTCTTCAGCTTTCATGTGACATGATTACCTGGCCTGGGTTGGATCTTTCTTGCCCAAGTATTTAAGAAGCTCCAGGATCAGAAGGTAAGCTGCTAGCTCAAGTCCCAAGAACAGGAGGTCAGATGATCAGGAACCAGCCGCAGGATCCAGAGCGAGCAAAAGCCAATGACCTTTGCCAGAAAGTCCACCTATATTGGATGAAGGCCACACTCCTAAGGAAACTCCCTTTCAACTGATTGGCTGCCCGTAACAGATCTCATCATGGAGGTGATTGCATTATATCAGATCTCACGGAGGTGGTCTCTATTTTCCTGTCGCAAAATTTCAGGGGGCTCCACACGTGGCGCCACACGTGGTCTCACTGCCATTCGCTCCCCTCCCCCTCCTCGCTGCTCCTCCATGGTGACTCCATCAAAGGCTGGGGACGAAGATGTAATGGCCTCAGTTCCCTTCTTCCCATGAAAGATGGGTCTGGAGAGATTGGGGCAGATGGGAAAGCCAATATTCCCACCCTCGCCCCCGAAGGGAGGGCGTGTCCCTAAATTTTAGGCCCCAGGCCTGCAACCTTTCCGGCTGGCAGCCAGGAATCAGGTCTGCGAGTTATCTGCCGGAGTTTCTTAGGAATTCCCAGGAGATCGCGGGGGGCGTGGGCAGAGCGCGCGAGGCCCCTCCCCTTCGCCTTGCGGCCCCCTACTCTCAATGGGCAGCCTAGGGGCGGGGTTTGTTTACTCCTGCACGCACTGCCGGACCTGCCAATCCGTGGGGAGAGGCGCCTTACGTCACGCGTGCCGCGGACCAATTAGCGTGCACCGTCCTGCTCCGCCGCCAAAGATCGCGCGGGGGAAGAGGGGCAGAGGCTGGCCGGGTGAGGGCGGACGAAGCCGCCAGGAGTCTTGGCTGCTGCTGCCGCTGCAGCCCGCATCGGGGGCGCCCTGACCCTTCCTCTTTGGTCCGGCTCGGGGGCGCGCGCACTCTCGGCGTTCTGGGGACTCGAACTCCAGTGACTCCACCCGGCCGGCCACGGCTGTCCCGCCGCCCCGGGTGTGAGTCCTCCGGGGCCGGGCCGCCACCTAGCGCGGGCGCCGGAGGAGCGGCGGCGCGAAGACAATCCCCAGCCTCGACCTGACAGCCCGCGGGCCGCCTCGCCCTCTGCAGCCGAGCGGCGGTAAGGTCCGGCGATGTGCGGGCCCGCGTTCCGAGCGGCCTGGGCCCGTCCGGCGGGCTCCGCGGCAGTTCAGCTCCCTGCGCCTCTCGCCCCTGCCACCCACCCTCCGTCTGCTTGTTCCGGGCATGGGGGGGTCACCGGGAGTGTCTAGGGTGAGGGCAGGGTCGGGACCCGGAGACAGGCGTCCCCTGCGCCCACACAGCTTAGTGGGGAGAGGCCGCCCCCCCTAAGTCCCTCTTCGTGCAAGTGGAGAAGGGCAGCTTTCTACATTATCGGTCTTCTGAGAAGTTGTTGTTGGGTGCTGTCGAGTCGATTCCGACTCTTAGCGACCCCGTAGGACAGAGGAGAACTGCCCGGATGGTTTCCCGGACAGAAATCTTTATGCTCGCAGATCGCCAGGTCTTTTCTCCCGCGGAGCCGCTGGTGGGTTGAACCAGTGCGCCAGCAGGCTCCCTCAGCGGAGAAGAATGACTGCTAAGTGGTTTTCTGATTTTTCCATTCTTTGCATGGTCCACACTCCTCCATCTGGCTGAGCCCAGATGCTTTTCAGAGTTCCAAAGAATCTCATGTTCCTCATTAGAGAACTTTTTTCTAAAGTAGAGAATCACCTTTTCTGGGCCCAGACTCAACCGAGAAGTTTCGGAAAGTAGAGGCCCCTCCATAAAAATGTATAAAGGTTTTCATAGGATCTCCCTGAGAGGCAGTATCGCGAAGTGGATGGGCGCTCAGCCTCTGGAGCCATCGTAACTGGGTTCGAGTCCCTCCTGAGTTACCTTTGACTGTACGGTCTCAGTTTCTTCGTCTGTGAAATAATAGGACCTACCTGCTTGGGGTGTCGGGAGGAGTAAATGAATTAACATATATAACGCACTTGGAGCAAAGCTCGACTCATGTTTGAGTGCCTTGTGTAAGTTCGGCATTATTTTTTATTATTCATAGTACCCGGAATGCTGGTTCAGAAAGGGACCCCTTTTTCTATTGAAACAGTTAATGGGCTCATTCCTTTCCATATTCACTCCTGAAACTCCCTTTCCGTCCTTGAATACTTTTCTCTTTTCCTCATTCTATCCCAGAGGACTCAGACTCCCTGTCCCACTTGTTCTTTTTCTAAGTCAGTAGCTCATTTTCTTCCCCCAAGTTTAGTTTTGTGTTTTTTCATTTGATCTCTACAGCCTAATTTTTTTCTGGGCCACTTGTTTTCTTATAATTGCTTGAAATCATCTTCAGCTAATAAATATAGTTGAAGTTACTTATCTGTCCTCTCTACAGCATAATTACGACCTTGTCTTTTTTCAAGACTGGATATAAAACTTCGTTGATCTGATAAGGCAGCTTGCTTTTCCATTTCATTGATTAGCTAACGTTTTATCGCTATCATATTACCATAATAAATCTTTAATGGTAGTGTCCATCTCAAATAGCACCAGGAGAAAAATCAAATGCCTAGACCCCAGATTCTATCACACTGTGTCCTGGCTCTGGCTGCGTTTGTTATTTGTTAGAACATCTTGTGTCTGGAACTGCACTGTCGTCTAATGGCAGACGTGGTGTCTGTAGCACTTTCCTGGCAATGCAGTTGCCATTTCAACAGTGTGGTAATTATATTTTGTTAATAAAGTCTCAAGACTTATTGAACTCTTACTCTGTAGTCCTCTTTAGTTGTTTAAGAAACTGAATTTTTCTAGTGTGTAATACTTCATCTTACCATTTGGTGATCATGTAACCCCCTCCCAACACTTGTGAGTGTAGTCCAACTGGTACCTTCAAGTTTTTCCCTTGCAGCCCAGATTGTTAACTTTCTGAACCAGGTGCTCTGCAGTACAGCTCAATGTTGGCTGTATAGATAAGCTCATCCTTAATGTGGAAAGCATATGCTTGTAGATGAAAATTACACACTAAAATATACCCTAAAGGATTTAAAAATTGGTTTTTATAATTAAGAATTAGAATGTGAGTATACATTAGCTTTTTTAACGTAATCAACTGCTTTTTTTTTAAATTAAAAAAATCTTTTAAAAGGCTTTATTATTTAGAGCAGTAGTTTTAGGTTTACAGAAAGATTGAGCAGAAAAGTTCAGAGGGTTCCACATGCCCCCTAACCTCCCTTCCCCTTTCCCCTAGTTTCCGGTCTTATTGACAGTTGGCGTTTTGTATCAGTGAGGTACATTTGTTACAAATGATGAACCAATATTAATCCATTATTATTAACTAAAGGGCATAGTTTGTATTAGGGTTCACTTTTTGTGTTCTATGGGTTTCGACAAATGCATAATGTCACATATCCACACAATAGTTTCACTGCCCTAAAGATCCTGTGTTCCATCTATTCATCCTCCCCTTCTCCACCTCCCAAGCCCCGTAACTCATGACCACCAGTAGTCTTTTTATTGTCTCTATAGTTTTGCCTTTTCCACAATGTCATATAGTCGGAATCATAGCATGTAGCCTGTTCAGACTGGCATCTTTCACTTAGCCATGTGCATTTAGGTTTCCTCCATGCCTTTTCATAGTTTGATAATGTACATATTTTTATGGTTGAATAATACTCCATTGTATGGATGTACCACAGTTTGTTCATCCACTGACTTAATTGAAGATCGTCTTGGTTGCTTCCAATTTTTAGCGTTTATGAATAAAGCTGCTAAAAATGTTTGCGTGCAGGTTTTTATGTGGGCATAAGTTTTCATCTTGAGTAAATACTTAGGAGTGTGATTGCTGGATCATATGGTAAGACTATGTTTAGCTTTCTAAGAAACTGTCAGCTGTCTTCTAAAGTGGCTGTACCATTTTGCATTCCCACCAGCAATGAATGAGAGTTCCTGTTGCTCCACATCCTCACCAGCATTTGATGTTGTCTGTATTTTGAAGTTTAGCCATTCTAGTAGTTATATAGTCTTATTGTGTTAATTTGCAATTCCTTAATGACATATGATGTTGATTCTCTTCATATGCTTACTTACCATTTGTATATTTTCTTTGGTGAGATAGGAGTTCAGATCTTTTGTCCAATTGTTAATTGTTTTTTTGTTTTCATATTGTGGACTTTTAGGAGTTCTTTGTGCATTTTTGATATGTCCTTTATTTATCAAATATGTGTTTTACAAATATTTTCTCCCATTCTGTGGCTAGTCTTTTGCAGAGCAGAAGTTCTTTACTTTAATTACATCCAACTTACCAATTTTTCTTTCATGGATCATGTTCTTGGTATTGTATCTAGAAAGTCATCTCCCAACCCATTGGTTCATTTTCTTGCTGTTGATAATTTAACTTATGTCTTGCAAATAATGCATGAGTTGTTTATATTTACATAGCACTTCACCAGTTTTAAAGCTCTTATATATATGAAAGTTTTTAAAGCATAGTGGGGAAAATTACTAAGGAATATTAAATAAAATCATGGCAAAGGTCTGTCAGTGTTAACAATTAACAAAGAACAAAGGATGGAAAGGAAGAGTTTAGGATAAAGTTTTAATAGCAGAGGGGAAAATTTCAAATTTGGGCATTAAATATTAGATATTGAATAGTACATTAGTATATTTTATCTTTAAACTTAGATGCATTTCTTTTAAAAAGTAAATAATAAAGTCACATTATTCATGAATTTATTCATTGTCAGATAATCTACGTTGTCACTTGGCAGGTTTACTTTTTTTCTGACCTTGTCTTCATCTTTTAGACTCTTGCTGAGATATGTGTCAGCATGGATCTCAGAAGGAACTAGAATGCATAGGGTTGAGAGTTCGTTAGATCACAGAATTTTAAGTTACAATGAGTTAAAAGATTAGTAAATACCCTCTCTTCATATTGGCATTCTTTCCCTTTTAATCTGGAATACATGATTCTCTAGGGCTAGGGCATGGTTGCATTTAAGTAAGTTTGTGAAGCCTCAGAAATTTTATCCAAAGTTACAGCATTTGTATGTTTTTCTGGAGAGAGCCTTCATAGTTTCATTGAATTTTTTGAGATACTTGCATGCCCTAAAAGATTAAGAAATACTGCCCCACAGCATGCCTGCTAAATGTCTTCTAGGCCCTACTTGAAAAGAAGTTAGTGGTGAGATACATGACCTTTTGAGGCAAAGATATTTGAACAACTCTAATTTTTATAAAATTATCTCTTTTAACAAACTGGAACTTATATCCTTATTAGCTCTAGTTCTGTCTTTTCTGTATTGTGGGTTTTCAAATATTTGAAGATTATTATTGTATTCCACTGATTCCTTTCTTCTATAGACAAAATATTCTCAGTATTTAACCTCTTCTAATGATTATTTTTTATTTGAGCCTCCTCACAGGACTGATTGCTTATACTTGTGGATTTGTTTTAGTTCATCTACATTCTTCTTAAAAGTGTGGTACTCACAATTAGATATTAACCAATATAGGAGACTATAAGTTACCTCTCTGCTTTTAAAGCATTTATTTTAAGATTAAGAGTGCTTTTTGGCAACCACACCACACTGTTAATTCATAATAGTTTAGTGGTTAAGAGGATGGACTCTGGAACTAGACTGCCTGGGTTTAAATCCTGGCTCTACAGTTTATTAGCTGGCTGACCTTGGGTAGATTAGTTAAACACGCTGGGACTCAGTTTGCTCGTCTGTAAAATGGGGTTAATAATAGTACCTATCTCATAGGGTTGTTGTAAGGATTAAATGACTGTGTGTGTGTGTGTAAAGCAATTAGAATGGTCCCTGGCAGTCAAGTGCTGTATAAATGTTACCTATGAGTCAGAGTCAGCTCAACGGCACGTAACAACATTATAATTTATTTTGTGATCAACTAAAATTCTTGCATTGTTTTGTCCATGCTGCTGTTAAGTTATGCTCTCCTAATTTTTGAATAGGATTTTTTTTGGTAGGACTCTATATTTATCAGGGTCCCTGAGTGGTGCAAACTGTTTGTACTAGACTACTAACCTAAAGGTTGGCTGTTCGGATCCACCCAGCAGCACCAGGGTACTAAAGACCTAGAAATCTGTTTCCATAAAGATTATAGCCAAGAAAACCCTATGGAGCAGTACTACTCTGTAACACATTGGCTTACCATGAGTCAAAACCAACTTGATGGCAACGGGTTTGGTTTACATTTATCAGTATTATATTTTATCCTGTAAGATTGGTACCAATCTGTTGCCATTTTTTAAAATTCTGATTTTTGTGGAGCAAAATAAGTCGGTTGCAAAGGACAACTATTGTATGAGCTCACTTATATGAAATAAGCAAATATATAGAAACCAAAGATTATTAGTGGTTACCAGGGGTGTGAGGGAGAGGGAAAGGTGGAGTTTTTCCTTAGGGGGTAGGGAGTTTATTAATAGTGGTAGAATGATTTAGTAAAGGATAGTGAGAATGGTTGCACAACTTGAAGAATACAATTAATGTTACAGAATTGTACATGTAGACATTGTTGAGAGAGCATGTTTTCTGTATATTTTTTACCACAATAAAATAAAAAAATTAGAATTCTGATTTTGTCATACAATAAATAGGTTTATCAAACCCATAAATTTGATACACTGTAAGTTTGATAATGCTGACATTGCTCTCATACAAATCTTTTATAAAAATGTTGACTAGTCAGCTCCAAGAGCAGAGCTCAGACCACTAAGATGATTAAAAAAACATTAATTCTTTGATTCAAGTTGTGTAGTCAATTAGAAATCCACCTAATTTATCATTGTCCTCCTCACATTTCTCCCAGTTTTTACAAGGAGTCTATGAGGAACTTTTAAAATGGTCTCACTTAAAATCCAGATAATCTTGTATGCCTAATTTTTTTTTTACCCTAACCATTTAGGAATTGTCAGGAAAATAGTGTTAATCTGTCATTACTTAATGAAACTATATTGGTTTTCAGTGGTATATGTTGATTACTACTTTTTCTAAGCATTCACAAACCACACTCGTGGTGATTCTAGAATCTTGTCTAGAATTGCATTTTACTTCAGTAATCAGTAGTTGGCGGGATGCCCTTTCTCCTTTTTGAACAGAGATACTACATTTTCCAGTCTTTAGTCTTCTGGCACCTCTCCTGTTTGTCCTAGTTTCTCAATAATTGCCAGCAGCTGTGTGGAAATTTCATCTGGAGCAGAGTACCTTGTTGAATGTTTACTTATAACAGTTAGGAACGCTCTTCAATCTTCTCATCCATGTTGGGCTTTGGTTTCCATTAATTCATTGCTTAAATTTATTAAATGCTTATTTTGTGAAGAATGCCAGTACTTGTTTTTGTTGGTCAAGTAGGCTCAGACTCATGGTGACCCCATGTATAACAGTATATATAAAATGTTGCCCTGTCCTGCATCATCTTCAGGCTCATTGATCCATTGTTGCAGCCATTGTGTATTTTCAGTGCCTTCCAGCCTAAGGGGCTCATCTTTAAGCACGATGTTGGGCCATATTCTGTTTTTATTGGCATATTTTCGGAAGTAGATCCCCAGACCTTTCTCTCTAGTCTGTCTTAATCTAGAAGCTCTGCTGAAACCTGCCTACCATGCATGACCCTGCTGGTATTTGAAATACTGGTGGCATAGCTTTCAGCATCATAGCAACATCAAGCCACCTCAGTACAACAAATTGACAGATGATGGTGGAATGCGCACTTAGCCTCATCCAGTCTGAAGATAATTTTTCCTAATAGAAATGCCTAAAACAAAAAGTCATCCACATCCATTTTTCTCTATCCCTACTGTTGTTACCATGTCTAGGCCACCATTCTTTCTTTTCTGGACTATGATAATAGCTTCCTATTCTAGTCTTTTCTGTCTGCAGTCCTTAAACATTGCATCCAGAGCCATCTTTCTTTTTAAAATGCGCGTTTCTCCTAGGAGACCTAATTTTTTTCAGAAATAGATTACCAAACACAACTACAGATACATGAGCAACAGAAGACAAATTAGATATCTGGAACCTTCTAAAAATTAAATCCGTAAGCTCATCAAAGGACTTTTAAAAAGAGTGAAAAGAGAACCTACACTCTGGAAAAAAATCTTTAGAAACAACATATCTTATAAAGGTCTAATTTCTAAAATATGTAGAAAACTTTGACAACTTAACAACAAAAAGACAAACATTCCAACTGAAATATGGGCAAAGGGTATGAACAGACACTTCACTAAAGAGGACATTCAAGTAGCCATTATTAGCCATCAGCAATCATTAGCCATTAGAGAGATGCAAATCAAAATTACAATGATCTACTATCTCACCCCTGCAAAAATGGCATTGATCCAAAAAAACAAATGCTGGTGAAATTGTGGGGGGACTGGAACCTATAAAAATGGTGTGGCAATGTTGGACCTCCTTGTCTGATTTCACAAGGGGAAGGAGAGAGAATCAGCATCCGCATCAGCCCAAGGAAGATTCCTATAAGGCGGAGGTCAGAAATACCTCCTCTCTCCAATCTTTTTTCCAGTTCTGACAGCAGCCATCCCTCCCACGACACTGTCTACTTCTCTGCTAGGTTTGATAATTCGTTGCAGTGACCACACAGAACTCACAGACAATAGTCACGATTATGGGGTTTGTTAGGGAAGTAACAGGTTACAATTCAGGATCAGGAATGACTCAGGATACAGTTCTTTGGTCAGGACAGCTTTTCAGCTGTGCCCACAGGCTTGTCTCTCCTTCGGCCCCTCAGTCTCTTGGCCTGGCCTCTGCCCTGCTCAGGCAAGTGTTACAAAACTCTTTAGTTCTGCCAATAAGTACCTGGAGGCACCCCACTCTGCTAGTAAGCCTCAGTTTGAAGGTACTCAGCTCTCTCGCTCAGTGAGTTCATAAGCTTAGCTCTGCTAACAAGTGTCCAGAGGCACCCCACTCCACCAGGAAGCCTCCTGCCCAACGGAGCTTAGCTCTCTCATTATGTGGGTCAGCACGCCCACCGTAGCCACCTTGCTCCGTGGGCTGGAAAGCGCACTGTGCCATCTCGTGCCAGTCTCCTGGTTCTGCTGCCACCGTTTCTCTGCCACTGCTTCTTACTGTCTTGTGCTGTCTCTGGTGTTACAGCTGTCTCTCTCTGTCTGTCTCCTGGGTCTAGGAGTTTCTCAGCATATGGACCCTGGGTCCAAAGGACGCATTCTACTCCGTCTTTTCCTTCTGGTGGTGGTGAGGTTCCCCCACCCCTACTTCTGGGATTGGCTCCCTTTAGGCCTACCAGGATGCCAAAACTAACCAACCACTTCATTAGGGCTCTATACACCTTATCTACATGGTCCCACCTGTAGGGGTTTCATGCACCTTATTTACATCATTAGCAGGCTGTCTAATCCCGTTGATGGGCCACAAACGCTTTATTTGCATACTCTCACCCAGTCATTTTGTAGAAGTCACAAGACCATGCATTGCTAGAAGAGCCATACAAAATAATTCACTGCACTGCAGAACCCTTATCCACTGCTGGTGGGATTGTAAAATGGTAAAACCACTATGGAATGGTGCTTCCTCAAAAAGATAGACATAGAAATACCTTATGATCTGAGGACTTCCAGGCAACATGGCCCTATAGTGAGAAACACCACGCTGTCCCTCTGCAGCAAAGATCAGAACTAAGTCAAACAGAGTCACATGTCAGTCCTGAAATTCTAAGCATCAAATGAAGAGATAAAGAACTCAGCCAAGCACCAAATGGAATAAGAAGCTGACCAAGAACAGAGAGAAAGGAGAGATACATGCAGAACTCCCCTATCAGCTACTGCAGCACAGACCCCCCATCTTGGACTCCTATCGGAGGTCAGTGAACAGGGGGTACAAGAAAGCAGCTTCATGGAGCTTCCAGCAGGAGACAGAACAACCGGCAACCAGCGATATAGGCTTTCCCACCCCCCACCCTTCTTCACCCCCACTTAGCCTCCTCTGCTTCCTGCAGCCACAGTCTTTTGGCTGGGAAGCACAAGCTTCACCCCAGTGTTGCTTGGATTCCGCCTGTCTGCACTGGCCGGCTCCCTGAGTGCCTTTTGTTGGCTGCTGGTGTTGCTTTTTTCCACTTCTTTAGACTTTTTTCCTTACCTCTTACCACCTCCCCCTCCTTTCTCTCAAATACCTGGCTCCGTATACCATCTTTGTTTCTTGCTAAAGGCTGTGAAACACCACTTGCTGTGAAACTGCTTCTGGGCCCATGCCACCACGCAGGTGGGACTCCCAGGGCTTTTTTGTTTGTTTGTTTGCTCTGATTTGTTCTGTTTTGATTTGTTTGTTTTTCTTTTCTCAGCTTGGGAGCCCCTTCTAGCCGGGCAGTACCGTGCAGCTTGGAAGCTACGCCCTTACTCTGCGCAGATGCACAGGGACATCCCTGGGGGCATTTCTTCTTCATTGTTTGTTTGTTTTGGTTTTTTTTGTTTGTTTGTTTTGTTTTCTTCTCTCTCGTACTCCCTTTTTGTCTTTTTTCATTTTCAGTTTCTCCACTTATTCATTTTTTCTTTTACCTTTTTTCTTTTTTTCATTTTTGTTATTCCTTATTTCTTAGTCTGTCATCTTTCCACTCCAAGAGCAAGCTCCCTTAGCACTCTTTTTTGTTTGTGTGTATGTTTTTGGCTCCTGTTCCTCTCTCCTCTCTCTCATCTTTCCCATACCCATCTTAGCTCCATACATCACAATCTACCCCCTCCTGCCTGCCTACCTGCACCGTGCACTGAACATCACACTCCCAAGCAGCAACAGGCATGGCCTACTGAACCTGCCCTGCACTGATTCCCGGTCTGCACTGTCAGCCTGGTATGTGCTGCAAACAACCCATCCCAACAACTCCCCTTCAGTTGGACCTGCCCTGCTGTACTGTACCTGAGTGACCCTGCCCATTGGAGAATGAGGTGAAAAGTGTCGTGCCCACAGATGAGCAGACAACAAAGAATGCACAGCCCACCTGCTCAGACATAACCAAATAAAGCAAAAAAGCAAGATGAAACAAACAAATCTACAGTTAATAAATGAGAAAAATAACCACTGAATGTCCTGAAGACAACAGACAATATCAAAACATTTACAAAAACTGGACAGGATGGTTCCACTAGGCATCCAAAATAAAACACCAGGTGACCTTCCAGTAGAAAAAAAGACACTAGACCTAACTGATAGGGAATTCAAATCTCTAATATTCAGAATTATCCAAGAGTTTAAGGAAAAAGCAGACAAAAATGAGGAAAAAATAGACAAATTCATGGAAAACACCGACAAAAAATGGAAGAATTCAAGAAAATAATACAGGTACAAAATGCTAAAATAAATTCACAACTAGATATCATATAAAAACAACAATTAGAAATCCAAAAGATAAACAACAAGATCTCAGAAATGGACAGTGTTGTAGAAGGGCTGAGGAGCAGGTTTGAAACGATGGAAGACAGGATCAGCGAAATTGAAGACAAACACTTGGATACAACTCTGAGGAAAAATTAAAAAAAAAGAACGAAGAAAAATGAAGAAACCCTGAGAATTATGTGGGATACAATCAAAAGCAAAAATTGTGAGTGATCAGAGTTCCAGAACAGGCAGAGAAAACCGAAAACACAGAGAGGATCATTGAAGAATTGCTGACAGAAAATGCCCCCAGTATCTCAAAAGATGAAAAGCTGACCATCCAAGAAGCTCAGCGAACCCCCTATAGGATAGACCCCAGAAGAAAATCACCAAGGCATATCATAATCACACTCAGTAAAACCAAAGACAAAGAATCCTGAAAGCAGCTCGAGAAAAACAAAAAGTCACATACAGAGGAGAAACAATAAGACTAAGCTCAGATTATTCAGCAGAAACAACACAGGCAAGAAGGCAATGGGATGACGTATATAAAACCTTGAAAGAAAAAAATTGCCAACCAAGAATAATATATCCTGCAAAACTCTCGTTCAAATATGATGGTGAAATTAGGTCATTTCCAGATAAACAGAAATTAAGGGACTATGTAAAAACCAAACCAAACTTACAAGGCTTATTAAAGGGAGTCCTCTGATCTGAGAACAAACAACATCAGACCACAGGTGGAGTATAGGACACAGGACTGTACTAGCCAGATACCAACCCAGGAAATGAACTCTTAAGGACTATGCAAAACCAAAAGAATTACAACAGAGGACCAGAGAGGTTAATCTGTAAATGACAACAGCGTCAGAACAATAAAAGAGGAAATAAATGGTGTAGGTATAGAACCTACTAAAGGAGAGGAAGGCAAGGTGATACCAAGTAATAGACTGGTTCAAATCTAGGAAGATAAGGGTAAATTTCAAGGTAACCATAAAGAAAGTTAACAAAACTACTCATCAAAATAAAGAAGAGAAACATAAAGTCTCAGTAAAAACAAAACCTACAAAAACAAAAGAAATGAAAAAAAAAAAATCCACAAACAAAAGGAACTCAGCACAGGAGAGTAAAAGGAAGAAATAAAATGTCAGCACTACAAAATGCAATCCCACTCCTAGGAATATATCCTAGAGAAATAAGAGCTGTCACACGAATAGACATATGCACACCCATATTCACTGCAGCACTGTTAAAATAGCAAAAAGATGGAAACGACCTAGATGCCCATTAACAGATGAATGGATAAACAAACTATGGCCCATACACACAATGGAGTATTATAGAAAGGTAAAGAACAATGATGAGTCTGTGAAGCATCTCATAACATGGATGAAACTGGAGGACGTTATGCTGAGGAAATAAGTCAATCACAAAAGGACAAACATTGTATGAGACCTCTACTGTAAAAACTCGTGAAAAAGTTTACACACAAAAAGAAACAATCTTTGTTGGTTATGAGGGATGGGGGTGGGGATCTAAATAGACAATAGATAAGTGGTGACTTTGGTGAAGGGTAAGACAGTACACATTACTGGGGTAGCCAGCATAACTTGTATGAGGAAAGGTCATGGAAGCTCTGTAGACACTTCCAAACTCCTGAGGGACTGAATTGCTGGGCAGAGGGCAGTGGGGACCATGGTCTCGGGGAACATCTAGCTCAATTGGCGTAACACAGTTTATAAAGACGATGTTCTACATTCTACCTTGGTGAGTAGCATCTGGGGTCTTAAAAGCCTGTGAGCAGCCATTTAAGATACTCCACTGGTCTCACCCCTTCGGGAGCAAGGGAGAATGAAGAGAACAGGACACAAGGAAAAGATTAGTCCAGAGGACTAATGGACCACAGCTACCACGGCCTCCACTAGACTGAATCCAGTACAGCTAGATGGTGCCCAGCTACCACCACTGACTGCTGTGACTGGGGTCACAATAGAGGGTCCTGGACAGAGCTGGAGAAGGATGTAAAACAAAATTCTAACTCACACACACACACACACACACACAAAAAAAAAAAAAAAAAGACCAGATTTACTGGCCTGACAGACTGGAGAAATCCTGAGAGTATGGCCCCTGGACACCCTTTTAGCTCAGTGGTGAAGTCACTCCGGAAGTTCACCATTCAGCCGGGGATTGGACAGCCTCATAAAACAAAACAGGACTACTGAGGCACAGCAGTCCAGGGACAAGGACTAGAAGGCAGGAGGGGCACGAAAGCTGGTGATAGGGAACCCAAGGTTGAGAAGGGACAGTGTTGATATGTCATGGGATTGTTAACCATTGTCATAGGGAAATATGTGTAATAACTGTTTGATGAGAAACTTTGTTTTGCAAACCTTCATATAAGGTACAAAAAAATAAAAGAGTTATCTATGTGAGATCAAATTGGCAACAGTAACTCAAAAGGTTTGATGGGAAGCCTAGGGGGCAGCGAGTTGAAGATAATGGTAATGGAATAATTTGGAAAAGGATGGTGAGAATAGCAGTACAACTGGAAGAATGTAATCAATGTCACTGAATTGTACATGTGGAAACTTTTGAAATGGTGTAACTTTGACTGTATATATTTTTATCAAAAAAAAGTTCCTCCAAGATTGAGAAGGGAGAGCGTTGACATGTTGTGGGGTTGTTAACCAATGTCATAAAACGATATGTATACTGACTGTTTAATGAGAAACCATTTGTTCTGTAAACTTCATCTAAAGTACAATAAAAAAAATTTAAAAACAGAAATACCTTATGATCCAGCAGTTTCACTACTAGTTATATACCCTAGAGATCTAATATCAGTGACACAAATAGACTTATCCACACCTATGTTCATTGTGGAGCTTGTGGCACAGTGGTTAAGAGCTTGGCTGCTAACCAAAACATCAGCAGTTCAAATCTGTCAGCTGCTCCTTGGAAACCCTATGAGACAGTTCCACTCTATGCCATAGGGTCACTATGATTCGGAATCAACTCAGCAATTGGTTTGGTTTTTTTGGTATGTTAATTGCAGTATTATTCATAATAGCAAAAGGATGGAAACAACCTAAATGTCCATTAACAGATGAATGGACAAACAAAAGGTGGTATTTACATACAATGGAATACTACGCAGCTATAAAGAGTAATGGTGATTTCACAAAACATCTTACAAGATGGATGAATCTGGAGGACATTATGCTGAGTGAAAGAAGTCAATCAAAAAAGGACAAATATTGTATGAGATCTCTATTGTAAAAACCCATGAAAAAGTTCACACACAAAATGTAACAATCTTTGTTGGTTACCAGGGATGGGAAAGGTGAGGGGGAAATACTAAATAGATAATAGATAAGTGGTATCTTGGGTGAAGGGTGAGACAGTACACAATACAGGAGAAACTAGCACAACTTGTACAAAGAAAGGTCATGGAAACCCCACAGACACATCCAAACTCCCTGAGGGACTGAATTGCTGGGCGGAGGGCTGTGGGGACCATGGTCTCGGGGAACATCTAGCTCAATTGGCATGACACAGCTTATAAAGACAATGCTCTAGATTCTACCTTGGTGAGTAGTGTCTGGGGTCTTAAAAGCCTGTGAGCGGCCATCTAAGATACTCCACTGGTCTCATCCCTTAGGGAGCAAGGGAGAATGAAGAGAACAGGATACAAGGAAAAGATTAGTCTGAAGGACTAATTGTCCACAGCTACCAAGGCCTCCACCGGACTGAGTCCAGTACAGCTAATGGTGCCCGGCTACCACCACTAACTGCTCTGACCAGGATCACAACAGAGGGTTCTGGACAGAGCTGGAGAAGGATGTAGAGCATAATTCTAACTCACAAAAAAAAGACCAGATTTACTGGCTTAAAGGAGACTGGAGAAACCCTGAGAGTATGGCCCCCAGACACCCTTTTAGCTCAGTGGCTAAGTTACCTCTGAGGTTCACTGTTCAGCCTGGGAGTGGACAGCCCCGTAAAACTAAATGAGACTAACGAGGTACAGGAGTCCAGTGACAAGGGCCAGAAGGCAGAAGGGGACAAGGAAGCTGGTGATAGGGAACCCAAGGTTGAGTAAGGATATTGTTGATGTGTTGTGAGATTGTTAACCATTGTCATAGGGCAACATTTGTAGTAACTGTTAAATGAGAAACTATTTTGTTCTGTAAGCCTTCATCTTAAGTGAGAATAGCAGCACAATTGGAAGAGCGTAGTCAATGTCACTGAACTGTGCATGTAGAAATTTTTGAAATGGTGTATCTTTGGCTATGTGTATTTTTACCAAAAAAAAAAAAAAAAAAAAAAAGAGGTTGAGAAGTTAGAGGGTTGATATGTTGTGGGGCTGTTAACCAATGTCATAAAACAACACATGTACTTCTGTTTCATGAGAAACTATTTGTTCTGTAAGCCTTCACCTGAAGTACAATAATAAAACAAAAAAGAGCTTGTTAGTGGCCATTTAAGATACAAGTATTGGTCTCTACTCATCTGGAGCAGAAGAGAGAGAAGGAAACCAAAGACTCAAGGAAGGAACTAGTCTATGGGGCTAATTGCCTACACAAGCCATGGCCTTAGCTAACCTGAGACCAGAAGAACTAGATGGTACCCAGCTACCACTACTGACCATTCTGACCGGGGACATGATAGATGGTTCCAGATGAAATGGGAGAAAATTGTAGAACAAAACTCTTGATTCTTAAAAAGCGCCAGACTTACTGGACCAGTAGAGACTAGAGGAATCCCCACTGCTATTGCCCTGAAATACCCTTTAAACTTTGAACTGAATCCACTTCCAGAGGTCACCTTTAAGCTGAATAACAGATTGGCTCATAAAATAAACAGTATTACTTGCGAATACTGTGCTCCTTTAAAAAAAAATCATCATGTGAGACGAAATGATCGACATTTACCCTAAAGCAAAGATGAGAAGGTGGGGGTGGAGTGGGGGCAGGGAAGCTAGATTAATGGAAATGGAACAATCAGAACAGAAATAATAAGAATGTTGACACAATGTGGAAAATGTAAGCAATATCACTGAACAATATATATAGAAATCATTAAATGGGAACCTAATTTTCTGTGTAAACTTTCACAAAAAACACAATACAGTATTTTTTTAAAAAAGCTTTTAAGGGTATTGTCTTAGGCTGGGTTCTCTAGAGAAGGGAAACCAGTGAAGCATATATAGTGAGAGAGAGCAAGTGAGAGAGCAAAATTTATCTCAAGGAAATGGCTCATGTGGTTGCAGAAGCTGGCAAGTTGCAAGTGTGTGGACCAGGTTTCAGGCTGGAGGCTTCTCCTGACTTCTGTAGCTGCAGGGGCTGACGAGCCCAAGATTGGCAAGTCAGACAGCAGACCACTGCCTAATGCTGTGGAGGCTGATGAATCCAAGATTGGCAGGTAAGAAGGCAGGCCACTGATTCACAGGATATGGAGGCCAGTGAATCCCAAGATCAACAATTAGGATGTCAGGCTGCTGACTCACAGGTTGTGGAATTAACAGATACCAAGATTGGCAGCCAGTGTGGCAGGCTGCTGGCTCAAGTCCCAAGAACTGGAGGTCAGATAATGACAAGCTGGATGCAGGATCCAGAGCAAGCAAGCAAGCAAGCTTTGCCAGAACATCCCTATATATATTGGATGCAGGCCACATCCCTGAGGAAACTCACCTTACAACTGATTGGCTGATCACATCAGATCACATCCAGAAGGATGACTACATCATTATATAACAAACAAATCACATCATTACATAACTGCCAAGCTACATCACTGCATAACTGCCAAACCACTGAGAATCATGGCCCAGAGAAGTTGACATGCAACCTTAACCATTAAAGTCCAACCCTTGTCAACTTAGCACCTGTATACATCTCCTTAAACCATACACAATCTCTAAATAAAGACAATTACAAAGTCATACTTGTGCCCAACATGATACAATGTGTACAACCAAAAATGCACTAGCCCCGTTTACAAGTTATATTTTATAAGTGAAGAAAACAAAAATATTAGATGCACACTTACAAGGAAGAATTACTCATAACAATTACAGTCCTCATTTCTGTAGCTGGTCATGTGGTTGTAACTGGTATTTAGAACTACCTTCTTTTCATTACCCATTCCATATTCCCTTTACCCTCTGCGAGCACCTCAGCTGGTCGTGGTTCTTTGCCTAGTAGGGTGACCCAAACCTTCGTTTCTGAAGGGTCTGGGCCATTAGTAGTCGTGGCAAAATTGGCTTGGTGTAGTTTTCCATTGACTTTAATCACAGGACATGGTAGTATTAAGAGACACCCTAAGGTATCTCCTGTATTCCAGACATACTCTTTTTTTACCTCCATTATGCAGTATCAGTTCAATTTCCTCTTGGTAGTTAGTGTCAGTCATACTAGCCAATATGGTAGCTCCCTTCTTTACCTGTTGATCAGAGGCATGAGGAGGCCAAAATGCCCAGGTGGCATTCTTAACTTCCAGTTCAGTGGAATCCGTATTGTGTCTCCAGGTGGGATCATTCTTCCCTTTGGAACTAAGACCTCTAGACCCTCAGAGCATGGGGTCATGGGGGCAGGAAGCAAAAACTTTTCAGGAGCGTCACTAGGGTTAATAGTGAGCGGTGCCACTCCCATCTCCGCCCCTTAATTCCTGGAACTGTGAATCTTGGATATGGGAGAAACAGCACCATATATTAAACGCTGATTTGGAGGATGTACAGCCTCCTGGGGAACATTGCATAAGCGCTACAAAATTTTGCCACCTAGCTGGTGCCATAATTGCATGTTTAGAAGGCCATTCTATCATTCTGTCAAGCCAGCTGCTTCAGGGTGATGGAGTACACGGTAAGACCAGTGAATTCCATGAGCATGGGCCCGTTGCCATACTTCATTTACTGTGAAGTGAGTCCCTTGATGTGAGGCGATGTTGTGTGGGAAACTGTCTTAGTCATCTAGTGCTGCTCTAACAGAAATAACTGCAAGTGGATGGCTTTAACAAAAGTTTATTCTCTGACAGTCCAGTAGGCCACAAGTTCAAATTCAGGGTATCAGCTCCAGAAGAAGGCTTTCTCTCTCTGTCAGCTCTGGAGGAAGGTCCTTGTGATGCATCGGTCTTCCCTTGGTCTGGGAGCATCTTAGCGCAGGAACCTCAGGTCCAAAGGATGCGCTCTGCTCCTGGCACTGCTTTCTTGATGGTGTGAGGTTCCCATGTATCTCTGCTTGCTTCTCTCTTTTATGTCTCAAAAGAGATTGGATTAAGACTCTATCTAATCTTGTAAACCTCATCAGTATAACCTCATCATAGTGATAGAGTTTACAACACATAAGGAGATCACATATAACCTCATCATAGTGATAGAGTTTACAACACATAAGGAAATCACATCAGATTACGCAGTCATATGATACTGGGAATCATGACCCGCCAAGTTGACAGATATTTTTGGGGGACACAATTCAATCCATGACAGATACCATGATGGTGGATAACGCATTCTGTGAGTACATGGATGGTAGTTTTGGCAAAGGCATTGTGTGCAGGGAAGGGAAGTCTGTATCCAGAGTAAGTGTCTATCGCAGTAAAAACAAAACTGCCCTTTCCATGTTGGAAGCAATCCAATGTAATCAACCTGCCACCAGGTTGCTGGTTGATTGCCTTTAGGACTGGTGCCATATCAGGTATGCAGTGTTGGTCTCTGCTGCTGGCAGATTGGGCATTCAGCAGTGGCTGTAGCCAAGTCGACCTTGGTGAGTGGAAGCCCAAGTTGCTGAGCCTATGCATAATTTCTGTCCCTGCCACCATGGCCACTTTGTTCATGAGCACATTGGGCAATGATGGTAGTGGCTGGGGAAATAGGATAATTGTTTTCCACAGAACACGTCATCCTATCCACTTGATTGTTAAAATCCTTCTCTGCTGAGGTCTCACCCTTGGGTGAGCAGTTACATGAGACACAAATATCTTCACTTCTTTGGCCCATTCAGAGAGGTCTGTCCACATACCTCTTCCACATACCTCCTTGTCACCAATTTTTCAATCATGTTCCTTTTAAGTCCCTTAAAAGTTCCTTTTAAGCCAAACCACTGACCACAGCACGTGTCACACATGTGGCCATTTCTCCTTCCAAGCAAAGTGAATAACCGGGTGTACTGCTTGAAGTTCTGCCCATTCGGAGGATTTTCACTCACCACTGTCCTTCAGGGAGTTCCCAGAAATGGGCTGCACTGCTGCCGCTGTCCACTTTCACATGGTGTCTGCATATCGTGGAGAACTGTCTCTAAACCAGGCATGAGTTTTCTCTTCCTCAGTCAATCATAAGGAAGTCCCCATGAGACCACAGGTGCAGACTGGGAGAGGGCCGGTAATGTGACGAGAGTAGAGACCATGGGCATTTGGGCTACTTCCTCATGCAACTTACTTGTGCCTTCAGGTCCTACTTGAGTCTTATATATACCATTTCCATTTAGTGATGGAGTGCTGCTGTACACGTCCAACTTTATGACTCTGTGGGTCAGACAACACCCATTTCATGATGGGCAGCTCAGGCCACATGGTGACTTGGTGGCCCATGGTTAAGCGTTCAGTCTCTACTAAGGCCCGGTAACAAGCCAGCAGCTGTTTCTCTAAAGGAGAATAGTTATCTGAAGAGGATGGCAGAACTTTACTCCAAAATCCTAAGGGTCTTTGCTGTGATTCCACAATGTGGGCCTGCCAGAGACTCCAAGCAGCATCTCTGTCTGCTACTGACACTTCATATCAGCTGGATCATATGGCCCAAGTAGCAGAGCAGCTTGCACAGCAGCCTGAACCTGTTTCAGAGCCTTCTGTTGTTTTGGACCCTGCTGAAGACTAGCAGCTTTTTGAGTCACTTGATAAATAGGCTGGAGTAGCACACCAAAATGAGGGATATGTTAGCTCCAAAATCCAAAGGGCCACCAGACGTTGTGCCTCCTTTTTAGTTATAGGAGGGGCCAGATGTAACAACTTATCCCTCACTTTAGAAGGACTATCTCAAGATGCCCCACATTACTAGAAATTTCACTGAGGTGGAAGGTGCTTGAATTTTTGTCATATTAATTTCCCACCCTCTAGCACATAAATGTTTTACTAGTTAAGTCCAAAGTCACTGACACTTCTTCCTTACTAGGTCCAATCAGCATAATGTCATCAATATAATGGACCAGTGTGGCATTTTGTAGAAAGGAAAGGCAGTCAAGGTCCCCGCAGACTAAATTATGACAGAGGGCTGGAGAGTTGATATACCTCTGAGGTAGGACAATGAAGGTGTATTGCTGGCCTTGCCAGCTGAAGGTAAACTGCTTCTGGTGATCCTTTGAAACTAGAATTGAGAAAAAGGCATTGGCCAGATCAATAGGTGCATACCAAGTACCAGGAGATGTATTAATTTGCTCAAGCAATGAAACCACATTTGGAACAGCAGTTTCAATTGGAGTCACCACCTGGTTAAGTTTATAATGATTCACTGTCATTCTACAAGATCCATTTGTTTTTTGCACAGGTCAGATAGGTGAATTGAATGGGAATGTGATGGGAATCACCACCCCTGCATCCTTCAAGTCCTTAATGGTGGCAGTAATCTCTGCAGTCTCTCCAGGAATGCAGTATTGCTTTTGGTTTACTGTTTTCCGTAGGGGCAGTTCTAATAGCTTCCACTTGGCTTTTCCTACCATAATACCTTACTCCACTTGTTGGGGATCCAGTGTGGGGTTTCGCCAGTTGCTGAGTATGTCTATTCCACTTAATCATTCTGGAACTGGTGAAATCACCACAGGATGGGTTTGGGGATCCAGTGGACCTTCTGTGAGATGGACCTGAGCTAAGACTCCAATAATAAACTGACCTCTATATACCCCCTCTTACTGGTGGACCACAGTGTTTTGGGTCTCCTGGAATTATTGTCAGTTCAGAGCCAGTATCCAGTAATTGCTGAAAAGCCTGATTATTTCCTTTTCCCCAGTGAACAGTCACTTTCATAAAAGGCTGTATATCCCTTTTGGGAAGGCTAGAGAAAGATTGACAGTATAAATTTTTGCCAGTGTAATTAGCCTCCTTCCTCTAGGGGACCTGATCGCTCCTTCATTCAAGAAGTTGTGGGTCTCTAAACTGGCTCAAGTCTGGGAGTTGATTGCAGGGTCATGACTCTCTATTCTGGCAATTTGAATTATATTGCCATTCACCTGACCTAGCATTCTTCCATTTCTATAGATCAAGTAAATATTTAGTAGATTTCTGATCTGTTTCATTCCTAGGGACACCATGACTAAGTAACGAATGCATAAGTCCATATGAGTCAGACTATTCTGATGACTGCTTTGACTGCTCTGTCTGTTACCGTAACCATGCTCACCTTGTCTTTGTCGATTGAGTGCCACCACTTAGCCCCTTCTACCACAAGGTCCAATTAGCCCCATTGTAGTTAGGTGTCTTAATTTAGTTAGGGCAGTTCCCGCTGTCAAATCTGACTTACATAAAATAACAGTCACAGCAGTCTTCAGGGATACTGGGACTCCCTTCACAAATTTGTTCCTCACCATTGTGGTAAAAGGTGTGTCCTCTGGACACTCGGTGGGTGGCTGTGTGGGTCTAACCTGATAAATTCACTGTAACCTGCCAGTTTCCCTAAACCTTTGGATACCTTTTTCTTCAGTATACCAAGGCAGGTCTGGTACTTCAACTTGATTTAGTGTAGGCCACTGTGTAATCCATGCTTCAGTGAACCAACCAAATAAACTATTAGATCTTTTCCTAACCTCTTGAGCTAAAATATTGAATGAAGAATCTGTGCTTAGCGGACCTGTGTGAATAAAGTCAGACTGATCCAGCTTTATGGTCCTTGCACCATTATACCTTTAATAGCCATTCCCACACATATTCCCCAGCTTTCTTTTTGTACATATTAGAAAAGTCAAGCAGTTCTTTTGGAGTGTAGCATACGTCCTCCTGGGTCACACTGTGTACTTTTACCTTTTGGGGCTCACTGGGACTTAAGTGTAGTTAAAGATCTAGAAGCAAAAAATGGATGGTGGGGGTGGGTCCTAGGGTCATTCAGCAATGTCTTGTAAGGCATCTGCCCCAAGTGTTGCACCAGGCAATGACTCAGACACCACCCTAGGTGATGACTCAGATGCTCCCCCAAATGATATCTCAGACACAGGCTGTTCAGACACAGATGGATTAATCTCATCAGATCCGGGTGGAGGGGAAAATGGTTTTACTGGGAATGGTGGCTTATCAGACAAAGATTGAGTAATTTCTTCAGATGAGAGTAAGAGGATTGGTTCTGTTGGCAGGAGTTAATTCAACAGAATTTAGAGGCTCAGTGTCCCCAGCTTCCTGATTATCTGCCCATATGTCCCCATCCCAAGTTTCAGGATCCTGTTTTTTCCCAGTCAGTGCCTCACTTTAACTTCAGACATCACTGAAGGTTGAGAATTCAGCTGATGTTGTAATTCAGCAACTCTTACAATAAGACTCTGGGTTTGGTTTTTGGCAATATCATCTCTGTTACTACAAGAAATAAGACTTTCTCTCAGGGCACAAGGGGCAACTTTCAGGTCTTTTATGCAGCACTTGAGTTGTGACTCTGAAGCCTTGAGCTCATCTCTTTCTTTCACCACTTTGTCTAGCAAAAGTGGGACCAACCAAGCAGCTTCCTGATACTTTTCATTCTGGCAAAATTGTAGAAAAGTGTCAAACACACGATCACCCAGAGCCTCACTTTCTCACCAATACTTGATCTATTGGTGGTGATATTTTTGTATTAAGATTGCCATCTCATGCCATGGATTAGCAGTGCCCTCTTTACTACTGGATGCAGAGTTATCAGCATCTTTAAGACTAGTCAGACTTGAGAAGTAATTTAGAAAACTCATCCTTACAATTTTGTTTCTCCAGAACCACTCTTGGTACAAAATGTCTTAGGCTGGGTTCTCTAGAGAAGCAAAAGCAGTGAAGCATGTGTATGTATATATAGAGAGACATGTGTATGTATATATAGAGAGACTAATCTCAAGGAAATAGCTCCTGCAGTTGTAGAGACTGGCAAGTTTCAAGTCTGTGGGTCAGGTCTCAGGCTGGAGGCTTCTCCTGACTCATGTAGCCACAGGTTCTGATGAACCCAAGATCAGCCAGTCAGATGACAAGCCTCTGGCTCACCAGCTATGGAGGCTGACTGTCTTAGGCTGAGTTCTCTAGAGAAGCAAAACCAGTAAAGTGTATAAATATATAGAGAAAGATTTATATCAAGGAAATGGCTCATGTGATTTTAGAGACAGGAATATCCCAAGTCCGTGGATCAGTCTGGAGGCTTCTTCTGATTCACATAGCCACAGGGGCTGACAAACCCAAGATCATCAGGTCAGAGAGCAGGGCTGTTGCTTACAGGCTGCAAAGATTGATGGATCCCAAAATCAGCAGGCAAGACCACAGGTAAGCTGCTAGCTCAAGTCCCAAGAGCCAAAGGTCAGACGAAAAGAAACCAGCTGCAGGATCCAGAGTGAGCAAGAGCCATGAGCCTTGCTAGAATGTCCACTTACATTCGATGTAGACTACATGCCCAAGGAAACTCCCTTTCAACTGATTGGCTACTCACAGCAGATCCCATCGTGGGAGTGACCACAACATCATACAACTGCCAAACCACTGAGAGTCATGGCCTGGCCCAATAGACACACAGTCCTAACCATCACACTGACAAATCCAAGATGAGCAGGTGAGATGGCAGGCTGCTAGGTCACAGGCTGTGGAAGGCGACAGATCTTAAGATTGGCAGGTAGCTGCCTTATAGGCTGTGGATACTGACAAGTCCCAAGATCAGCAGACAGTACAGCAGGCTGCTGGCTCATGTCCCAAGAACCGAAAGTCAGATGATGACAAGCTGGATGCAGGATCCAGAGCAAGCAAGCAACCTTTGCCAGAACATTCATATATATATATTGGATGAGGGCTATGCCTCAGAGGAATCTCCCCTTAAAACTGATTGGCGGATCACATCAGAGCACATCATGGAGGATGACTGCATCATTATATATCTGCCAAATTACATGATTACATAACTGCCAAACTACATGATTACATAACTGCCAAACTACTCCATATTTTCAGATATCCTGAGAACTGATTGTTAGAATAACTTGATTAAGGCAGAACACTTCCTGAGCATGTCTTGTACTAAGGATTTGATAACCATTTTCATCAATATCCCCGGAGACAAAACATGCCAGCCTTATGGGCTGACCACAGAGAAAAACAACTTAGTAAGCAGATCTAGCTTCTGTTACAGAGGTCAACTGCTTCTGTAGTCAAAGCTGGAGTCAAAGATGGAGTTTGGGCCCTGACTTTAAATCAGCCATTTTACTTTTAGTCAAGTGCCTCTAAAATGTAGTGCTCCTGGTCAAGGTGTAAGAGGTTGTTTTGAGACCCTCGATTGCAACTTTTCAATTTATGTGGTCCAAAGACCTTAGTCTCCTGCCTTTTTAACCATTAAGAACCAAGATTCTTGGTTATTCATATTGATAAACTCCCCTAGGGCAGCTGAAAACTTTATTTTCATGTGAACTCAGCATTTGAGAGGATTTTTATTTTATTGTAGCCAACATTTCCAGATGTTTTGTAAAAATGAGAGTTTTGGGTTATTTTGTCCACTGTGTTTCCAGAAACAAAAGTTTCATCTCTTTTGTATAATTGCTTTCCTTTGTTCCTCTTTTTCCTTTCTGGAATTTCTTTTAGTTGGACTTTTTAGATTGATGTTCTAATTTTCTTTTCTTTCTTTGACCTTTTTTTCTACTTGATGGAAAATTTCACCCCTTCTGTCTTAGTCATCTAGTGCTGCTATAACAGAGATACCACAAGTGGATGGATTTAGCAAAGAGAAGTTTATTGTCTTACAGTCCTGTAGGTTACAAGTCCAAATTCAGGGCATAAGCTCCAGGGGAACGTTTTCTCTGTCAGCTCTGGAGGAAAGTCCATGTCATCAGTCTTCCTTTGGTCTGGGAGCTTCTCTGTGCAGGAACCTCAGGTCCAAAGGATGTGCTCTGCTCCCGGCACTGCTTTCTTGGTGGTATGAGGTTCCTGTGTGTCTCTGCTCGCTTCTCTCTTTTGTATCTCAAAAGAGATTGCATTAAGACACTATCTAATCTTGTCAGCCTCGTCAGTATAACCTCATCACAGTGTTAGAATTTACAACACATAAGGAGATCACGTATAATCTCATCATAGTGATAGAGTTTACAACACATAAAGAAGTCACATCAGATAACACAGTCATACAATACTGGGAATCATGACCTAACCAAGTTGCTATGCACATTTTTTGGGGGACACAATTCAATCCATGACACCTTCCCTTCCCTTCTTCCTTTCTTTTCTCCTTCCCTCCCTATTTTGTTTTATTCATTTGTTCTCTCCTGTTTTGTTAATTTAGTCTCTTCATGTCATGTTAGAGTCTCGGTTGTTCAAACTTTGGCCATCTGTTCAAACTAAAAAGAAGTCCCTGGGTGGTGAAAATGATTAAGCACTCAGCTACTAACCAAAAGCTTAGTGGTTTGATCTTCCCTGAGGCACCTTGGAAGAAAGGCCTCGCAGTCTACTTGTGAAGAATCAGCCTTTGAAAACCCTGTGGAGCATAGTTCTACTCTGACACATGTGTAGTTGCCATGAATCAGAATCGACTTGATGGCAGCTGTTCTGGTTTTTTCCCCCCCAGATTAAAGAATTTAGCAATAAAAAGCTAAGTGAAAACTCTCTGTCCATGGGGGAGTTGTTAACTACAGATCTTACCACAGAGCGATTGAACGATTGTAGGTCTTTTCTCTTGGCTCAGTTTCCCCATGGTGAAATCTCCTGATTGGCCTGTGCTTTGGAAGCTGATTTGGGCAAGCGGCTTGGTCCACTGTTCAGCATGCAGATCTTTATTTAACTCTTTGTGGTATGATATGACACACAGCTCTTGTTTGTATCTGGTTCCTGCATTCTATCTCATTTAATTTCTTCTGGAGGTAAGCCATTTATCTCTTGATGTGGTGCAGGAGAGCAGTTTCTTGCTACATGGGGTAAGGCTTCTGGGTGAAAACCTTTTTATTCAAACTTTCAACCAATCTTCCTCTTTTCAGCCCTACCCAGACTCCTACCTTCAGATGTCTCCAATTTCTAAGCCTTTTTGCTTATTGGATCCATATCCTCACTCACCCTCACATGTGTAGGTTTTAGCTTTTACTCTGTTTTACTGAGCCAGTTACTATTCAGCAATCCACTACCTGCCTTCAGAAAGTTTGCTGCTGTCTCGCATCAGCTGTTGTCTGTTTTCTTGTTGTCTATATATTTTAAAATTTTTATTGTGGTAAGATATAAATTTTGCCATTTTAACCGTTCTTAAGTGTACAATTCAGTGGCATTAATTTATTCACCATGTTGTACAACTTCCAATTCTATCTACTTCCAAAACTTTTTCATCACCCCAAAGAGAAACTCAGTATCCATTAAGCAGTAACTCCCCATTCCCACTCTCCCAGCCCCTGGTAACCTCTACTTTCTCTGTAAATTTGCCTGTTCTCGATAGTTTGTATAAATAGAATCATACGGTATTTGCCCTTTTATGTCTGGCTTGTTTCACTTAGCATAATGTTTCTGAGGTTCATTCATGTGGTAGCATGTATTAGCACTTCATTCCTTTTTATGGCTAAATAAATACATTGTATGTATATGCTACATTTTGTTCATCCATTCGTCTGTTGATGGACGGGGTTTGTTTCTACCTTTTGGCTGTTGTGAATAATTCTGCTATGAACATTGGCGTACAAGTTTCTGTTTGAGTCCCAGCTCTTAAGTCTTTTGGGTGTATACCTAGGAATGGAATTGCTTAACTTGTTGAGTAACTGCCACACTGTTTTCTAGAGTGATGCACCATTTTATGTTTCACCAACAGTGCACAAGGGTTCCAGTTTCTCCACATCCTTACCATCACGTGCATTTTCCCCTCCCTCCCTCCCTTCCTTTTTTTTTTTTTTTTTTTTGATAACAGCCATCCTAGTGGGTGTGAAAAGGAAGATACAGGAAATTTCTGAATTTATAACAATACTATTTTTAAGTAAATATAATTAAAATGTATTATAATGTAGTTTTTGTTAAATATGAACAAACAAGTTTACATCCATGTAAATGTGGTATCTTACTGTGGTTTTGATTTGCATGTCCCTATTGACTAATGAGGAGACCTAGCGGAGCAGTGGCTAAGAGCTCAGCTGCCAACAAAAGGTCAGCAGTTCAAATCCACCAATCACTCCTCGGAAATCATATGGGGCAATTCTACTCTGTCCTGTAGGGTTGCTGTGAGTGGGAATTGACTCGATGGCAGTGGGTTTGATTTGATTTGGTCTGGTTTAATGACTAATGAAGGGGAGCCTTGGTTGTGCAGTGGTTAAGCACTTGGCTGCTAACAGAAAGTTTGGTAGTTTGAACCCACCAGCTGCTTTGCGGGAGAAAAATGTGGTAGTCTGCTTCTGTAAAGGTTACAGCCTTGGAAATCCTGTGGGGCCAGTTCTACTCTCCCATAGGGTCGCTATGAGTCAGAATTGACTTCACAATGGGTTTGGGTTTTGGAATGACTAATGAAGGAGTCCTTGGAGGCTCAAAAGGTTAAGTGCTCAGCTGCTAACAGAAAGGTTGCAGTTTGAATCCACCCCAGGCTCCTTGGAAAATAAAGCCTGGTGATCTACTGCTGAAAGATCATAGCCATCGGAAACCCTGTGGAGCAGTTCTACTCTGACACACATGGGGTCACCATGAGCTGTAATTGATTCGACAGCAGCTAGTTTTTTAATTAATTAATTTATTTTATTGTACTTCAGGTGAAGGCTTACAGAATAGTTTCTCATGAAACAGAAGTACATGTGTTGTTTTATGACATTGGTTAACAACCCCACAACATATCAACCCTCTAACTTCTCAACTTTTTTTTTTTTTTTTTTTTGGTGAAAATACACATAGCCAAAGATACACCATTTCAAAAATTTCTACATGCACAGTTCAGTGACATTGACTACGCTCTTCGAATTGTGCTGTTATTCTCACTTAAGATGAAGGCTTACAGAACAGAATAGTTTCTCATTTAACAGTTACTACAAATGTTGCCCTATGACAATGGTTAACAATCTCACAACACATCAACAATATCCTTACTCAACCTTGGGTTCCCTATCACCAGCTTCCTTGTCCCCTTCTGCTTTCTGGCCCTTGTCACTGGACTCCTGTACCTCGTTAGTCTCATTTGGTTTTACAGGGCTGTCCACTCCCAGGCTGAACAGTGAACCTCGGAGGTAACTTCCTCCACTGAGCTAAAAGGGTGTCTGGGGGCCATACTCTCGGGGTTTCTCCAGTCTCCTTTAGGCCAGTAAATCTGGTCTTTTTTGTGGGTTAGAATTATGCTCTACATCCTTCTTCAGCTCTGTCCAGAACACTCTGTTGTGATCCCGGTCAGAGCAGTCAGTGGTGGTAGCCAGGCACCATCTAGCTGTACTGGACTCAGTCCGGTGGAGGCCTTGGTAGCTGTGGACAGTTAGTCCTTCGGACTGATCTTTTCCTTGTATCCTGTTCTCTTCATTCTGCCTTGCTCCCGAAGGGATGAGACCAGTGGAGTATCTTAGATGGCCGCTCACAGGCTTTTAAGACCCCAGACACTACTCACCAAGGTAGAATGTAGAGCACTTCGACAGCAGCTAGTTTTTTGGTTTGGAATGATGTTGATTTTTATACGTTTTGGTTTATATACATTGAACATGCGTCTGTGTCTTTTGATGAGTTTGTCTTTTAGCATCATTTTAGTGTAGTTTCAGGAGAGAATGGATGTAAACTTGTGTGCTTATATTTAACGAGAAGAACCTTATAATACTAATTATGTTATATTTACTTAAAAATTTCAGACATTTCTTCTGTCTTCCTTTTCCATTAATACTTACTGATGGAAAATAATATTATGGGTGAAGATAGGGAATATAGGAGGGAATGCAGCAGGGCAACAAGAGAGATATAGAAAGAGGAAAATCAGGTTTATTAAAGAATAAGATGCTTAGCTAGAGGGGTGTGGTGAGACTTTAGTGGGGTAATGGCGCCATCTTCTGACATTTTTAAAACATTAAAAACTTTCTCTGTATCTGGGAATCCCACCTGTAGCTAACTTGCATTAAGAGTCAGATTTCGTGAATTTGGTCTTGTCTAGCTGTTCTTTATACTACTGAACAAAAACAAACACTTTCCTTGACACAGGATTTGACTACACCGTAATTATTATATCTCTCCAAGCTCCCTAAAGCAGGATTTTATCTGAAGTATTATAAAAACCATACCTTGTGTCTATAGCTCAGATGATTATTTTTATTTATGTTATGAAAACAGAAATATTGTTTCTGTATGAAGGAAAATACATCCAGAATTTAAAAGTTTAAGTTAGTTTGTGGACTAGGTAGTTTGTCTTCATGGTGCAAAATAACAAAATGTGTAAAAGAGTGTGATTAGGTTATCCTACTCTGAGTAAGTTAACGGTTAATGCGCTCTGCTGCTAACTGAAACACTGGCACTTCTGGTCCACCCAGAGGCACCTCAGAAAAGGGCCTGGTGATCTGCTTCCAGAAATTCAGCCATTGAAAACCCTATGGAGCAGTTCTGCTTTGACGCATGTGAGGTCACCATGAGTTGAAATCAACTCAATGGCAACTGTTTTTGTTTGTTTTTTTACTGGTTCATAAAAATTAATAAAGAAGAAAAAAGAAAGTAAACCTTCCTCCCACTCTGCCTTCCAGCCAGCCAGTTCCTTTGTCTCAGAAATAGTCTACACGCATATTAACGTTTATGGTTATATAGTTTTTAATATAAATGGTAGTACGCTATACATCTTTATAATTTGCTTTTTTCATGCAACAGTTACTGTTGGAGGTCATACCGTATCAGTGTACAGTGAACACCTTCGTTTGTATTTATAGGGCATGATTGGTTTAACCAGCCTACTATTATTGGTGGAGCCCTGGTGGCCCAGTGGTTAAGGGTTTGAATCCACCAGCCGCTCCTTGGAAACCCTATGGGGCACTTCTACTCAGTCCTTTAGGGTCGCTATGAGTCAGAATCAACTCGACAGCAATAGATTTTATTATTGGTAAACAATTTGGATTTTTCTAACCTTTTGCTATAAAAATGGTGCTATAGTGAATATCCTTGTATATATTTGGTCTCACATGAATCTGTAGAGAAAAAGCTCATGGAAAAGATATATACATTTTTAATTTTGATAGATATGGTAAAGTTGCCCTCCATAAAGATTGTTGCAATTTACATGACCTCCAGCAGAGTATAGAAAGTCTATTTTCCCTCATCCATTTCAATACAGTGCATTGGTATCAATATTTTTTACCCTGTTGTATCTTGCAATTTTATTTTGCTTTTCTCTAACGAGTGAGTTTGATCAAATTTTCATATGTTTAAAAGCCATTTGTGTTTTCTTATATCTTTTGCCCATTTTTCTTTAGTCTCTTCATCTTCTACTTATTTTTAACAGATTATAAAGGTTGGAATTTAACATTTTTTTCTGTAATATGAATTTCAAATATACTTTTTCCCAGTTAATTTTTCTTATGACTTTCATTGTGACATTATTTTAAAACGCAAAAAAAAAAAAAAAAAAGCCATATGTGTACGTATTTTGTAGTCACTTTCAGTCTTTTAAACCTTCTTGGTTTGAGTTCATATTTAGAAAGGTGTTCTATACTCAGAGATTAAAAAAAAATAACTTCCATTTGTTCTTCTAGTACTTAAAAAATTCCATTTCATTCGTTGATATATCTGGACTTTCTTTCGAGTGAGGTATAAATTATGACTCTAATTTTTTTTCCAGATACTTACTCAATTCTCACTTGTCCCAACCCTATTTATTGAATAATCCACCTAATCCATTTTTACCCTACTGATTTAAGTGTCAACTTTGATACATACTAGATTTCTTTATATGGGTCATCTGGTCGTTCTGTTTATGGACTTGTTTTTCTGTTGCATCAGTCTATCAGTCTATATGCTTTTCCATTTACTAATGTACAATACTTTAATTATTGTAACTTGTTTTAATTATTTGATGGAGCTAATTTCTTCTACACTTACTCTGTTTCCAACATTTGTATGACTATTCTTGCTTATTTTTTCATATTAACTTTTGAATCAGTTGATCTAATTAGCAGGAAAATATAATGTTAATTTTACACCCACTCCTCACTTGTTGACATGGTTAGCCTCCAAAGACCAAGTCGTTATGTGGAAATCTACGTTATGTGAAAATGGAGGATGACCACATTAGATCACAAAATGGAGGATGATTATATCATTATGTAATTACCAAATTACATCATTACATAACTGCCCAACCACTGAGAATCATGGCCCAGTCAAGTTGACACATAACGTTAACCATCACAGCCAGCATTACTCTTGCCTCGCACCTCAATGTTCGTTACTGCCAGACGTATGTCATTAATGCACAAAATAGTTGAAATAGACTTTTTACTATTGTTGTAAATGCAAAATGTCACATAATGATTGTTGAGAAGTGAGGAGTAGGTGTTTTGTGATACATTATACTTATAGGTTAGTTTGGGGTCATTTGGTATTATGATTTTGCATTTTGTCATTCAAGAACCTGGTGTTTTTTTCATTTGTTTTTTGTATCCTGGTGGTGCAGTGGTTAAGAGCTTGGCTGCTAATCAAAAGGTTGTCAGTTCGAATCCACCAGCCATTTCTTAAAAACCCCATGGGGCAGTTCTACTCTGTCCTACAGGCTTGCTATGAGTCGGAATTGACTCGACAGTGGGTTTGGTTTTTTGGATGTATTTCTTGCTGAGTTTTTTTCCTAATATTTAAAAATTACTGCTATAAATGGGATATTTTCTGTCATAATTTCTTCTAACTAGTTATTATTAGAAGGTATGGTTCTTAGGTATAAGAAAGCTGCTAATTGCTGAGTATTAACTTTGTAACCAGCCCCCTTACTCAATTCACTCATTGTGTTAAAGCGCTTTCCAGTTGATTCTCTTGGGGTTTCTCTGTAAACAGTTGTAATCATCTGTAAATAATGATAATTTTACCTCTTTGTTTCCACTTTATACACTTCTGTTTTTCTTTTGTCTAATTGCATTTGTTGGTACCTGCAGAGCAAGGTTAAATAATAGTGGTCAATGATAATAGTGGACATCGTGGCCCTTATCTCTTTGTTAATGGAATTGTTTCCTTAGTGATACTTAATGAAAATATATCCATAGATGCTGAAAGAACATTTGATGAAATTTTATATGCATTCTTCATAAAATATAACCTCATTAACTATTCATCATTTTCTTTTTTATTATTTGCAAAAAGAAGTTAACAGGAGTATATTGTATCATGAATGCATGTTAAATTTTGTCAAATCCTTCTTTAGAATATTTTAGCATTTGATAAAAAAGGCATTAGTAATTTTTCTTCTTCTTTTTGGAGCCCTGGTGGTGAAGTGGTTAGGAGCTCAGGCTGCTAACCAGAAGCTCAACAGTTCAAATTCACCAGCCGCTCCTTGAAAACCTTATGGGGCAATTCTACTCCGTCCTATAAGGCTCGCTATGAGTCAGAATTGACTCATCGGCAATGGGTTTTTTGGTTTTTGGAACAGTTTTAATAGCATTGGAATTATCTGTTTCTTGATTGTTTGGTAGAATTTCTCTGTAAAAGAGCATGGCCCTAGTTGCTGTTTAAATGGGTAAGCCTTTGACAGCTTTATTATTTTTTTTCTTTGGTAACTGGTTGGCTTAGATATTCTGGCTCTTGAGCAGTTTTGGTAACTTGTGTTTTCATGGAAAAATCATCCTTCTTATCCAGGTTCTCAAATTTATTTGCCCCAGGTTGAACAAAGTAGGTCTTTATGATTTTTTATATTTCCTCTGTGTTTTTTTTTTCTGTTATATTTTCATATGGTATGTATTTACACTTTCTCCTTTTTTCATCCTTGATGAAATTTGCTAATGGTTTTATTGTTTTCAAAGATACAGGTCTTGGATTTGCTACTGTTTTTCTTTTCTTTTTAACTTAAATGTTTGTTATGCGGACAAACGTTCTAAGATATACACTTATGTGTATATATATATAATACAGTTTAACCCCATGTAACCTATAACCTAGCTTATGCAATAAAACATGTAGCTGAAGCCTCCTCTGTTCCCCAACCAAAATGCTATCCTTTCTCTTCCCCCACCCCCATAAAAAAACTCTGTTGCCATGGAATCAATTCCAACTCATAGCAACCCTATAGTAGAGAGTAGAACTGTCCCATTGGTTTCCAAGGAGCAGGTGGTGGATTCGAACTGCTGACCTTTTGGTTAGCAGCCATATCTCTTAACCACTGTACCACCAGGGCTCCCCCCTACCCTGGATAAAGGAAATTTGGGGTCTCTGGTTTCCATTTTTACTCTTGTGCGTCTCTAAGCAACAACGATAACATTATTTTGCATGCCTTGTAACTTTATATAAATGTAATCATATGGTATGTATTTTTTTTACTTACTGTTACATTTGTGAGGATTACCTGTGCTGTTACATGTTAGTGTAATTAATACATCTTCATTGCTCTGTAATTTAGTAGATACTCTGGTGCTCTGTCCAGATATCTTCTTCATAGCTGAGCATCTATTCTCCACCTGCTCAGACTGATGGCTCACAGCTGCATCCCTTACTAGAAGTTGCCATTGGTCCAAGGCACTGCCTTACTCAAAGTTATGCTCCCTCCCAGAGGCATCCTGTGGCCAGTGACTGAGTGCTGTAGGGATATAAAGACCTAACCTCCTTGTCTTCATTTGGGACAACTCTGAAGGGCATCTCAGCTCTAGAGCTCCATGTAATATCAACTGAGGCCCCAGATTTTTTACTGTTGTCATAAATGTGAAATGTTGGGTAATGAGCTAGTAAATAAGCAAGGAGTAAGTGTATATAAGTATGTATATAGAGATATTCACCTCAAGGAAATGGCTCATGCTGTTGTGGAGGCTGGCAAGTCCCAAATTTGTGGGTCAGGCATCAGGTTGGAGACTTTGCCTGACTCACGTGGTTGCAGGGGCTGACGAACCCAAAATGGACAGGTTAGGTGGAAGGCTACAGGCTCATGGGGTTGTGAGAGCTGGCAAATCCCAGGATCTGCAGGTCAGGCAACAGGCTGGCTCACATCCCAAGAACTGGAGGTCAGAGGATGACGAATTAAATGCAGGATCCAGAGCACGCGAGCTTTGCCAGAACATCCATATATATTGGATACAGGCCACACCCTGAAGGAAACTCCCTTTTTAACTGATTGGCTGCTCACTCAGATCACAAAATAGGGGATGACCACATCACATCACAAAGTGAAGGATTATTACATCATTACATAACTACCAAACCGCTGAGAATCATGGCCTAGCCAAGCTGACCCACAACCTTAACTATCACAGTAGGATTTGGGGTAATTTTTCTTTTCTTCTAGAATTGTATACATGAAAAATGTTGAATTGGCAAATGCCAGGCTATCTGTATTTTTACAACACTTTAAAAAAAGGAAGAAATTTGTACCCTGCTTGAAATTTGAGAACATAGAGGACAATTTTTGTAGTTAACCTTTGGTGTTTAGTTCAGATTTCACTATCTGCATCATATTCCGTGGAGTCTGATAGAGGGTTATGACCTTTTTGGAATTTCAATATATGGTGGTTGTTCAATAGTGGTGGTTGTTGACAGTTGCTGTCCAGTCCATTTCGACTCATGGCAGCCCCATGTGTGCAGAGCAGAACTGCTCCATAGGGTTTTTAAGGCTGTAATTTTTGAGAAGCAGATCACCAGGCCTGCCTTCCAAGGTACCTCCGGGTGGGTTTGAACTGCTGACCTTTCAGGTAGTAGTTGAATGCTTAACCTTTGTGCTGTAGATGGAAAAAATGTAAGTGGGTGAGGAACTCATGCAAGTGAGACAGATGTTCTTATCCTCTGCCATTTTTCCAGAAGTCTCTTTTCGATAATTTAAAATTATATAGAAGTTAACTTTATTCTTAAATATTCACTGATAACACAAACTTCCTTTAATAGGCTTTAAAATTATTTAATTACTTTAAAATAAAAATTGCTTGGAACTTATCTTTGTGTGATATTATGGTACATATATGTGGTAGCATCTCACTTAACTAAACTTACTATAATTTTTAGTTCTGTATGATCTTGGACAAGTTACTTAAACGCTCTGACTCAGTTTTCCCACTTGCAAAATGGAGACAGTAGCTATTCTGTAGGATTATGTTGAGGAATTATTTGGCAAATAACTGATATGATGATGTTGATTATAAAATTGTTTCATGTGAAAATAGATTACATGTTTAAGTACAGTGGTGTTTTAAATGAGGCATTAAAAATTGTGCTACTTGCTTCGCAGACTGCTTCTTTTCATTGCTCCTATTTTTGTCTTCTTCTTGGGCTCTTTTGGTGGGTAAATTGAATGTTTCATGCTTGTGTAGTTCTTTGTACAGTACTTTGTCTGTACATTTATATCAATACCAAAATGTTATTTTAAAAACTCCAGTTGCGATTTAAAAACTCCAGTAGCCTGTTGTGATAGATCAAGTAAGGATAAGTCTTCACGTTTGTGTTAGTAATCTAAAGCTATGTGGATCTGGAAATGAGGCTTTGCTAGGTAGCACGTGTGCAATAGGTGATCTAATCCAGGTCGTCATTGTGCATTAATGAATTAATGGTTTAAAATTTGGCTTGTACTGCTTGATAAAAGAACCTTTCTTTTAGACTCTTGGCAGGATCTTGAAATGTGATTTTGTTCTAAATTTGGTGATTTAATGTTGCTTGTTTGGGCCAGTGGCAGAAATAAGTTTTCTTCTTAGATTTTTGTGTTCAGCAATTAAGAAAAAACAATAAATGTTGATGGCCTATTGAAGTATCAGACAATCTGTTTGAAAGTAGTGCTTAGGTTGTATTGTAAAAGCACATATGGGAACGTATTGTTAATCTAGTTTTGCCAGGGAGTGGGAGAGGAGTTCTATTGAATTTACTTGGTGAATATATAAATCTGAGTTTCATCTTCCCTCAGAACCCTGGTGGTGAAGTAGTTAAGATAGTCAGCTGCTAACCAAAAGGTCAGCAGTTCAAACCTACCAGCTACTCCACGGGAGAAAGATGAGGCAGTCAGCTTCCATAAAGATTACAGCCTTGGAAACCCTATGGGGCAGTTCTCCTCTGTCCTGTAGGGTCACTGTGAGTCGGAATTGACTTAATGGCAATGGGTTTTTGGTTTAATCTTCCCTCAGTATTAAGCTGCCAATTATCAGTTACTTTGTCAATGTACTCCTTGTAAGTTTGTTGCCTATATCATATCCTTTCTCTTGGCTTCAAACCTGAAAATCCAGGCAACCCAATTTACTAAGGATTTTATGTTAAATAAAATGAGTAAGATGAAGGGAGGCCTGAGAGCTTGAGTTCCTGACTAGTGCATGGGTTGTGTGAAAGCTAATCTGAGAGCTGGAGATATGTTTTGTTTATTTCTGAGCTTAGAGTTTTGTTCCAATGGTGTAAGTTTGTTTGATTGCTTGATAAATAGATTGGTGAACATAAACTTACCTGGTATAGGCAAGAAATTTCAGTTACTAACGAGATACAGAATGTAGCTGATAATGCTGGTTTTTAAAGATTAAGATTGCAAATAATTTTTCCTTAATCTTTGGTGAACCTAATTTAGTATCTCTTTGGTTCGGATGTTGCAGCACCCTGCTTAAAATCTTTCACAGGCTTCCCACTAATCTGACTAAAAGAAAATATAATGTCCTGCCTGAGCTAATCTCTAGCGTCACCTCTCAGCAGTCCTTCCTCTTGCCCTTTGTTTCAGGCACACAGACCTTCCTTCAGTTCCTGGAACTTCCCATTTGCTTTTCTTCCACTGAGATTTCCCCTACCCTTTCCCTCTGGCTGGAATGTATCCCCCTCTCCTGGCCAGTGGTTTACTCAGTTTTTGTTTTGTTTTGTTTTTGGTGAGCTGAGTTGGAACTTCACTTCTTCTGAAGTCTTCTCTAAAAGCAGCAGAGTCCGGATCCCTTATTTTACATGCTTCCTTTGCATCTTTTATATCTCTGTCATTGCACTTGTAGTAATTGTCATTCAGTAGTTAATTGTAGAGACCACTGTTTAATGCCTTCATAATTGAAATATAGGCTCCATGAAAGCAGAGTCTGTCTGTGCTTCCAGTAGTATCTTTAATGCCCAGCATGGTGTTTGACATGCGGCAGGCAATCAATAGGTATTTATTGAATAAGTAGGTGAATAAGTACTGCTCAGACATTACACCTACTCTTCACTTATCAACATGGTTAGGTTCGAAACACCAGGTCGTTATGTGAAAATTGGCATTATGCAAAAATGGAGGATGACCACATCAAATCAGAAAATGGAAGATGACTGCATCACTGCATAACTGCCAGATGCCAAACCACTGAGTATCATGGCCCAGCCAAGCTGACACATAACCTTAACCATCACAGTCAGTGTTACTCTCACCTCGCACCTCGGCGTTTGTTACTGCCGGGTGTATGTCGTTAATGTGCAAAGTGGTTGGATAGTAGATTTTTTTACTATTGTCGTAAATGTGAAATGTCAGATAATGAGATAGTTGATAAGCGAGGAGGAGGAGGTGTATTCATTATTTCACTGCACAGATGTACAAGATCCTGTAAAAGTTATTGTTTGTGGTATTAACCATTTTTTATTATTGCAGTCACTGGGTGGCACAAACTGTTAGCGATTGGCTGACAACTGGAAGGTTGGAGGTTTGAATCCACCCAGAGGCACCTTAGAAGAAAAGCCTGGTGATATACTTCCAAAAAATCAGCCACTGAAAACCCTGTGGAGCACAGTTCTACTCTGACACACATGGGGTCACCACGAGTCAGAATCAACTCAGCGACAATTGGTATTATTGCAGAGAGTCCTAGGTAAAAGCTTATATACGTCTGTAATGTATTTTTTCAGTTTTAAAAAGTGAGCAAGGTACATAAAAACAATTTAGTCTCTTTTTTTTTAAAGTGTGAAATGCCAGCGGTTCTATGGGAGAGCAGCTTTTAGTAAATAAAAGTATTTTTTAAAACTTACTGTTGCCTATTGTTACTTTCAACTTTAAAAGTTAGTGGAATTAAATGTACTGTATTATATAACTTTTTTCCTATAATAACTTCTCTTTCAAATTAATAAACACAATATAATGCTGACTGCTGACTTAAAAACTTTTTTTCTTAACAGAAAAGTAATACACCTAATTCTGCTATCTGGCTTCCTGACATTTCAGGTGTGTGACTGTGTTAAATGTTTATGTTTCTCTTATTTCCTGCTGCCAAGTCATATTAAATAGGATTAACATAGGGTATTAAAGGATAAAAATAAATCAAATATTAAGGAAATAATTTCTTTAATGAACATTTCTTAATTGCCTCCTATCTGCCAACCACTAGATATATAATTGTTGTTGTTAGGTGCTGTTGAGTCGGTTCCAACTCATAGTGACCCTGTGTACAATAGAACAAAATAGTGCCCGGTCCTGCGCCATCCTTACTATTATTGTTATGTTTCAGCCCATTGTTGCAGCCACTGTGTCAATCCATTTCCTTGAGGGTCTTCCTCTTTTTTGCTGACCCTCTACTTTACCAAGCATGATGTCCTTCTCCAGGGACTGGTCCCTTCTGACAACATGTCCAAAGTACACAAGATGAAGTGTCACCATCTTCACTTCCAAGGAGCCCTCTGGCTGTATTTTTTCCAAGACAGGCTATATAATAGTGAATAAAATAGACAGGGTCTGTGTCCTGATAGAACGTACACTTTAGTTGGGGAAAACAGACCACGATCTCATACAAACACAAATAAATATGGAATGGCAAACCAATATGTACCGTGAAAGGAAAAAGTAGGAGAGCGTTAACTAGAGACCCCTGACCTAGTCTGGGCAGTGGGAGAGGGATGGTTTTCCTTGAGTGAGTGATATTTGAGGAGACATCTGAAGCAGGAGGAGTTAACCAGGTGAAAGTTTCAGGCAGAGGGAGCAGCATGTATAGAGGTCCTGAGGCAAGAGGAACTGATGGATGGCCCTGGAGCAGAGAGAGGTATGGCTAAGTGGCTCAACACTGAGTTGGAGAGGTAGGCAGAGGCCACATCACAGTAGATTATGTGAAGGATTTGAGTCAGCAGTTTAGAAACTTATGAAATCTACCTGTCCATCCATAGGGGACTAGTGAACTAAATCATGATATAATTCTGTAAAGGAATACTATGTTGCTGTAAAAAATGGAATGAGGACATCTATTACTAACTCAAAAAATAAAGAAATTTTAATTTAGTATTGAGGGGGAGAAAAAGAACATGTATCTGACACAGCCTGATGAGTTATTCTTTGTCCTATATGAAATTTTGAAGGATTCTTTTATATGGATTTATTGTAATAGTAGTTACATACCTTTCTGTTATAATCTATTGAGGATACCTTTATTGTATCTTCATTCAGATATGTTTTGTAAGGTAGCATAGTAGTTAAGAATGTAGCTGCTGGTCTGAGATTCTGGAATCATATTCTAGCATTGCTGTTAACACAGTGAATTAGTTGGGCAAAGGACTTCACCTCTCTAAAGCTCAGTTTTGGCATCTGTAAACAGAGCAGGGATAGCACTTAACCTGATAGAGTTGTGCTGAGAAATAAATGAGATCATGCATGTGAAGCACTTGGAAGTGTGCCTAGAAATGGCAACCGCCTAAACAAGTTACATACTATCACTTTTGATGAGAATATCTTGTAATTCATACTATACATCAGAAGTTAGCATGCGTAGAGGAATACTGGAGGAAGTTACGCCAGAAAGTTACTGTAGTTGCCTGTGAGAGGGAGGATTATGGCTGCTGTTTATTTAATGTTTTATTGGTTTGTGTATTTTTGAAACTTTGAATCCTGAGCATGTATTTAAAATTAGCAATGTCTGTCGCTTAAATATGCCCCTTTTGCTGGAATTTATCTTGGCATGTTTTTCAGCAGCATTAGAAAGTCTATAAACCATGATTCAAGTGATGTTACTGTTTAATTCTACAAATTTATCCATAATTATTTTTGCTTTCTTGTCTTTGTTTTGATTGATGCGGTGTTTTAAAGGGCTTTGTGGCCAGACCTGCTAAATTGCGATTAGAGTGGAAAAGGCTGGCATTTAGAGACCATCTGTAGGAGTTGCATTGTCTGAAACTGACAAGAGATCGTGGCAGATGGTGAGGTTACAAAGATTGACTTTTTGAGCTTGACACAATGTGTTCATGAAGCTGGAAGAAGAAATCCAACTTATTTTTTTTAACCAAAAGGAGAGATTGGTGACAGACAAAGTGTGCAGTTGTTGAGTGTGGATGAAACATAATGCATCAGTGCACATGATTGATTCATCTTTGAGAATTACTGGTACTGCCAAAGCCGGCAGCTTCTTGAAACATTTGGTGCCACGTTTATTTGCTTTCTAGACACTTTTGAAGGTTTAAGTGATACATTGCAAGTAATTTTTAGGTCAAAGACAATGTAAAAGAAAGATGAAAGTTTTAAAAATGCTTAGATGTATATTTTTAAATGAAAAGGTTATAAGCTGGTGCTCAAGGCCAGTACAGCATACACTTAAACCAAAAGCCAAACTTGTTGCTGTCGAGTCAGTTCTGACTCATAGTGACCCTGTGGCACAGTGGTTAAGAACTATAGTGAGCTACAGCTGCTAAACAAAAGGTCAGCAGTTCAAATCTACCAGCCGCTTCTTGGAAACCCTGTAGGGTTGCTATGAGAGCAACTTGTTATCAGACATTTTGCATTTACGACAGTAGTAAAAACTCTCCTGTCGGACTATTGTGCACATTATCGACGTATGTCTGCCAGTAATGAACGCCAAGGTGCAAGGTGAGAATAACACTAGCTGTGATGGTTAAGATTGTGTGTCAACTTGACTGGGCCATGATTCTCATTGTTTTGGCATTTATGTAATGATGTAATCATCCTCCATTTTTTGATCTGATGTGGCCATCCTCCATTTTTGCATAACGCTGGTTTTTGCATAATGACCTGGTCTTTGGAACCTAACCATTTTGATAACTGAGGAGTGGGTGTACTTCTTAATCAGTTTTTTATTAAATGAAGTCTTTGTATCACAACCCTATTTCTTTTTATAACGTTTATCTTAATGTAATTTTATTCCATTAAAGTTACATTTGAAGGTTTGTTGCTTACCGTCTCATCTATCATGGTGACCCCAGTACCTGGATCAGCGCCTTGCAAGTAGTAGATGTTCACTAATTTGCTTAATGAATAAATAAATGAACAAATGAGTTATTGCCTACTCTTGTTAATCTTAGAAGACTTTAAAAAATTTTTTTAAAAAATAAAATATAACTATATATATATATATGTGTGTGTGTGTGTGTGTGTGTGTGTGTGGTAAAGTATAATACAGTTGTCCCTCAGTGTCTGTGGGGGATTGGTTCCAGGAACCCCTGCAGGTACTAAAATCACAGATGCTCAAGTCCCTTATATAAAATGGCATAGTATTTGCATATAACCTATGCACATCCTCCCATATACTTTAAATCATCTCTAGATTATTTATAATACCTAACACCATGTAAATGCAATTTAAATAGTTGTTACACAGTACTGTATTGTTTAAGGAATAATGACAAGATATGAGGCAGACAATGCTCAAACAATGAGTGCTAGAGAGAGACTGAGGATCTGTGAAATGGTGGGAAGCTACAGCAGGGTATGCCTACACATCATTTCATTCATGTGGATTCAGTGCAGTGCTTAGCGTGTGGCAAATTCATGTTTTGCTTTTTCCAACTTTCTCTTTGAATATTTTCAATCCATGGTTGGTTGAATCTGCGGTATTATACAGAAGGCTTATTGTATAACAAAAAATTAGCCATTTTGACCATTTTAAGTGTACATTTCAGTGACATTATATGATTAATTACATTCATCATGTTGTGCAACCATCACTACTATTTCCAAAGCTTTTCATCATCCCAGACAGAAACTCAGTACCCCATAAACAGTAACTCCCATTCTCCCCTGCCTCTAGCTCTGGTAACCATTAATAACCTTTAGTCTCTATGCGTTTGCTATTCTAGATATTTCATATAAGTGGGATCTTACAATTTTGTCCTTTTGTGTTTGACTTATTTCAGTCGGCATGTTTTCAAGGTTCATCCATGTTGCGGCATGTATCAGGACTTCATTTCTCTTTGTAACTGAGTAATATTCTACTGTATGTATATACTACATTTTGTTTATCCAGTTCGTTTGTTGATGGACATCTAGGTTATTTCTACCTTTTGGCTATTATGAATAGTGCTGCAGTGTACATTGGTGTATAGGTTTCTGTTTGCGTTCCTGTTTTCAGTTCTTTTGGGTATATAGCTAGGAGTTGAATAGCAGTGTCATATGGTAGCTCTGTGTTTAACTTTATAAGGCACTGCCAAACTGTTTTCCACAGTGCTGTACCATTTTGCATTCCTACCATCAGTGGATGAGGGTCCCTGTTTTTCCACATTTTTGCCAACGCTTGTTTTGTTTTTCTTTCCTTTTTTTTTTTTTTTTTTTTATCGTAACCATTCTAGTACTGGTGAAGTGGTATCTCATTGTGGTTTTGAGTTACATCTCCCTAAAGGTTAATGATGTTAAGCATCTTTTCATGAGCTTGCTGGCCATTTGAATATCCTCTGGTGAAACATCTGTTCAAGTTCTTTCCCATTTTTTGATTGGATAGTTTGTATTTTCGTTGTTACCTTTATAACTGTATTCTAATATGTCATAAGGAAATTTTGAAAGTATTTAAGATTGACTTTTTTGTGGTTAGGAGCATTTGGAGTATTTATATGTAAACTGGAAGGTAGTTGGCAGATTGGCTTGGTGGATCTGATGATTTTCACTTTAACAAATTATATCACACTTACTCCTAAGGTAACTCTGAAAAACTCAGTGTAACTGTTTTTTAAGGTGAGGACTGTGAAGCTCAAAGAAGTTAGGTCATTTGTTTGAGGTCACACAGCTAATAAGTGTCAGAGATGGGACTGAGCCTAAGGTTAAAAATTCCTGCTTTTTCTACTGCACTACACTGCTGTATGTATTTAATGGGTGCCTACTTCATGCAGGACACTTAGGTTGCTATTTTATTGAATTTTTTTTTCTATTTCATTTATTTATATTTATACTCTTATCTTTATATCTTTTTGCCTTCACACTGTTCTTTTTTTTAAGCTTCTTAAGTTGATTGTTTAACTGATTATTTTCAGTATTTCATTTTCTTTTTATTGAATCCAACTAAATGTCAATTAACCTTAAGGACTCTTTCAGCTGCACTTTACAAGTTTTGAGATAAAGTACTTTCATGGTCATTCACTTTTAAACATTTGAAATTTCTTACTTTAATTCATGGGTTGTATAAGCAATAATATAGTTTTATTTTCTAAATGTATGAATTTACCTTTATATATATATGGGGCGAGGAGAGACAGAGATAGAGATATAACTCCTAGTTTAATTGCATTTTGGTCAGAGACCATAATCTGTATAGTATTGACCCTGAAATTTGTTGGTAATTCCTTTGTGGTATCATATATGGACAAATTTTGTAAATACCTATGTCTTAATTATCTGGTGCTGTTGTAACAGAAATACCACAAGTGGATGGCTTTAACAAATAGAAGTTTATTCTCTCACAGGTTAGGAAGCTAAAAGTCCGAATTCAGGGCACCAGCTCCAGGGGAAGCCTTTCTCTCTGTAAGTTCTGGAGGAAGGTCCTTGTCCTCAATCTTCCCCTGGGTCTAGGAGTTTCTCAGCGCAGGGGACCCTGAACCCAAAGAATGCGCTCCACTCCCGGCTCTTCTTTCTTGGTGATAGGAGGTCCCTACTTCTCTGCTTGCTTCTCTCTCCCTTTATCTTTTGTAAAATAAAGGTGATACAGGCCACATCCCAGGAAACTTCCCTTAGATTGGATCAGGGCTGTGACCTGAGTAAGGGTGTTGCACCCTACCTTAATCCTCTTTAACATAATTTAATCATGCCTCATTAACCACAGGCAGAGATTAAGATTTACAACACAGGAAAATGACATCAGATCACAAAATGGAGGCCAGCCACATAATACTGGAAATCATGGCCTAGCCAAGGTGACACATATTTTTGGGGGACAGTATTAAATCCATGACAATCTGCTTAAAGATATGTTTCATATTTCTAACCAGTTATTATTATGATGGTTCCAAACCAAACTAAACCTGTTGCCACCAAGTCGATTCCAACTCGTAATTGCTATAGGACTGGGTAGAACTGCTATGTAGGGTTTCCAAGGCTATAAATCTTTACAGAAGCAGACTGCCACGTCTTTCTTCCACAGAGCAGCTTGTGGGTTTGAACCACCAAACTTTTGGTTAGCAGCTGAGTGCTTAACCAGTGCACCACCAGGGCTCCTTTATGATAGTTACAGAGTTCTATATAGATCTTTTAGCTCACGCATGGTTAAAATATTACTTCAAAGTACGGTACTTATATTTAGCCTTAAATTTCTGGTTTGAATATGCCGAGTTATTTGGTGTCTTCATAACAATTATTTTTTTCTGGTCTAGTGTTCAGTCTGGGATCATGCACTGAATCTAGTTTTCACGTGCCTTTAGTCTTTTTAATCTGGCCTGTTTCTCAGCTTCTCTTTGTCTTTCATGACAGTAACATTTTTGAAGAGTTCAGGTCATTATTTTGTAGAATGTCCCTCAATCTGAGTTTCTCTGATGTTTCATCATGATTAGATTTAGGTTATACCTTTTGGACAGAAATATCTCAGAAGTGATATTGTATTATACTCAGTGTAGTTGAGGAAATGCGTGATGTTGGTTTGTTCCATTACTGGTGATCATTTCATAACTTTGATCAGTTGGCTAAAGTGATTCATCCCAGGTTTCTTCATTGTACAATTTGAATTAGTAATTTGTGGGGAAATACTCTGAAACTATGTACATATCCTATTACTCACCAAACTTTTACCCACTAGTTTTAGCACCCACTAATGATTCTTGCCTATCAATTATTATTATGATGGTTACAAAATGGTGGTTTTCTAACTGCATCATTACTTCGTATGTATTAGTTGGCATTCTACTGCAAAGAAAAGCTTTCCCTTCTTCCCCATTTATTTATGTCAGTACGGACTCCTGGGTTATTTTATTTAATGGGTTTATAATCTGTTACTATCATTATGTACTTTAGTGCTCAGATGTCCCAAATTGGCCAGTAGTTGCCCCTTTAATCTGGCTCCTGTGTGACATGTCTTCATCATCATTATTTGAGCACTTCCTTATTTTAGGTACAAGATGTTCCAGGCTCATCTTGTACATTTCTTGCCCCAGCCCTGGAATTGGCCATTTCTCCAAGAAGGCCTGGTGTTTCTTTTAGTAGATTATCTAAGGCAACATAAAATAATATTTCAAAACTGAGGCCTATCACTCATTAGCTGATTTGACTTGGTCAAATTGCTTAACCTCTCTAAGCTCCACTTTTTATCTGGAAAATGAGAATAAAAATGATACATATCTCATAGTGTTGTGAGAATTAATTTAGATAATCCACTTAAAGAACAGTGTATGTCACATAGTAAACTGATGTCAATGCTGCCTATTATCGTTATTACATTACTATTCCCTTTCTTTTCCTTTAACAGAATGTTCTTTTAAAGGATTTTTGAAGAGGAAGTTCTTCTTCTTTTTTTTTTAATGGCTTTACAGAATCTTAAATAGAATACCATTTGACATGACGGCAAAACACGTAAGTATTTGTAAATTTTAAAAGTAAGTATTTTTAAAGTGAGCTGTACTTTTTTGTATGCATGTTTTCTCACCATTCTGATTAATCAAATTCTGTTTACCTGTGTGGATTTATAGTTGTTTTTGTTTGTACAGAATATGAGACAGTAAACTTAGAAAAATACTATTGAAGACAGTATTCCAGTGGACCTGGTAGCATTCCTGTAAATTGCTGCCAAGTTGTTCCTTTTCAACAGCTGCAAAACTGCTCTCTCTAGAAAGTGTCCCACCCTTCTCCTATTTGGGGTTCTGTAATAAATTTTGGTGGTACTTGCTGGAGAGTTACTTGGCCTTATAAAGCAAATCCCTGGTTTCATTGGCTTAATTTTGCCTTTTGAGTTTACTCAGAGCAACGTGTATACCCAAATATTGTTCAGAATATGTTTGCTACCCTCCATGAGATGGTTCAACATAAGACTTTAGATGTTTTAAAGATGTTATTCAATTTTTTCCCTCCTCTGCTTGAGGGTATCATTTCTGAATGGAGTCCCCTTCAAGTTATATTTTTATTGTCACCTTATATCAACATTTTTTTCCAGTTATAGTGAAGGATTATACTAGAAAGTCAACAGTACAACTGTAGAGTGGGGGTTGATTATAAATTGCTTTAGTGTTCCCAAATTGTTATGCTGGTATCTTTGACTGCAGGTAGCAGAAACCAGCTTAGGCTACCTTAAACAAAAAGGGAATTTATTATAAAGATACAGGGATGTCTCAGGGAATTCAAGAGTAGGAGTTTAGTGGGGCTTCAGCAAGATCTAGGCTCAGGAATGGGGAAACCACCAGGAATTGAAGCATATTTGGTTTCCATCTCTCGTCTCTGCTTGTCTCTATGCATTTGCTTTATTACTCTCTCTCTTTTTGCAAATCATCTTCCTCCATTACCCAGCCTGCATGGCAGAACATGACCCTCTCAGAATCTTGGTTTGCATGTTATGGGATCAGAGAGAGGTGTAAAGGAAGGGAGGGTGGCAGCCTGGCTGATCCTGACTGTCTATATCAGCTCCAATTTCAGACTCCTTGGGAAGAACCCATGGCACAGCTTGAGTCTGATATTCAGTAGTGGTTTGGTCAGATCTGACCAGAAGTGGCAAGAAACGTATTTTGTAAAATGGCTGCTGGGGCTCACCACAGTGGGTAAGGGGAGGTGATAAAGGGCTCCTTGTGAGTCAGGTAAATAGTTACAAATGCTGCCCATAATGCATTGAAACCGAAAAACCCTTTGCCGCTGCGTCAATTCTGACTCATGACGACCCCACATGTTTCAGAGTAGAACTGCACTCAAGGCTGTAATCTTAGAGCAGTAGATCACCAGGCTTTTCTTCTGTGGCTCCGCTGGGTGGATTTGAACTGCCAGCCTGCCGATTAGTAGTTGAGAGCAAACTGTTTGTGTCATCCAGGGGCCTATACATCTAAAGAATAGCATAAAAAACCCTTATTATATTATCTCTATTTTCTTATTTTTGGTTATAAATCAGCCTTGCTTTTAACATGTGTCAGTAGCTATAAGCAAATAAGGATTTTGCTTCATTATGATAATTTTATTTTAGGATAAATTATTAGGAGTAGTCTGTTTTAATCTAAGGCTCCTATATAGATTTCTTAAAGAGCTGCTTGTGATCCTCTAACTTTGGGAAAAAGAAGACGCAAAATTTTAGCCTATATATTGGAAATTTTCTTCTATGATATTCACTCCTTTAGAAAAATGAGAATATTAAAGTTACCCTGAACAACAAGACAGTTGCATTCAACTAGCAAGTATATTTGGCTCAAAATATACCTTGAATTAAATATAATCTTCCTGGCCATATGTACAGTTTGCTATATTAAAAGTTGTTTCTGTATAAGACAGTACACAATACTGGGGAAACCAGCACAACTTGTACAAGGAAAAGGTCAGGGAAGCTCCATAGATACATCCAAATTCCCTGAGGGACTGAATTGCTGGGCAGAGGGCTGTGGGGACCATGGTCTCAGGGAACATCTAGCTCAATTGGCGTAACACAGTTTATAAAGACAATGTTCTACATTCTATCTTGGTGAGTAGCGTCTGGGGTCTTAAAAGCCTGTGAGCAGCCATCTAAGATACTCCACTGGTCTCATCCCTTCGGGAGCAAGGGAGAATGAAGAGAACAGGATACAAGGAAAAGATTAGTCCAAAGGACTAATGGACCATAGCGACCACGGCCTCCATCAGACTGAGTCCAGTATAGCTAGATGGTGCCCAGCTACTACCACTGACTGCTCTGACCAGGAGCACAACAGAGGGTCCTGGACAGAGCCGGAGAAGAATGTAGAACAAAATTCTAACTCACAAAAGAAAGACCAGATATACTGGCCTGACAGACTGGAGAAACCCCGAGAGTATGGCCCTGGACACCCTTTCAGCTCAGTGATGAAGTCACTCCCGAGGTTCACCATTCACCCGGGGATTGGACAGCCCCATAAAACAAAATGGGACTAATGAGGCACAGCAGTTCAGGGACAAGGACTAGAAGGCAGGAGGGGACAAGAAAGCTGGTGATAGGGAACCCAGGGTTGAGAAGGGACAGTGTTGACATGTCGTGGGGTTGTTAACCATTGTCATAGGGCAACATGTGTACTAACTGTTTAATAAGAAACAATTTGTTCTGCAAACCTTCATCTAAGGTATAAAAAAAAAGAATTATCTGTGTGAGATCAAATTGACAACAGCAACTCAAAAGGTTTGATGGGAAGCCTAGAGAGCAGTGAGTTGAAGATAATGGTAATGGAATAATTTGGAAAAGGATAGTGAGAATAGCAGCACAACTGGAAGAAAATAATCGATGTCACTGAATTGTATATGTAGAAACTTTTGAAATGGTGTAACTTTGGCTATGTATATTTTCAGCAAAAAAAAAAAAAAAAAGGTCAAGAAGGGAGAGTGTTGACATGTCATGGGGTCGTTAACCAATGTCATAAAACAATATGTATACTGACTGTTTAATGAGAAACCATTTGTTCTGTAAACTTCATCTAAAGTACAATAAAAAAAAATCAAAAAAAAGAAAGTCATGTTGAGTTAAAAAAAATACAATCTCAGAAAGTTATATCCTATATGATTTCATTTATATGGCATTCTTGAAATGACAAAGTTATAGAAAAGGAGAACTTATTAGTGGTTGTCAGGGGTTAAGGAGGGGGTGGGGACCAAAGTGAAGTAGATGTGGCTATTAAAGAACAACAAGAGAGATCCATAAGGTGAAGGAAATGTTCTGTATCTTGAGTGTAAAAATGTCAATATTTTGGTTGTGGTATTCTACTGTAGTTTTGTAAGATGTTCCCATTGAGGGAAACTGAGTTAAGGGTATATGGGGTCTCTCTGTATTATTTTGTACAACTGCATATGAATCTGCATATGAAACTGCATATGGCAATGGGATTTTATGGGCATATGAATCTACAATTATCTTAAAATAAAAATTATATTTTAAAAAAAATGTTTCCCTGAAGTAATATAAAGCAGTTGAACCAATGACAGTTATACTCTCACCATTTTGTTTGAATATTTGAAAGAAATTAGTTAATGAGCAATCAGTTTCCACTCCTATAACAATCTAGGAGAAGAAGGAAAACTGATGAGCTGACCCTCCTCTGATGGCCTGGAGTTAGGGGCAAGGAGAGGTCAGGCCGCAGACTGGGCCGAAGCATGTGGGAAAGAATTGAAATACGTTGTCTGGACATACCCAGTCCCCTTCAGTAGCCATTCTACAATAGTTAAGAACATTATGTGGCTTTTAATATGTTGTGCAAAGATGTTTACTGAAAGGATTATACCAGTTTACAATGTCATGAGGAATTTATTCTCCCCTTCTTCCCCCCACCCCTGCCTTTATTCAACAACTGTATGTGCAAGACACTGTTCTAGGCTCTTGAGAAATAGCAGTGAAGACAGACAGACAGACATGATTTCTGTCTTCTTGGGGCTTACAGTATAGTGGAGGAAAAAACAAATATATAAGGTCAGGTTCATAAATGTTATAAAGAAAAAATAGGATAAGAAGATAAAGAGAATTATGGGATGTGGAGACTATTTCAACAAAATGTTTAGAAAATGTCATCTCTAAGCAGGTGACGCAGTGGTTAATAGCTCAGCTCCTAACCAAAAGGTCAGCAGTTCAAATCCACCAGCCACTCCTTAGAAGCCCCATGGGGCAGTTCTGCTCTGTCCTATAGGGTCGCTATGAGTCGGAATCGACTCAGTGACAACGCATTTGGTTTTGGTTTTAAGGAGGTGGAATTTAGACAGAGGAATGCCCTTTAGTCTCAGTATGAGATGAAGGAGCCAGCCATGTGTATATTTTCGGGAAGAGGTAGGAACAACTGTGATATATTCAGGGATCAGCAAGATGTCTTGTATAGATGGAACAGAGTCAGCAAAGAGAAGAGTGTATGATATGAAGTCAGAAAGAAAGCAGGAGTCAGATCATGTGGAGCCTCAAAGGCTGAGGCGAGGGGTACATTATGTGTCAGCGAGGGGCCATTGGAGGCTTGGAGGACATTAGAGGCTTAACTTCTTTAAAGGTTTATTTTGGCTGCTGAGTTAAAGAATAGAATAGAAGGGCAAGAGTGGAAGTAGGGAAACCAGTTTGGTGCTTGTCTCAGTAGTTCAAACAACAGGTTATGGAGATTTGAACTGGGGCAATGGTATATTGGAGATGGGGGAAAGTGACCGCATCTAGGCTATATTTCGAAGAAACAGCCATCAGGACTTACTGACTGATTAGGATACAGGAGCAGGGAAGAAGTTTAAGAAGACAGCTTGATAATTGCCTTGTATATTGAAATATAAATGCTAATATTTAAGTAGGTGGCTGTGCTGTTTAATGAGAAGAGAAACTCTTGGGGAGGTGCAGAATTTTGTGGAAAACTCAAGAATTCTGTTTTGAAAATGTTAAAATTGAGAAACCTGGAAACATCCAAGTGGAGATATGGGGTAGGCAATTTGATAAATGAGTCTGGAGCTCAGGGGAAGGCTTAGGGATGGACATGTACATTTTGGAGTCATTCCATATTAAAACTATTTTAAAGCAGTAGGATTACATGAGATTATATCAGTACATGGGTAGAGAATATATGAAGACCAAAATCTGGGCACAGGAGTTCTCCAACTTGGGGAGGAGAAGAAGCAGCAAAGGAGTCTCAAAAAGGAATGGCCAGCAAGATGGAAGAAAAGCAACAGAGTGATACTGATGATCTGGAAGCCAAGCAAAGAAAGTGTTTCAAAAAGAGGGGGTGATCAATTGTGTCACATGTTGCTGAAAAGTGACTTTTAGATTTGAAAGATTTGCCCTCTTATGGAGTTTCATTAAACATATACTCAGATGTTTTCATCTTTAATTTCTCTTTCTCGTTTTGTATTTCTCTTATGAGAACATTTTTTTTGTGTCAAGGCAATCTAGGCTTTTAGTGTTTGGCAGTTTAAAATTCTTCCAGCCTCCACCCATTCACAGTTTCAAAACTGCTTCCACATTTTAGGTATCTGTTAGTGCAGCACCTCACTCTCAGTACCAAATTCTGTCCTAGTTATATATATATATATATAACAGAAATACCACAAATGGATGGCATTAACAGATGGAAGTTTACTGTCTCACCATTTAGGAAGCTAGAAGTCCAGATTCAGGCCACCAGCTCCAGGGGAAGTCTTTCTCTCTCTGTTGCCTCTGGGGAAAGGTCCTTGTCATCAATCTTCCCTTGGTCTAGGAACTTCTCAGTGCAGGGACCCTGGGTCCAAAGGACACGCTGTGCTCCTCGCTCTTCTTGCTTGGTAGTAATGGGGTCCCTCTCTTCTCTGCTCACTTCTCTCTTTTATACCTCAGAAGAGATTGACTCAAAATACTGCCTAATCCTATAGATTGATTTCTGCCTCATTAACATAACCGCCTCTAATCCTGCCTCATTAACATCATTATTAACATTATAGAGGTTATGATTTACAACACATAGGATAAGCAGTCAGATCACAAAATGGTGGACAACCACACAATACTGGAAATCATGGATTACCCAGGTTGACACACATTTTTGGGGAACACAGTTGAATCCATTGCATATCTCAGAAGAAGAAAGGGAATTTTTCCCTATTAGCATTTATATTTCAAATTCCATGGAAGAGCTTTGTTTGGCCCTCCTTGGCCCACATGCTTAGACAAGCTACTGTAGAGAAGGAAGTGGGATACCATAAATGGCCAGACTTAGATGATGAACCCACTTTTGCTGTCTGGCACAATTGAGGCTCTATGATAAACAGTCCCACCAGAAGATGTGTGATGGATAATTTTGTGAAGAGTTGTGGAGTTGGCAGCATATTCACTGTACCTGGGAGGAGGGTGTCTTAGTCATCTAGTGCTGCTATAACAGAAATACCAAAAGTGGATGGCTTTAACAAAGAGAAATTTATTCTCTCACAGTCTAGTAGGCTACAAGTCCAAGTTCAGGGCATCAGCTCCGGCGGAAGGCTTTCTCTCTGTTGGCTCTGGAGGAAGGTCCATCAGTCTTCCCCTGGTTGAGGAACTTCTCTGTGCAGGAACCTCAAGTCCAAAGGACATGCTCTGCTCCTGGTGCTACTTTCTTGGTGGTATGGGGTCCCCTGTCTCTGCTCGTTTCTCTCTTTTATATCTCAAAAGAGATTGGCTTAAGACACTATCTAATCTTATAGATCTCATCAATATAACTGCCACTAATTCATGTCATTATATCATAGTGATAGGATTTACAACACATAGGGCAATCACATCAGATGTCAAAATGATAGACAATCATACAATACTGGGAATCATGACCAAGCCAAGTTGACAGATATTTTTGGGGAACACAATTTAATCCATGACAGGGGGGTTCAATGAATAGTATCAAATAGTATCTAGCATACTCTTCTAGACTAAAAAGGCAGGTGTGTTTTAATTTAGGTTCACCTAGTATACAGTAAGGAATTTAAAATATAATATGAACCTCATATATGAAAATTAATTCCAAATGGGTCAATGACCTAAATATAAGAACTATAACCATAAAACTTTTAGAAAAAACAAGGGATAAAGCTACAAGACTTTGTTTTTGACAATGGATTCTTGGATATGAAACCAAAAGCACAAGCAACAAAAGAAAAAATAGATACATTGGCCTTCATCAAAATTAAAAACTTTTGTGCATCAAAGTACTTTATCAAGAAAGTGAAGAGACAACCTATAGAATGGGAGACAATATTGAGAACCATATATCTGATAAGGTTTTAGTATCCGGAATATATAAAGAACTCCTATAACTCAACAGCAACAACCCAATTAAGAGATGGGTAAAAAACCTGAATAGGTATTTCTCCAAAGAAGATACACAAATAGCCAATAAACACATGAAAAGATGTTCAATGTCATTAGTCATTAGGGAACTATAAATCAAAACTACAATGAGATACTACTTCAGATGCACTAGGATGGCTATAAATGGAAAATAACAACTGTTGGTGAGGATGTGGAGAAATTGGAACTCTCATCCATTGCTGGTAGGAATGTAAAATGGTGCAGCTGCTATGGAAAACAGTTTGGCAGTTCCTCAAAAAATCCAAATATAGAATTATCATATGACCCAGCGATTCTATTCCAAAGTATATAACCAAAAGATCTGAAAGCAGGGTCTCACAGATATTTGTACATCAGTGTTCATGGCAGCATTATGCACAATAGCCAAAAGGTGGAAACAACTCAATTACTCATCAACAGATGAATGAATGAGCAAAATGTGGTATATACACACAACGGAATATTATTCAGCCATACGGAGAACGAGTTCTGATACATGCTATTACATGGATGAACCTTGGAAACATTACGCTGATTAAAAGAAGTCAGGCAAAAAAGGACAAATATTGGATGATTCCATTTATATGAAATATCTACAATAAGCAAATGCATAGAGACTAAAATTTATTAGTCATTACCAGGAACTGGGACCAGGAGGAGTAAGGAGTTGTTTGTTAAGGAGTACTGAGTTTCTTTTTGGGGTGATGAAAAACTTTTGGAGGTAGATAGTGGTGATGGTTGCATAACATGGTGAACGTAATTGATGTCACCGAATTATACTGAAATACACTTAAAAACACTTCAAATGGCAATTTTTTTCGTGATATATATTTTACCACAATAAAATAAAAAAATATTTATACAATTTGAGGGGTAATTTATTGCCTTGTCAAAGAATCTTTTAAAAAACACCTAAGTCTTAATACTTGTTACAGAAAAATGAGAAAAATACAAAGAAAAGAAAATAGCCTAGAGATAATCAGTGAAATTTTGCCTAGGAAGACATCTGGCATATACACAAATATGTGTGTGTGTGTGTGTGTGTATGCACGTGTGTGTGTTTGTGTGTGTATATATATATATATATATATACACACACTATGTATATATATACCAAAATGTATATATATTCTTTTTTTTAGCCTTTTTGTATTGTACTTTAGATGAAGATTTAGAAAAAAAATTAGTTTCTCATTAAATAGTTAATACACATACTGTTTTGTGACATTGGATACCAACCCCATGACATGTCAACACTGTCCTCTTCTCGACCTTGGGTTCCTCATTACCAGCTTTCCTGTCCCCTCCTGCCTTCTCATCCTTGCCCCTGGGCTGGTGTGCCCATTTAGTCTCATTTTGTTTTATGGGCCTGTCTAATCTTTGGCTGAAGGGTGAGCTTCAGGAGTGACTTCATTACTGAGCTAAAAGGGTGTCTGGGGGCCATACTCTCAGGGTATCTCCGGTCTCCATCAGACCAATAAGTCTGTTCTTTTTTGTGTGTGTGTGAGTTAGAATTTGTTCTACATTTTTCTGCAGCACTGTCTGGGACCCTCTATTGTGATCCCTATCAGAGCAGTCGGTGGTGGTAGCTGGGCACCACATCTGGTTGTGCTGGACTCAGTCCAGTGGAGGCCGTGGTAGCTGTGGTCCATTAGTATTTCGGACTAATCTTTCCCTTGTGTCTTTGATTTTCTTCATTCTCCCTTGCTCCAGACATGGTGGGACCAGTAGAGTATCTTAGAAGGCTGCTCACAAGGTTTTAAGACCCCAGATGCTACTCACCAAAGTAGGATGTAGAACATTTTCTTTATTAACTATGTTATGCCAGTTAAGCTAGATGTCCTCTGAGACCATGGTCCCCAGCCCTATACATTCCACATTTTTTAAATAAAAATAAGGTCATATTGTATTTTAAGGTACTGTTTAGCTTATTCTCTATGATAAATGTTTTTTCTTGTTGTGATACCTCTGCATCATCATTTTAAATGGCTAGTTTATGTTATTTATTTTATGACTATCACACCAGTTTTTAATATTGACCATTACATTATCTCCGTTTTTTCATCTTTTGAATGTTTTTGTTTCTTTTTACTCGCTCATCTGATTATTTCCATAAGACAGAGTCTTACAAAATTGCTGAGTCGAAGGGTGTGTACTTTTTGGAGACTTTTGATTCATGTTACTAAACTGCATTTCAGAAAGATGACACCAATTTATACACTCACCAGTGGTATATGAGTGTGGCATTTCTCTTTATTTTCTTTTTAAGCTTTGCTAATCTGATCAGTAAAATGCAGCATGCTATTTATTATATTTCTCTGATTACTAGTTAGGTTGTACTTGTTTTCTGTAAAGGAGTCCTGGTGGCACAGTGGTTAAGCACTCAGCTGCTAACCGAAACGTCAGCAGTCCGAACCCACCAGCTGCTCCATGGGAGAAAGATGTAGCAGTGTTGTGAACTGTCTACGTTAGAGTTGAAGTGTTAGAAGGCACTGCCATTTAAATAACAACCCACACTTGAATATTGCTTTACCATTAACAAAAAACATGTTCTTTGAGCTTGTGAACATATGCATTATCATCCTCATTTTTCAGTGACTGTTCTAAGGTCACCTTGCCTGTGGATGGTAGAACTTAACTTTGAGAGCAGATTATCACACTCTGACTTCTGTTTTCTTTCTGTTATATCAGTCAGGAATGTTAAATATCGCTGAAATTATAATGCTGTTTATTGTGGTAAATATGATTTGATTCCTAAAAACTGGACTTAGATATTTTTTTATTCAGCTGCCATTTCATGACCGCTTATAGTATGCAGCACGTACTGTTGGAAAACCCGGATGAAAGACTTTTCTCAGGACCTTATTAGACAAAAAAAATGTTGTATGAAATGAGTTTGCTTTTTTCTCATGCTCAGTGAAATATTATTGAAGGATACCTTTTAAGTAGATAGAATAAGGAAAGAATAGCTAATATCTTTCAGTGCATTTCCTAGCCAAGTTTTTCTACCTTCAGATAATCTGCTTTCTCTTTGAGGCTTTCAGTTGTAAACTGTTTATGAAAGCAGATATTTATACATATTTTGAATTTTTAATTAAATAGATTTTGGTAGTATTTATATGCTTTAAATACAGTCGCCCCACCCACCATTTATGTGATCAAAATTAGCAGACAATATTAACTCACAATTGATTATATTTTTAGAGTATAATTTGTTGGTTATTAGGGTGCAGGTGTACAGATGCTTAAAAAAGAAAGTTCTGAATTCATTTGCTGCTTCCCTCTTCAAAAGTTGGACATTAAGAGCAGGTGTTTAGACATACCAGTAACCCAGTAACTGTGAACTCGCTACTGTTGAGTATGTGGTTTCAACTGAGGTTTTTGCCATTATAGTTGTATAATAACAAAAAGATGTAAACTGAGGCTTTTGAAGTTAGAATAATACATGTATTAAATGGTTACATTGTATTAAGCATGGAATATATTAAGTCTTCTTTGCTTTCTTTTTACAGTAGAACTCAGCAAAAGTTTTGTCCTTTTCTTTTTAGACTAGAAGAGTAAAAAAAGGGGTGGGGGATGTTAGTGACACCACAGCAACCTCTTGCCATTTACAAATTGGACGTTCAACATTAATATTGTCAACAACTCTGAACATTCATGAAATGTGGTAATGTGTAACTTTGTTGTCAAGGGTTTACTTTACTTCCAACAGAATACGTATAAGAAGCTAGACAAAGTCAAATATCTGCACCACTCTCTGCATAGAACTAAGAAGCCATTTTCTAGATGATTCCGTCTCAGCACCGTCATAAAAATGTGGTAATAGGAGATGCCAAAGAGATTTGCATCAGAATTTCTTGTCAATGATATGAAATATATGTAGAAATACATCTGGTGACATATCTCTTGACCAAAAGAAGCAACTATTAGCTGTTTGAATTAGCTTTTGAATTACCAAATAATGAAATAATTAGCTCTTATATCACGAAATTGTAAAGTTTCAAATGAATGCTTATAATGTTTTAACAGTGGGTAGTTAAAAAAAATAAGACAAGTGCACAGATAATGAAGTTCTAAAGCTTCATGAGCTATAAAATAACTTCAGCGTGGTACTTCCCTTGAAAGAATGTTTGAGGTACCAAACCAGCATTGATATTTCAAGATTACAAGTCTTAAATGCTTAACACAACAACAACAACAATAATAGAGCCATTTATTGGATGCTTACTATGTGCCAAGTTTTCAAAAATAAGAGTCTTTTTTTCCTCCAGAATCTAAATTTTAAAAACCTCTTTGTTTGATGGCTACTATCACATATTTAGCTCTGTAATGCCAAGTAGTCCAATCGACATAATGAAATAAAATAATCTAAAGATGAATTTATAAGCACACTTGCTGTAGGCAGTCCTTCAAGTATCATGATAATACTAATGAATGCTAACATGGATTGAGCACTATGTGCCAAGCACTGTGCTATATACTTTACATGAATCATCTGTACCAGAATTGTTAAGTACTGTTATCACCCTCCAATTTACAGAAGAGGAAATTAAGGTATAGAGAGTTTACGTGGCTTGACCAAAGCCATCCACCTGGTAGGCATGAGTGAAAATATGCCAGTGCCTCTTCTGCCTTATGGTATTAATGGTACTTTTTTTTGATTCATTACATGTGTCTTAGTCTGGGTTCTCTAGAGGGGCAAAACCAGTGATACATACATATATCACTGGTTTACATATATATGTATATATATACACGTATATGCGTGTGTGTGTGTGTGTGTGTGTATGTGTGTGTGTGTATATATATATATATATGTATATATATATATATATATATACTTCAAGAAAATGGCTCATACGAATGTGGGGGCTAGCAAGTCCCAAGTCCGTAGATCAGGTGATAGACTGGAGACTTCCACAGGCTTACATCCCAGGAACCGGAAGTCAGGAGACAAGAAGAGTGCAGGGTCACAAGAGAACAAGCTTTACCAGAACATCCATTTATATACTGGAAACAGGCCACACCCCCAAGGAAACTCCCTTTTCATCTGATTAGCTAATCATATCAGATCACATCATGGAACATGATTACATTATATTATATTATGAAAGAGCAACCAGTCCAGTATCTGCCAAACCACTTTGAGAATCCCAAGTTGATACATAACATTAACCATCACAACATGTCTTAGTGTTAAACAGCATTGTAGGCAATGAGTAAAAAAAGTAAAAATTATGGGCAGCAATGATGGTGGAATTTTGATGTATCTCTTGACAACTTCATGTCTGCCAGATTGGACTACTTACTTTCAAAAAACATCGGTAAAATCTGTAGATCTTAGTTCTTCTCACAAGTAACATTATTTCCTTAATTTTACCTGAATATGGATTAATTTTTACTTAATCTGAAAAGTAATTTTTCCTACTCCTATATTTGATATGGACCCCTGGTGGTGAAGTGGTTAAAAGCTCAGGATGCTAACCAAAGGTCAACAGTTCAAATCCACCAGCTGCTCCTTGGAAACCCTATGGGGCAGTTCTACTCTATTCTGTAGGGTCGTTATGAGTCGGAATCGACTCGACAGCAGTGGGTTTGGTTTTTTGGTTTTGTATTTCATATAATTAATTCCTTTATATTTAATGTGACTCTGTATAATATTTGATATAGGGACCTGGTGGAAGGTGTAAAATAGCTTACTAAGTGATTAAATGATTTTTAAGATTAAGTTTTTAATTTTTTGAACTATTTTATTCAGGTTGGTTTGACTTCCACAAATGCAGAACTAAGAGGATTTATAGATCAGAATCTCAGTCCAACGGAAGGTAAGAATAATTGAATAAAATTTTCCTGAATTGAGCTAGTCTTACTGCATGTGTTTTGTTAAATATGCAGCTACATGGAGTACTTTATATATAATAATGATAGTATATTACTCTGTGTTGTCTTGTATCAAGTAATTTGTGTTGTATGAAAGTCAGTTATCTCTAAAAAGAGGAGGGTTTATGCGTGTGTGTGTGAGAGACTCTTCTTTATCTCTTTCCTAAGAGATCTCTAAGACCAGCCTTGATCAATGATCCTATTACAATTAAAACTAACTATTCAAACCACTTTTTCTTGATTTTCTTGGTTGAGACCTTATTTCCTAATGTTTTAACTTGTGAGGAGGTACATTAGAGTATGATATACTTAGTAGATTCGTGGGAGTAAAATGTATGGCTTACTTGGGGAAGGTGTATGTCAGCAGTCTGACCCACCAGTACAAGAACTTACCTAAGACACGAACGGTATCTTTCGATATGTATATTTAAGTATGTAAAGATGCATACTGAAATATTTTTGGCTGAAATAAGATGTCTGGGATTGGCTTCAAAGTAATCAAGTGAGAGAAAGAGGGTAAACTGGGTGGCATATTGTAGATAACACAGGATTGGCTATGAGTTGATTGTTTAAGCTCAGTGAGGCTATGTGGGGTTTCATTATTCCTTTCTTTTTACTTTCGTGTATGTGAGAAATTTTCCATTATAAAATGTAGTGACAAAAAGTATGCCATTATACTACAAGCAGATGTGAGAGAAACATCAACTTCCTTAAAGGGTTTATGTCTCAGGTGGGAGATGTATTCTGGAGAGAAGGTTAGCGAAAGCTATAAATAAAAATGTCTAGCTTAATAATTTTAATGGTGTGTAGGAATTATTCTGAGTGTAAGTATGAAGCCATGAAGGAGATAATATTAAGCCTTGATGCTTCCCATTTTTTTTTCCCAAATGATAGCATAAATAGAAAATGTGAACATTTACAGGGTGCACTAAGTTTAAACAAAAGAGGCTGCTTAAGGCCAGGAGTAAGCCACCCAGAAGCTCCAACTTGTCCAGGCCACCCCTGACTTCCTCAAAGATTGAGGCTCTCAGTGTCTCAGTGCATCCATAGCCTATTCACAACACACTGTTGGGAATCTCTGCTATCATAAAATGTAATATTCAGGTCATGAGAAGGAAGTAGGAACTACAAGTTAGGTAGATAAGGAGAATTGTGATAGTGAGGAGTGGGATTGGGATAGTGGAGTGATGTGACAATTTTGGAAATATTGAATGAGAGGATAGCAAGTCAGATAGATGAAACAACAGCCATCGAAAGACAGAAGACAATGAAGGTTTAGGTGAGAGAGGTTGGCTTTGATGGTAGAGTAGGGACCTGAAGAGTGAGAAAGATAGTCATAAAGATAAAAAAAAAAAACCATTGCCATCGAGTCAATTCCGACTCATAGCAACCCTTTGGACTGAGTAGAACTGCCCAACAGGGTTCCCAAGGAGCACCTGGTGGATTTGAACTGTCGACCTTTTAGTTAGTAGTCATAGCTCTTAACCACTACACCACCAGGGTTCCAGTCATAAAGATAGGCCCTGGATAAATGTACATTAATACCGGTAAAGTTTAGGTATACAGTGAAACCTTCTCAGTTTGTTTAAATATATAGCACAAATGGGAAAGATGGAGACATTTAAGAGAATCATTTAAGAGGCAAGGATGAGAGATCAGATTTGGAAATGGCTGTTTGTTTAAAAAGAAAATTGTCACTCTTCTTGGAGCTGTTTGTTGGTGGTAGCAGAAGAAATTCCAGATTAAGTGAACCGGGAGGACTTGGTTTTTTAAAATTATTTAATTGGCAAAATTCCATTAATATTAAAGGGCTAAGTTGAGAACTGTATTGGAAATGAGATACAGAAAAACATCTTTCCTAACTGAATGATGATATGGGAATAATAACATAGAAATTTTTTTAAAATAGGAAAAAATTCTGTCGTCCTAACACAATCTTTTCTTTTTTATATATTGCTTTTCAGTCATTATTCATAGATATACTTACTTTTTTAGTTACAAAGCTAGTATACATTTAATTTTCTGGCCAAACACAAAAAAACTCTTTCCATGTTTTGACAGTCTTCATAAATACGATTCTAAGAGCTTCATACTATTTCATTGTGTTTATGAGTCATAATTTATTTTAAACATTTCCCCTTTTCTTACTGCTGGATAGTTAATGTTTTTGTTTGGCTTTATATATATGACTGTCTATCTGCCTTTTGACTGTCATAGTAAATGTCTTTAGTCAGCTAAGTTTTTGTTCCTTTTTTAAAAAAAAGTTTTTGTGTGTGTGCTTTAGGTGAAAGTTTACAGAGCAAATTGTTTCTTGTTAAACAGTTAATACACAAATTGTTTTGTGGCATTGGTTGCTAAAATTTATTTTCTTAAGGTAAATGCTCAGAAGTGTGGTTACTGGATAATTCCCCTTCTTAAAATTTTCTCAATGGCTTCCTGTTTAAATTAGAAGAAAATCCCAAACTCCTTACCTACAAAACCCTACACCATCTTGCTCCTACATACTTCTTCATTCTTATTACTGCCACTCTTATCCTTACTCACTATACTTCAGCCATATTGATATTTCGTTTGGGAAGCTGTTTGGCAGCGTCTATCAAGAAGTTCAGAAATGTTGATTTCCTTTTTTTTTTTTTTAATAGACTTTATTTTTTAGAGCAGTTTTAGGTTTACAGAAAAATGAGCAGAAAATATAGAGAGTTCCCATAAACTTCCTTCTCCAGCCCACTCCCCAGTATACTGTTTTTTCTGTTGTTAACAACTTACATTCATGTGGTACATTTGTTACAATTAATGAACCAATATTCATACACTATTAAGTCAATAGTTTACATTAGGGATAATTTTGTGTGTTATAAAGTCAAATGCATAATGTTGTACCTTTATAGTATCACACAGAATAGTTTCACTGCCCTAAAAATGCCTTGAGTTCCACATATTCATACCTTCTCCCTTCCCTCTGAACCCCTGGCAACCACCGATCTTTTTACTGCCTCTATAGTTTTACTGTCTTTGGGTGGTACAAGCAGTTAACACGCTTGCTACTAACCAAGAGGTTGGAGGTTTGAGTCCACCCAGAGGTGCCTTGGAAGAAGGCCCTAGTGATCTACTTCGGAAAAATCAGCCATTGAAAACCCTGTGGAGCACAGTTGTACTCTGACAGTGGGGTTGCCATGAGTTAGAATCAACTCAGTGACAACTTTTTTTTTAAAATAGTTTTACATTTCCAAAATATATCATTGGAATCATATATGGTATACAGTTTTTTCAGATTGACTTCTTTCGCTTATCAATATGCGTTTAAGCTTCCTTTATGTCTTTTCATATCTTGATAGCTCATTTCTTTTTATTGTTGAATAATATTGTATGGCTATACGACAGTTTGTTTATCCATTCACCTGTCGAAGAACATCTTGGTTGCTTCCAGTTTTTTGGCAATCACGAATTAGAAACATTCATGTGAAAGTTTTTATGTGGATGGCATTTAATTAAGCTTTTAAGAGTCTGCATTAGGGTAGTGTCTTAGTCATCTAGTGCTGCTGTAACAGAAATACCCGCAAGTGGATGGCTTTAACAAACAGAAGTTTATTCTTGCACAGTCTAGTGGGCTAGAAGTCCAAATTCAGGGTGCCAGCTCTAGGGGAAGGCTTTCTCTGTCTGTTCTGGGGGAGTGTCCTTGTCATCAATCTTCCCCTGGTCTAGGAGCATCTCAGCACAGGAACTTTAGGTCCAAAGGACACACTCTGCTCCTGGTGCTGCTTTCTTGGTGGTATGAGGTCACTATGTCTCCCTGCTCGCATCTCGAAAGAGATTGACTTAAGACACAATGTAGTCTTGTAGATTGACTCCTACCTTACAAAATGGTAGACAGTCACACAGTACTGAGAATCATGGACTAACCAAGCTGGCACACATTTTTGAGGGACACAATTCAATCCACAACAGGAAGTAATTTTAAATATAAAGTGTAATTCCTCATGTTTGATTTTTAGCAGTTTGACTATGATATGTCTAAGGGTGATTTTCTTTGTATTTATTTTGCTTGGGGTTCACAGAACTTCTTGAATCTGTATATGTCTTTCATTAAATTTGAGAAAATTTTGGCTGCTACTTCTGCAAATATTTTTTCTACCACATTTTATCTTCTCCTTCTGAGACTCTGATTACATGTATGTTAGACCTTTTGATATTGCCTTGTGGTTCCTGAAGTTATGTTTATTTTTCCACACCTTTTTTCTCTGTGTTCTTCAGATTGGAAAAATTTATATTAATCTACCTTGAAGTTAACTTACTTGTTTTCTGTTATCTTCCTTCTGCTGTTTATCTCATCCAGTAAATTTATTTCATATATTACATTTTTCAGTTCTAGAATTTCCATTTGGTTCTTTTTTATAGTTTCTATTCCTGTACTGAGATTTCTCATCTTTTTGTTCAGTATGTGCATTTTTTTCTTTGCATCCCTAGCATAGTAATAATAAAACAAAAAAAACAAACCTGTTACCATTGAGTTGATTCCGACTCATGGCAACCCCATGCTTTACAGAGTAGAATTGCTCCATAGGGTTTTCTTGGCTACAATCTTCATGGAAGCAGTTCCCAGGCCTTTCCTCTGTGGAACTTCTAGGTGGGTTCAAATCGCCAATTGCAAACCACTTGTGCCACCCAGGATGCTTTAAAAATCTTTGTCCGTTAGTTCTAGTCTGAGACATCTCAGGGTTGAAACACAGGTAGTACCCGACATACAGTGTATTTCAGTTACGACGAGCAGCACTTATGACTGTCTGGTTTTTTTTGTGTGTGTACATCTTATCATTAGTAATATGTACTACATACAGTGTTGCAGTACATAATTTGCTGATGTTATCATTCTCAGATTTTCACTCGCAGATGTTCAGTTTTATGATTTACTGTTCAAAACACTGCTGTATAGCTGCTATGGCGTGGTCTACAGTGAAGTTGGTGTCAGTGTCAGGAGTTGTAATGGATAGTTGGGCAATGTCCAACTCTAACAACATATGACAGCTGAACTGCACATGCACCCTACAGCCATTATGACTTTGACTTCATTGTTACAACACTGACGCTGACTTCATTGTAGACCAGGCCTGTAATGTGATCTTATTCAGCATTTTATACCACAAGAAGCATCAATTGTTAATTTGAAGAGTGAGTTGTTCAAGTTTCTCTAACTGTAACACTTGCACTGCTTATACCCCCGACAATATGCTAGCAAAAGAATTCATGCCACTGAAAGTTCTAATCCAAAAGAGAAGGTGAGAATGGTTCTAGACATGGGTATAAAGATGGAGATCGTTAAGGCCTATGATAATGGAAGGGAAGTCAGCGAAATAGCACGTGAGGAAGGACTCTCTCATTTGACCATTTCAACAATCATTAAGGATAAGAATAGGATTTTGGAGATAGGTAAAGGAGTGATTGGCATAAAATCGACAGTTTAACAAAGAAGAGGCAAGGGCCAATCCACAAGATGGTGAAGCTGATGATGATTTGGATAGAAGACCAAATCTGGAAGAGGCTTCCTATGTTTTTACTGACGATTCAAACAAAAGCACACAGCCTCACCACACAAACCACAGCCACATGACTGAGACCAAAAGAACTAGATGGTACCCAGCTACCGCTACCAACCACTCTGACTGAGATTACAACAGAAGGTCCCAGACAGAGTAGGAGAAAAATGTGGAACAAAAAATCAAATTCACAAAAAGACCACACTTAAACTGGTCTAACAAAGACTGGAGGAACCCCCAAGATTGTGCCCCTAAGACATCCTACTGACTGGAACTGAAGCCATTCCTGGAAACCACCCTTCAGTCAAACTATAGACAGGCCCATAAAATGAACGGCAACATCTGAGATGAATGTGTTCCTTCCTTAGAACAGTCAATTATACGGGATCAAAAGAGCAGCATTTGCCTAAAAACAAATATGAGAAGTCAGGAAGGGGTAGAAAATCTGGATAAAAGTAAACGGGAAACCCAGGGCAGAAACAGAGAGAGTGCTGACACACTGAGGGGAATACAACCAATGCCATGGAACACTTTATGTACAAACTATCAAATGGGAAACTAATTTGCTCTGTAAACTTTCACCTAAAGCACAATAAAAAATTTAAAAAAGAAAGAAAGCACATAGCGTTTTTGAAAACCTGAAGGAACAGCAAGAAGACTGCTGTGAGTACTTTAATGCTAGCGAAGGCGGTTTCATTGCTTCAAACGCAGATTTGGCTTACATAACCTGCGTAGAACTGGAGAGGCAGGAAGCACTAATGTTGAAGCTGCCGAAAAATTCAAGAATGAGTTGGACAAGATGGAAGAGGAAGGAAAGAAGTTGTCAAAAAAAACAGTGAAAGAATTACCTGGAGTTTTTTCTAAACTAAATCAGAGGCTTCAGTTACTTGAAAACATGAACTCAAATGCAGATCGCTTTGCTAAAATCAATAAATTTAGGAAGCAGTGAGATGTTACCACAAAATATATGAACAAAAAACGAAAAGGACCATACAGACAACTCCCACTAATGTTCTGACTCGAAATGCTACCCCAATTCCCAAGGATAAACCAGATGATCCAGAGCCTTCCACAAGTAATGCTTATTACTGCAACTGACAAAATGCCAACGTCATACAACTCTTCTTCATCGTCAGAGTAAATTTTTATAATTTGTGTATTTTTCTATGTATTAAAATATATCTGTATGTTTGTATGTATTGTTTCCAACCCTCAAAGACAAAGATAGGATTTATGAAGATACTAATAATAAATGGCAGTAATAATGAAAACTAAAAAGAAATGAGGTATTCGTCTTGTATCAGAACAGACTTAGAATGGAGTAAGTTGGGGACTACCTGCAATTGATTGTCTTTTCCCTAGAGAATGAGCCATGCTATGCTATTTCTTCATATGCCAAGTAATTTGGGAGTATTTCCTGAACATTGTGAACACGTTATGAAAACTCTGGATTCATTCATTTATTTTTCTTCTGAAGAGTGTTGTTTTTATTTTAGTGAGCACTTGACTTAGTTGGACTGTAACTGCAAACTGTCTTCCCTGTGGTGGCTGACAATTAAAATCTTAATTTAGTTTATAAAATTTTTTTAGTCTTGGATGGACTGCTTGGAGTCTGTCCCATGCATATGTTGTTCAGGAGTCAAAGATTTGGACAGAATTTATACATAATTTATACACAGAGAGGCTTCACCTCTCTGAATCCTTCTCCTGATTTCCCCCTTCATTTTTCAGCAGTCATGTTTGCCCCAGACTCTGCCACACAGTTCTTCTAGCCAGTAATATCATGTGTTTTCTCCTGGGGTTTAAGCACCCTTTATTATTTCTTTACCCTCCCCTCTACCACTCTCTTAGCTCCTTGTTCCTTTTCACCTGAATTTACTAGTAGCTTCTGAGCATTTAGAGCTCGTCTCACTCCAAGATCTCCTCCCCTTCTAATTTCGTCTTCATTCTACTCACTTAGTTCTCTTTCTGGTGGTATCACTTCATTTACCTACTCATAAATGCCAATCTCATTAGCATTTGGATTATTATCATTAGTCACTTTATTTATGCCTCTGCTACATTGCTACTTGTTCAGTGCAACCTTAAATCAGCCCACCCAATCTAAAGTTGGATCCCCTTACTATTTCATTCTCTATCCTTTACCTTGCAGTTTTTTCAAATAGCACTAGTACTACCCAGTATTATTATATATGTATATGTTTGTAATGTATCTTCCACACCAGAATGTATGTTCCATGAGGGGAGGGACTTTATTCTATTCTCTTTTATCCCTAGCACCATTCCTGGAATGTAGTAAGCCCTCAGCGACTGTTATTCGAATGAATGAATGTGGTTCCTGCCTACCTTTCAAGTCTCATTTCTCACTGCAGTACCATCCTTCCATATACATGCCATGCTGTTTCACGCCTTTATTCCTTTCCTTTACGTAGCACTAGTTGGCAAAACGCAACCTGGAGCAATCCAGTCATCTTTCTTCTAGTTGCAAAGCACTGCTGGACAGAGTATTCAACCTTATGGATTTAAGATGTAAGTCATCTACATTTTCCTGTCACTACTCCTGCTCTCTCTCCAATTATCCCCACAGTATCTGTGTCAAACCTCCTTTGTTCACCTTTCCATTGCTATCGAGTCAATTCCAACTCATAGTGACCCTATAGGACAAAGTAGAACTGCCCTGTAGAGTGTCCAAGGAGCACCTGGTGAATTTGAACTGCTAACTTTTTGGTTAGCAGCCGAACTCTTAACCACTGTGCCACCAAGGTTTCCTTATTCTCCTTTGATCTTCATAAAATTTCCCAAAACAATTGATTTTTTTTAGAGACTACTGAAGGTGTCATTTGGCTATAATAGCCACTATAGCTGTAAACACACCTGTTCTTTACAATTAAGATTTACCTTTTCCCTTGCATCTGTATTCTGAATTCTACTCACTTCAGTCTCGTTAGAGCTATGACTCCATTGATTACCACCTTTCCACTACCTCCTTCCCATCAGTTTTTTAACACACTCAACTTGCCCATGTTAAAAGCAAAACAACCAGGGAAGTTAGGCAAGAAAAAGAAATAAAAAGCATCAGCTTGGAAAGGAAAAAGGAAAAGTTCTGTTCACTGATGACATGATTTTGTATATAGAAATCCTAAAGAATGAAAAAAGAATTATTAGAGCCAATAAAAAAGTTAAGCAAGTTTTCAGGACCCAAGATCAATATACAAAAGTCAGTTGTATTTCTATACACTAGTTATGAACAGTCTGAAAATTAAATCAAGAAAACAGTTCCATTTATAAAAGCATCAAAAAGAATAAAATACTTAGGAATAAATTTAACAAAAGAAGTACAAGACTTGTATAATGAAAACTATAAAACATTGCTGAAAGAAATTAAAGAAACCTAAATAAATGGAAAGACATTCCAAGTTCATGGATTGGAAGACTTAATATTGTTCAGATGGCAGTACTTCTTAAATTGATCTGTAGATTCATAGCAATAGCAATCCCTATCAGAATCCTAGCTGCCTTTGTTATTTTTATTTTGCAGAAATTGACAAAAAAAACTGTCCTAAAATTCATGTGGAAATGCCAGGGACCCAGAATAGCCAAAATGATCTTGAAAAAGAAAAAACAAGTCAGAGGGCTCACACTTTTTGATTTTAAAGCTTACTATAAAGCTACTGTATTTAAGATGGTGTGTTACTGTCATAAGGATAGATACATAGATGAATGGAATAGCATTGAGAGTCCAGAAATAAACTCTCACAATTATGGTCAATTGACTTTTGACAAAGGGGTCAGGGTAATTCAATGCGGAAAGAATAGTCTTTTCAACAAATGTGCTAGGACAACTGGATCTGGACATGCAAAATAATGAAGTTGGACCCCTATCTCTGACACCATATAAAAAAATTCACTTAAAATGGATCAAAGACCCAAAATGAAGAGCTAAAACTATAAAACTCTTGGAAGAAAGCATAGGTATAAATCTTGAGTGGTTTTTTTACGTATAACAGAAAACCACAAGCACAAAAAGAAAAAAATATAGATAAATTAGACTTCATTAAAATTAAAAGCTTTTGTGCTTCAAAGATATTGTCAAGAAAAGTGACAAGAGAACCCACCTATGGGAGAAAATATTTGCAAATCATATATCTGTTAAAGGACTAGCATCCAGAATATTAAAAGAACTCTTTCAACAACAAAAAAATTTAAATAGGGCAAAAGATTTGAATAGATGTTCTCCAAAGAAGATATAGAAATGGCCAATGTGCACATAAAAAGATGTTTAGTATCATTAGTCATAAACCAAAAACCAAACTCGTTGCCATCCAGTCAATTCAGATTCATAGTGACCCTACAGGACAGAGTAGAACTGCTCCATAGGGTTTCCAAGGAGCAGCTGGTGGACTCAAACTGCTGACCTTTTGGTTAGCAACCAAGCTCTTAACCACTGTGCCACCAGGGCTCCTCATTAGTCATAAGGGATATGCAAATCAAAACCACAGTGAGGTACCATTTCACACCCACTAGGATGGCTATAATAAAAAAGATAATAAAAGGTGTTGAGGATGTGGAGAAATTGAAACCCTACTACATTGCTGTTGGGAATGTAAGATGGTACAGCCACATGGGAAGACAGTCTGAAACAGTTCCTCAAAATGTTATACATAGAGATACCATATGACTCAGCATCCCTGTCTTAGGCTGGGTTCTCTAGAGAAACAAAACCAGTAAAGTGTATAAATATATATATAGAGAGAGATTATATCAAGGAAACAGCTCCCGCGATTATAGAGGCTAGAACATCCCAAGTCCGTGGATCAGGGTAGAGGCCTCTCCCAAGTCACACAGCTGCAGAAGCTGGCAAGCCCAAGATCGGAAGGTCGGAGAGCAGGGCTCCCACTCACAGGCTGTGCAGATCGATGAATCCCAGGTTCGGCAGATAAGCTGACAGCTCAAGTCCCAAGAACCAGAGATGAGATGACAGGAAGCAGCCACAAGATCCAGAGAGAGCAAAAAGCCAGAACGTCTGCTTATATACAGATGCGGGCCACACCCACAAGGAGACTCCCTTTCATCTGATTGGCTACTCACAGTATATTCAATCATGGGACTGATTACATTAAAACACGGAGAATCATGGCCCAGCCAAGTTGACACACAATCTTAACCATCACAATCCCATTCCTTAAGAATATGCCCAAGAGAATTGAAAGTATATGTCTGTACAAAAACTTGGACGCAAATGTTCATACCACCATTATTCAGAACAGCCAAAACGTGGAAACAACCCAAATATCCATCAACTGATGAACAAGTAAGCAAAATGAAGTATATCTATACAGTGGAATATTATTTCACAATAAAAAGGAACAAAGTTCTGATACTTGCTACAACATGGATGAATCTTGTAAACGTTATGCTGAGTGAAAGAAGCCAGACACAAAAGGCTACATATTTTATTATTCCTTTTATATGAAATGTCCAGAATAGCAGATCCGTAGAACACAGATTAGTGGTTATAAGGGGCAGATGGGTAGTGGCTGTTGATAGCTACTGCATTTCCTTAAATGAGATGAAAATATTTAGGAATTAGGTAGTGGTTATAGTCGTACAACTATGTGAATATATTAAAAACCACTGAATTGTACACTTTAGAAAACTATTTTTGTATGTGAATTGTACCTCAATTAAAAAAAAACAACAACACTTTTTTTAACTCCATGTCCACTTCTGCTGTCAGTTGTTCTTCCCTCATAATCTGACTTCTTGGAAGAGTACTGTTGATTTACACTTCCATTTTTACCACTCACTCACTCCTCAGCCCAGTGTATTTGCCTCTTGGGCCCATTAATCCACCTAAACGGCTCTCAATCTTTGTCTCCACCTTCCCTGGTCTTTTCACAGTATTTAACACAGTTAACTGTGTTTCCCTCTCTCTTTTTTAAATAAACTTTTTATTTTAGGACAGTTTTAAATTTATAGAAATACTGCAAATATAGTATTGAGAGTTCCATATACCCCTCACTCAGTTTCTCCTATTATTAATACCTTAATTTAGTGTGGTACAGTTTTTTACAATTACTGGGCCAATATTGATGCATTATTATTAACTAAAGTCCATACTTTATTTATATTTCCTTAGTTTTTACCTAAAGTCCTTTTTCTGTTCTAGGGTCCCATCTAGGATATCCCATTACATTCCGTGGTCATGCTTCTTTAGATTCCTCTTGGCTGTGACAGTTCTCAAACTTTCCTTGTTTTTGATGACTTGACAGCATTAGAGCGTACTGGTCAGGTATTTTGTAGAATGTACCTCAGTTTGTAAGATACTCTTCTCATAATTAGACTGGGGTTATGGTGTTTTGGGAGAAAGACCACAGAGGTAAAGTGCCATTTTCATCACATCGTATCAGGGGTGTATATTGTCAACATGACTTATCACGTGAACCTTGATTACCTAGATGAGGTAATGTTTGTCAGGTTTCTCTACTGTGAAGTTACTCTTTATCTCCCCTTCCCCCCTTTCCATATTGTACTCTTTGGAAGGAGGTCACTATGTGTATCCCACATTTAAGGAGTGGGTAGTTATACTCTACCTCCTTGAGGGTGGAGTATCTACACAAATTTTTTGGAAGCCTTCTGCATCCTAGGTTTGTCTCTTCTCCATTTATTTATTTATTCAATCCCTGGGCAGCGCAGATGGTTAACTGCTTAACTACTGGCTGAAGGTTGGTGGTTTGAACCCACCCAGAGGCACCTCAGAAGACAGGCCTGGCGACCTGCTTCTGAAAGTCCACAGGCTTGAAAACCCTATGGAGTAGTCCTACTCTGCACATGTGGGGTTGCCATGAGTCGGAGTCCACTTGAAGGCAGCTACCAACATTTGTATTAGTATAGGCTCATGGATGTTTATTTTATACTGTGAGTTATAATTCAATACTATATTCTTTTTTTTCCTCATATTTTTCCAGTTTTGACATTGGAAACTCTTTCAGTTGCCTTGTATGTACCTTTGTCATACCCCAATCATTCTGAGGGTTTGTGTGTGTGTGTGTGTTTGAGCACTTCCTTACCTTCTGGCACTATAAGATGCTCCAGGCTCATCTTTATTCCCTGCCCCAGTCCCAGATTCAGCCATTTCTCCAGGGAACCCTGACTCCTTTTAATGGGGAATAGTATTAGAAGCCAAAATCTGGACACTAGGTGAGCTTGTTGCTACTGGGGTGGTCCCTTTCTTTTTAAATCACTTTTTTCCTTTGTTTCTGTGATACCACACTTTCTTAGTCTTTCATAGGAGGTGGTTCACTACAGTAGCTAAGAACAAGGGCTTTGAAGGACTAGGCTGTAATCTTGGTTCTACTCCTTACACCCAACCAAATGTTCTAAGCCAAAATTTTCACATCTGCAATGATGCAGATAATAATAGTAAGTTGCTCAGATGGTGTGTAAGGATTAAATGAGGTAGTGTATATAAAGCACTCAGTAAGATGCCTAGCACATAATAAGCACTATTCCGTGCTTACTCCTCCTCCTCTTGTTAACATTTTCATCTTTGTTTTTGGCTGTTCCTTTTCAGTCTACTCTCCTAGCTCTTTTCCTTTGCCTTCGAAATATTTGTGTTCCATAGTCTTAGGTTTTCTTTCCACCTTGTACATTCTCTCCAGACAATTTCATCTATTTTCATGGCTCTAGTTACCATCGAATTTGTATATGGATGATTCTCAAATCTCTGTCTCTGGCCCAAACCTTTGTCTTGAGTTTTTATATATCCAACTGCTTACTGGACGCCTTCATATGCACCTCAGACTCAGTTTGTTCAGAATTAAGTGTTCATTTTATCCCCTCCAAACTTGCTCTCCCCTTTATTTCTTGTCTTATTGAATAGCAATACTGTTTACCCATTTCCCAAACCAGAAACTGAGGCATCATTGTTGGCTCCTTTCTCTGTCTTTCTACTCTCATTGAAGTCATTTTTAAGGGTTCTTGATTCCGCCTCCTGAATCCCTCTCATTCCTCCTCACCCATTTTTCTCTAATGCCACTGCTACTATCTTAGTTCATATGACCATAAACCATTTCCTGGATTACTGCAATGGCCTCCTACCTATTTTCCTTACTTCCAGTGTTTCTTTCTATTTTATTCACTTTACTATTGCTAAGTAATTTTTCTTAAACAAAAATCTGAACAAGACTTTCATGTTAAAAACCTTTTAATAGTTCCTTATTGCTCTCAAGGTAAAGTGCAAACTCCAGTTTAAAAGATCTGTTATGATATAGTCCCAGCTTTCATGTTTAGCTTTATCTCCCCTTGCGTATACTATCCTTCTGTCATATTGAACTGCTTTTTTTTTTTTTTTAATTGTGCTTTAGGTGAAAGTTTACAGCTCAAGTTAGCTTCTCATACAAAAATTTATACACACATTGTTACGTGACCTAATTGCTATCCGTATAATGTGGCCGCACATTCCTCCTTTCCATCCCGCCTTTCCTGTGTCCATTAAACCAGCTTCTATCCCTTTCTGCCTTCTCCTCTGCCTCCGAACACGAGCTGCCCATTTAGTCTCGTGTATCTGCTTGAACTAAGAAGCGCACACTTCACGAGTATCGTTTTATGTCTTATAGTCCAGTCTATTCTTAGTCTGAAGAGTTGGCTTCAGGAATGGTTTTAGTTCTGGGTTAACAGAGAGTCTGGAGGCCATGTCTTCTGGGGTTCTTCTAGTCTCTGTCAGACCATTAAGTCTAGTCTTTTCACTAGAATTTGAGTTCTACACCTCACTTTTCCTCTGCTCCAGCAGGGACTCTCTGTTGCGTTCTCTGTCAGGGCGGTCATTGGTGGTAGCTGGCCACCATGTCGTTCTTCTGGTCTCAGGCTGATGGAGTTTGTGGTTTATGTGGTCCCTTTTGTCTCTTGGGCTAATAGTTTCTTGTGTCTTTGATGTTCCTCAGTCTCCTTTGCTCCAGGTGGGTTGGGACCAATTGATGCATCTTAGATGGCCGCTTGCTAGCTTTTAAGACCCCAGACACCACTCATGAAAGTGGGATGCAGAACATTTTCTTAAACTTTGTTATGCCAATTGACCTAGATGTCCTCTGAAACCATGGTCCCCAGACCCCTGCCCCTGCTACACTGTCCCTCAAAATGTTTGCTTGTATTCAGGAAACTTCTTAGCTTTTGGTTTAGTCCAGTTTAGCTGACTTCCACTGTATTGTGTGTTGTCCTTCCCTTCACCTAAGATAATTCTTGTCTACTATCTAGTTAGTGAATTCCCCTCTCCCTCCCTCCCTACCCTCGTAACCATCAAAGAATGTTTTCTCCTGTGTTTAAACCTTTTCTTGCGTTCTTATAATGGTGGTCTCATACAATATTTGTTCTTTTGCGACTGACTAATTTCACTCAACATAATGCCTTCCAGATTTATCTTTGTTATGAGAGGTTACGCGGATTCATCGTTGTTCTTTATCATTGCATAGTGTTCTGTTTTGTGAATATAGCATAAGTGGTTTATCCATTTGTCCGTTGATAGGCACCTAGGTTGTTCCTATCTTTTTGCTATCGTGAACAGTGCTGCAGTGAACACAAGTGTGCATATTTCTATTTGTGTGACGGCTTTTATTTCTCTAGGATATATGCCAAGGAGCGGGATTGCTGGATCATGGGGTACTTCTATTTCTAGCTTTTTAAGGAAGTGCCCAATTGATTTCCAAAGTGGTTGTACCATTTTATATTCCCACCAACAGTGTATAACTGTTCCAGTCTCTCCACAACCTCTCCAACATTTATTATTTTGTGTTTTTTGGATTAATGCTAGCCTTGTTGGTGTGAGATGGTATCTCATTGTAGTTTTGATTTGCATTTCTCTAATGGCTAATGATCGTGAGCATTTCCTCATGTATCTGTTAGCTGCCTGAATGTCTTCTTTAGTGAAGTGCCTGTTCATATCCTTTGCCCATTTTTTAATTGGGTTATTTGTCTTTTTGTGGTTGATGTTTTACAGTATCTTACAGATTTTAGAGATTAGACCCTGATCAGATATGTCATAGCCAAAATTTTTTTCCCGGTCTGTAGGTTGTCTTTTGACTCTTTTGGTGAAGTCTTTTGATGAGCATAAGTGTTTGATTTTTAGGAGCTCCCATTTATCTAGTTTCTTTTCTGGTGTTTGTACATTGTTAACTATGTTTTGTATTCTGTTTATGCCATGTGTTCAGGCTCTTAGTGTTGTCCCTATTTTTTCTCCCATGATCTTTATCATTTTAGATTTTATATTTAGGTGTTTGATCCATTTTGAGTTAGTTTTTGTGCATGGTGTGAGGTATATCTAGTTATGCCAGCACCATTTGTTAAAGAGACTGTCTTTTCCCCATTTAACGGTCTTTAGGTCTTTGTCAAATATCAGCTGCTCATAGGTGGATGAATTTACATCTGGACTCTCAATTCTGTTCCATTGGTCTATGTATTTGTTGTTATACCAGTACCAGGCTGTTTTGGCTACCATGGCAGTATAGCAGGTTCTAAAATCTGGTAGTGTGAGGCCTCCCACTTTTTTCTTCCTCTTGAATAATGCTTTACTTATTTGAGGCCTCTTCCCTTTCCATATGAAGTTGGTGATCTGTTTCTCCATTTCATTAAAAAATGTCGCTGGCATTTGGATCAGGATTGCACTGTATCTGTAGATCACTTTGGGTAGAATTTACATTTTCACAATATTGAGTCTTCCTATTCATGAGCAAGGTATGTTTTTCCACTTACGTAGATCTCTTTTGGTTTCTTGCAGTAGTGTTTTGTAGTTTTCTTTGTATAGGTCTTTTACCTCTCTGGTTAGATTTATTCCTAAGTATTTTATCTTCTTGGGGGTTATTGGAAATGGTATTGATTTGGTGATTTCCTCTTTGAAGTTCTCTTTGTTGGTGTAGAGGAATCCAACTGATTTTTGTATGTTTATCTTGTATCCTGATACTTTGCTGAAACCTTCTATTAGTTCCAGTAGTTTTCTTGTGGATTCTTTGAGGTTTTCTGCTTATAAGATCATATCATCTGCAAATAAGGATACTTTTACTTCTTCGTTACCAATTTAGATGCCCTTTATTTCTTTTTGTAGCCTAATCGCTCTAGCTAGGACCTCTAGCACAATATTAAACAAGAGTGGTGATAAAGGGCATCCTTGGCTGGTTCCCGTTCTCAAGGGGAATGCTTTCAGACTCTCCATTTAGGATAATGTTGGCTGTTGGCTCTGTAGAAATGCCCTTAATTATGTTGAGGAATTTCCCTTCTATTCCTATTTTGTTGAGAGTTTTTATCATGAATGGGTCTTGGACTTTGTCAAATGCCTTTTCTGCATCAGTTGATGAGATCATGTGGTTTTTGTCTTTTGTTTTATTTATGTGATGGATTACATTGATTGTTTTTCTAATGTTGAACCATCCCTGCATACCTGGTATGAATCCAACTTGGTCATGGTGAATTATTTTTTTGATATGTTGTTGAATTCTATTGGCTAGAATTTTGTTAAGGATTTCTGCATCAATGTTCACGAGGGATATTGGTCAGTAATTTTCTTTTTTTGTGGCATCTTTACCTGGTTTTGGTATCAGGGTTATGCTGGTTTCATAGAATGAGTTTGGGAGTAGTCCATCCTTTTCTATCCTCTGAAATACCTTTCGTAGTAGTAGTATTAACTCTTCTCTGAAAGTTTGGTAGACTTCTCCAGTGAAACATCAGGGCCAGGGCTTTTTTTTTTGTTGGGAGTGTTTTAATTACCTCTTGTCATGGATTGAATTATGTCCCCCCAAAAATGCGTGTATCAGTTTGCCTGGGCCATGATTCCTGGTATTGTGTGATTTTCCTGTATGTTGTAAATCCTGCCTCTATGATGTTAATGGGGGAGGATGGGTGGCAGTTGTGTTAGTAAGGCCGGACTCAGTCTACAAGATTGGACTGTGTCCTAAGGCAATCTCTTGAGATATAAAAGAGAGAAGTGAACAGAAAGACAGGGGGACCTCATATCACCAAGAAAGCAGTGCCAGGAGCAGAGCGTGTCGTTTGGACCTGGGGCTCCTAGTCCTGGGAAACACCGATGAGAAGGAAGAAGGCCGACAGAGAGGGAAAGCCTTCGCCTGGAGCTGATGCCCTGAATTTGGACTTTTAGGCTACTTTACTGTGAGGAAATAAACTTCTTTTTGTTAAAGCCATTCACATGTGGTATTTCTGTTATAGCAGCATTATATTACTAAGACACCTCTTCAATCTCTTCTTTTGCTATAGGTTTATTTACTTGTTCTACCTCTGTTTGTGTTAGTTTAGGTAGGTAGTGTGTTTCTAGAAATTTGTCCATTTCCTCTAGGTTTTCAAATTTGTTGGAGTACAGCTTTTCGTAGTATTCTGTTATGCTTCTCAGTTGGGTCTGTTGTGATATTGCCCATCTCATTTCTTATTCGGGTTATTTGCTTTCTCTTTTGTCAGTTTGGCCAGTGGTTTATCGATTTTGTTGATCTTCTCAAAGAACCAGCTTTTGGTCTTGTTAAGTCTTTCACTTGTTTTTGTGTTCTCTGTTTCATTTAATTCTGCCCTAATTTTTATTATTTCCTTTCTTCTGGCATCTAGGGGCTTCTTTTGCTGCTCTCTTTCTACTTGTTTGTATTGTAGGGTTAATATTTTGGTTTTGGCCCTTTCTTCTTTCTGGATGTGTGCATTATTGCTATAAATTGACCTCTGAGCACTGCTTTCGCTGTGTGCCAAAGGTTCTGGTAGGTTGTGTTTTCATTCTCATTTGATTCTGTGAATTTCTTTATTCCGTCCATAATTTTTTCTATAACCCAATAGGTTTTGAGCAAGGTGTTGTTCAGTTTCCATGTATTTGATTTTTTTTCCTTGCTTTTTCTGTTACTGATTTCTACTTTTATGGCTTTATGGTCAGAAAACATGCTTTGTAGTATTTCGATATTTTGAATTCTGTTAAGGCTTGCTTTGTGGTCTAATATGTGGTCTATTTTGGAGAATGTTCCATGTGTGCTGGAAAAGAAAGTATACTTGGCTGCTGTTGGGTGGAGTGTTCTGTATATGTCTATAAGACCAAGTTAGTTGATTATGGCATTTAGATCTTCCGTGTCTTTACTGAGCTTCTTTCTAAATGTTCTGTCCTTCACCAACAGTGGTGTGTTGAAGTCTTCTAGTATTATTGTGGAGCTGTGTATTTCTCTTTTCAATGCTGTTAGAGTTTATGTATTTTGGAGCCCTGTCATTGGGTGCATAAATATTTATTCTGTTTATGATCTCCTGGTATATTGACCTTTTAATCATTATATAGTGTCTTTCCTTATCCTTTGGGGTGGATTTTGCTTTAAAGTCTATTTTGTCAGAGATTAATGTTGCCACTCCTGCTCTTTTTTGATTGCTGTTTTTGCTTGTTTTTTTCCCCCCATCATTTGAGTTTTAATTTGTTTGTGTCTTTAAGTCTAAGATGTGTCTTTTGTAGGCAGCATATACAATGGATCATGTCTTTTTATGCATTCTGCCACTGTCTGTCACTTTATTGGTGCATTTAGTCCATTTACATTCAGCATAATTATTGATAGGTATGAGTTTCATGCTGCTATTTTGATGTCTTTTTTTGTTAACAGTTTCTTTGTTTCACTTAATTATCTGTGCTGAGTCATTTTTCTGTATGTATTTTCTTTTCATCTTTTTCATTGTTGTTGATTTTATATTTGCTGTGTCTTTATGTTTTTCTTGTTTTTTATTTTGATGTGTAGGATTATTAGTTTCCTTTGTGGTTACCTTAATATTTACCCCTGTTTTTCTAAGTTTAAACCAATCTTTTATTTCTTTATATTGCCTTGATTTCCTCTCCATATGAAAGATCTATGACTACATTGTTTTAGTCCTTCTTATTTGTTTTAATGTTATCATCTTTTCCATACTGATGTCTCTGTTTCTCTATTTTTTCAGCATTTTAGTTTTGATTTATTTTTGTGACTTCCCTATCTGGGTTGATATCTGGTTGTTCTGTCCTGTGTTCTAGTCTTGGGTTGTTATCTGATGTTTTTAATTTTCTAACCAGAGGACTCCCTTTAGTGTTTCTTGTAATTTTGGTTTGGTTTTTGCAAATTCCCTAAACTTCTGTTTATCTGCAAATGCCTTAATTTTGCCATCATATTTGAGAGAGTTTTACTGGATATATAATTCTTGGCTGGTTATTTTTTTCTTCAAGGTTTATATATGTCATCCCATTGCCTTCTTGCCTACATGGTTTCTGCTGAGTAGTCAGAGGTTAGTCTTATTGACTCTCCTTTGTAGGTGACATTTCATTTATCCCTAACCACTCTTAAATTTCTCTCTTTATCTTTGGTTTTGGCAAATTTGATTATAATATGTCTTGGTGACTTTCTTTTGGGATCTGTCTTGTGTGGGGTTTGATGCGCTTCTTAAATAGATATCTTCTTGTCTTCCACGAAATCAGGGAAGTTTCCTGCCAACAAACGTTCAACAATTCTCTCTGTATTCTCTGTTATCCCCTCTGTTCTGGTACTCCAATCACTCGTAGGTTATTCCTCTTGATAGAGTCCCACATAATTCTTAGGGTTTCTTCATTTTTTTTTAATTCTTTTATCTGATTTTTCCTCAGATAAGTTGGTGTCAAGTGCTTTATCTTCAATCTCACTATTTCTGACTTCCATTGCCTCAATGGAAGTGCCTCAACTTTCTATTGAGTTGTCTAATTCTGAAATTTTATTCTTAATCTTCTGGATTTCTGTTTGCTGTCTCTCTATGGATTCTTGCAGCCTGTTAAATTTGTCATTGTGCTCTTCTGTAATCTTCTTAAGTTCCTCTGTTGCTTTGTCTGTGTGTTCCTTGGCTTGTTCTGCGTTTTGCATGATCTCCTTCCTGATACCTTGAAGAGCTCTGTATATTAATCTTTTGTATTCTACTGCTGGTAATTCCAAGAAGTTCTCTTCCTCCAGAAGATTTCTTGATTCTTTGTTTTGAGAGCTTGCTGAAGCCATCATGGTCTGCCTCTTTATGTGATTTGATATTGACTGTTGTCTCTGAGACATCAATAAGTTATTATATTTGTTTATTTTATATTTGCTTACTGTGTCCTAGCTTCTTGTTTTGTTTTGTTTTGATATGCCCAGATAGGCTGCTCCTATGAGCTAGTTTTATTATTGGTGCCTTTGAAGCACTCACATCCCGTCACCAGGTGTTTAGTCTATTACTAGGCATGTGAGCCCAGGAGTCCATTTACTTTTCTTGTATGGCTTCGGCTCAGGTGTCCAGGTGGTAGTTGGTCACCAAGTGTGTGTTGCAGGCTCTCACCTACAGTCCTAGATGGGCAGGGGTGATTGCTGTAGGCACAGGTATCTGGTTTCAGTAGGGAGTCATGCGCTGAGCAAGCAGGGGGCTGACGGCTGCCGGAGTATCTGGGAGGAAAGTGTGTCCCTATTCACTAGAGTGCGTTGTGGGTGGGTTTTGAAGCTGGATATGGGCACCCAGTGCTGTTGGCTGTAAGGACTGGGAGGTACCACCTATTCTTGGACCCCCGTCATGGATGGCTGGTTGGCATAGGTGGAGCCACTGATGTGGGTAAGTGAGGACCCTGCTTAATGGACAGGGCAGTGTCAAATGTCAGGAATATGCCACTCCTCCTTATAGCAAATACAGATGAAAAAAGGCTTCAGGTATATACCCTGTTATACTATGCTAATGAGGGCCTATGCTGTTGAAATGGGCCCACACAGGTCTATGCAGGGGTGAAAGGCATTCAAAGTCCGTGGACCCCTTATGCCTGTGCCTAGGCAAAAAATATTTCTTGTCTTTGATGTTCAGGGCTCCTAGATTGTTATATATAATCGATTCACTTGCTTTTTTGGGTCTCTGTTGTAAGAGGGACCACAGGAAGCATCTGACTACTCCACCATCTTGGCCCCACCTCTTGAACTACTTTTAGTTCCCCATTCTCTCTGGCTCTCTCTCTAGCCCTTCTGCATGTTTTGCTGTGTACCTGGAATGCCTTGCCTCCCTCATACTGTCCTCCACTCCTAATACATACACACATTTCACCTGGCTAATTCCTATTCATTCTTCATATCTAAGCTTAGGTTCTACTTCTGCTTGGCCCGTAAGCCTCTAGTACTCTATACTGATCCCTAGTCTAGCATTTTACACTGTATTTTAACTACTGGTTTACTTATTGGTCTTCCCCACCTGGCTGTAAGCTCCATGAAGTCAGAGACTGTCTTATGCCCATTTCAAAATATCTATCCCATAGTATTTGTCCCAAAGTAGGAACTTTGTTGAAAGAAAAGATGTCCTTCCTTCTGCCTGTAATACCTTTGGCCACTTAGTAAACTCTTCTTTACTCTTTAACATCTAGCTCCTTAATTAAACCTTTGACTATGAATTTCTGTAGTGAACATTGGTATATAAGTACCTGTTTGAGTATCTGCTTTTAAGACTTTTGGGTATATACCTGTGAGTAGAATTATTGGGTCATGTGGTGATTCTGTGTTTAAATTTTGAGGAACTGACAAACTTTTTTAACAGCAACTACACTGTTTTACATTCCTACTAGCAAAGTACGAGGGTTCCAATTTCTCTACATCCTTGCCAACACTTATTTTCTGTTTTTTTTTTTTTTAATTATTATTATAGCAATTCTAGTGGGTATGAAGTGGTTTCATTGTGGTTTTGATTGCATTCCACTAAAGACTTAAGGTTGGTGGTCTCTCCCATGGACTCTGTGCTAATTTTAGACCATGTACATACTTTTATTATTGCTTTTATCACGTATTATAAGTCTTTATAGGAATGTCTTTTTTTTTTTTTTTTTTTTGCCTAGATTATAAGCTCTTTAAGGGCAGGGTCCTTTTTTATATTTTTGTCCTCAGAGTCTATCTTGGTGTCTAGCATAGTTATACACAGTCAATAAACAAACTTCAAGAGGTTGTCTTGCTATAACATTTTCAGACTTTTTATAAAAATACTTATTTCTCTAAACCTTTGAGAGATATATACAAAAGGAACTTATCTGAAATCCTTTTTTCATGAGTTGAAATTCACATAAAATTAACCATTTGAAAGTGTGCAATTCAATGGCATTAGTACATTCACAGTATTTCGCGACCACCACCTCTATTTAGTTGCAAAACTTTTTCATCACCCCAAAAGAAAACCCATACCTATTAAGCAGTCAGTTCCTATTCTTCCCTTGCCTCAGTCCCTGGCAACCACCAGTCTGCTTTTGTCTCTGGATTTACATATTCTGAATATTTCTTATAAATGGAATCATAAATGTGTGGCCTTTGGTGTCTGGCTTCTTTCACTTAGCTCAATGTTTTCTAAGTTCATCCATGCTGTAGCATATATCAGTACTTCATTATCTTTTATGGCTGAGCACTGTTCCATTGTATGTACATACCATATTTTGTTTATCCATTTATCAGTTGATAGTCATTTGAGTTGTTTCCACCTTTTGGCTATTGTGAATATTGCTGCAGTGAACATTGGTATATAAGTATCTGTTTGAGTATCCGCTTTTAAGACTTTTAGGTATATACCTGTGAGTGGAATTATTGGGTCATGTGGTGATTCTATGTTTAAATTTTGAGGAACTGACAAACTTTTTTAACAGCAGCTACACTGTTTTACATTCCTACTAGCAAAGTATGAGGGTTCCAGTTTCTCTACATCCTTGCCAACACTTATTTTCTGTTTTTTTTTTTTATTATTATTATTATTATAGCAATTCTAGTGGGTATGAAGTGGTATTTCATTGTGGTTTTGATTGCATTCCCCTAAAGACTTAAGGTTGATGGTTCCAACCCACCCAGAGGCACCTTGGAAGACAAGCTTGGCAATCTACTTCACAAGGTCACAGCCTTAAAAACCATATGGAACAATTCTACTCTGTACACATGGGGTTGCCATGAGTCAAGAGCTGACTTGATAACAACTAACAACGACAATAATGACTAATGATGTTGAACATGTTTTCATGTGCTTGTTGGTCATTTGTATATATTTTTTGGAGAAATGTCTTTTCAAGTTCTTTGACCGTTTTTAAATTAGATCGTCTTTTTGTTGTTTAATTCTAAGAGTTTTATGGACTCTGGATATTAGATCTTTATCAGATATATGGTTCCCAATTATTTCTCCCATTCTGTAGGTTGTTTTTTATTTTTTTGATGCACAAAGGTTTTAATTTTGATGAAATTCAATTTATCTATTTTGTCTTTTGTTGCTCAGTCTTTTGGTGTCATATCTAAGAATCTATGCCAAATCCAAGGTCATGAAGTTTTACTTCTTTATTTCCTTCTAAGAGTTTTATAGTATAGCTCTTATAATTCTTAAATCCTTTTTGAAATGAAACCCATTAAAACCAAACCCATTGCCATTGAGTCAGTTCTGACTCGTAGTGACCCTATGGTACAGAGTAGAAATGCCCCATAGGGTTTCCAAGGAGTCTGGTGGATTCAAACTTCCAACCTTTTGGTGAGCAGCTGAATGCTTAACTGCTGTGCTGTGAAGTGCTACGATATTGAGTGAGGAAAATTTCTGAGCTCTCTGTCTTAGGACATGTAGCTAAAAGAAAATGTTGAAAGTTTAAAAACTAACATAATTTATTAAAATAAAGGGAAGCCTGGAGATAGTTGTGTATAGCCTATCAACAGCGGAGTAGTAGAGGATTTAAAAGCAGTCACATATTTGTACCTCCTTACCATAGATCATGTCAATATGCATTATTAAAAAAATGAAAGTTAAAAATAATGGTAATTCAGGACTTCATTCACTATGGTGTTAAAACCCAGCAGAATCTATAGTGAAGATCAAGGATTTCTCAACTATCTCAGAGGCACATACAAAGATACAAGGTATCTTGTACCTTTGGATTTTTCTGGCATGTGGCAAGAGGCCATACTTGCCTGCAAGCAAAATGCAGTCTTCTGGGAAGCTGCCTGTTCCTGCTGATGTTGGCAGCTGTTGGGAGGTAGAAAAATGGCTTGCGGGCAGTATCTGACCTCCTCCAACCCCACAAGGGGGAAGGAGAACCAAGATCAACAGCACAAGGCTGACTCCCATGAGGTGGAGGCCAGACAAGCCTCATCTCTCCACCATCTTTGCTAATTCTGACAGGAACTGTCTCTCCCGCAGCACTCTCTGCTGAGTTCAGTTTTCTGGTTTTATATCAATGCAGTCCTACAACATGCACTTTTTTTGGGTGGGGAGGGGGGCTGGCTTCTTTAGTTAGTGTAAATATTTTCAGACATATATTGTAGCATCTATTAATAGTTCATTTCTTTTTATTGCTGAATAGTACTGCATTGTATGGATATATCACAATTTGATTATTCATGTCTCCATTGTTAGACATTTTTTTTGTTTCTACTTTTTGGCTACTACAAATTAAGCTGCTTTGAACATTCTGTACAAGTGTTTGCTTAGACATGTTTTCATTTGTCTTTGCTAGATACCTTGAGTAGAATGGCTGCCTCATATGGTAGGTATATGTTTACCTTTTGAAGAAACTACCGAACTGTTTGTAAAGTTGTTATACCATTTTACATTCCCATTAGCAGAGTATGAGCGTTACAGTATCTCCACATATTTGTCAATTCTTGGTCTGGTCATTGTTTTTAATTTTAGCTGTTCTAGTGATTGTATAGTAATTTGTGTGTGTGTGTGGTTTTGATTAACATTTACCTAATGACTAATGATGCTGAACATTTTTGATGTGTTTGTCATCCATACATCTTTGGTGAAATGTTCATCTTTTGCCCTTTTTAAATTTGAGTTGTTTTACTATTATTGAGGTGCCAGAGTTCTTCATATGTTCTAGATACAAAGCCTTTGTCAGATATATGTTTTGTAAATATTTTCTCCTAATCTGAGGCTTGTATTTTCATTTTTGTAGTAATGCCTTTTAAAGAGCACAAGTTTTAAACTTTGATAAAGTCTATTTTACAGATTTTTTTCAATAGTTTGCACTTTTTGTGTTCTATTTAAGAAATCTTTTTCCAAACTGAAGGTCATTAAGATTTTCTTCTAGAAATTTTATAGTTTTGATTCTTGTATTTAAGTCTATGATCTATTTCAACTTGATTTTTTATATATGGTGTGAGGTAAAAGTTGTGATTCATTGTTTTGCATATGGCCATTAAATTTTTCTAGCTCTGTTTGTTGAGACAATTTTGCTTTTCATGTTGGATTTCCTTGTCACCTTTGTTGAAAATCTGTTGAACATGTGTGGGCCTATTTCTGGTTTCCTGTTCCTGATGATTACTGTAGGTTTATAATAATAATCACTGAAACCAGGTAGTGTAACTCTGTGATGGCTAACTTTATGTGTCACCTTGACTACATTGTGGTGTCCAGTTGTTTGGTTAAACACTAGTCTAGATGTTGCTACGAAGTGTTTACATGTGATTAGCATTTAAATCAGTTGACCTAAGCTAAACAGATTACCCTCCATAAAGTGACTGGGCCTCATCCAAGCTATTTAAAACTTTAAGAGCAAAAACTAGGGTTTCCTAAAGAAGATTTCTGCTTCAAGATTGTAAATCGATAAGACTGCTGGAATTTCCAGCCTGTCACCACACCTATGGATTTTGGACTTGCCAGCCCCAACAATTGTGTGAGCCAATTCTCAAAGTAGTAAATCTCTCTGTATGTTTTATTGGTCTATTTCTGTAGAGAAACTTGACTAAAACAAACTCCTTTAAATTTCTTTATTTTCAAAGTTTCCTTGACTCTTCTACGTTCTTTGCATTTCTATATAAATTTTAGAATCAGCTTGTCAATTTCTATTAAATGCCTACAGGGATTTTGATTGGGTTCTGCTGAATGTGTAGAACAATTTTAGGAGAATTGATATTATTTTATTATGCTATTTTTGTCGGTGTTTAGTTTCTCAGTATTGTTTTCTACTTTTTGTCATACAGGTGTTGCACATCTTTTGTCAAATTTATCAATAACTGTTTCACTTTTTTAATGCTATTGTAAATGGTATTTTTAATTTCAATTTTTAGTTGTTCTTTGCTAGTGTATAGACATATGATTGGTTTTTGTATTTTGATCCAGCCACCTTGAGAGATTGATTTAGTAGTTCTAGTAGCTCTTTTTCAAAAGAAGATAGAAGGACTACACGGAGTCACTATACCAAAAAGAATTGGTCGATGTTCACCCATTTCAGGAGACAGCATATGATCAGAAATTGATGGTACTGAAGGAAGAAGTCTAAGTTTCACTGAAGGCATTGATGAAAAACAAGACTCCAGAAATTGATGGAATACCAATTGAGGTGTTTCAACAAATGGATGCAGTGCTGGAAGCGCTCATTTGTCTATGCCAAGAACTTTGGAAGACAGCTGCTGGGCCAACCGACTAGAAGAGATGCATATTTATGTCTATTCTCAAGAATGGTGATCGAACTGAATGCAGAAATTATTGAACAATATCATTAATATCACACACAAGTAAAGTTTTGCTGCAGGTCATACAAAAGTGGCTGCGGCAGTATATTGACAGGGAACTGCCAAAAATTCAAGCTGGATTTAGAAGAGGACGTGGAAGGAGGGATATCATTGATGATGTCAGATGAATCCTGGTTGAAAGCATAGAATACCAGAAAGATGTTTACCTGTGTTCTATTGCTATGCAATGGCAATCAACTGTGTAGATCATAACAAATTATAGATAACATTGTGAAGAATGGGAATTACAGAACACTTAATTATGCTCATGAGGAACATGTACATAGATCAAGAGGCAGTCATTTGAACAGAACAAGGGGATACTGCATGGTTTAAAGTAAGGAGGGGTGCGTGTCAGGGTTGTATCCTTCCACCGTACCTATTCAATCTGTATGCTGAGCAAATAATCCGAGAAGCTGGACTATATGAAGAAGAATAGGGCATCAGGATTGGAGGAAGATTCATTAACAACCTGCATTATGCAGATGACACAATCTTGATTGCTGAAAATGAAGAGGACTTTCTGAAGCACTTACTGATGAAGATCAAAGACCACAGCCTTCAGTATGGATTATACCTTAACATAAAACAAAACTCTTCATAACTGGACCAATAAGTAACGTCATGATAAATGGAGAAAAGATAGAAGTTATCAAGGATTTCATTTTACTTGGATCCACAATGAACATCTGTGGAAGCAGCAGTCAAGAAATCAAACGATGTATTGTATTGGGCAAATCTGCTGCAAAAGACCTCTTGAAAGTCTTAAAAAGCAAGGACTTTAAGGACTAAGGTGGGACTGACACAAGCCATGGTGTTTTCATTCGCCTCATATGCATGCGAAAGCTGGATGATGAATAAGGAAGACTGAAGAAGAATTGACGCCTTTGAATTGTGGTGTTGGTGAAGAATATTGAATATGCCATGGACTGCCAAAAGAAGCAACAAATCTGTCTTGGAAGAAGCGCAACCAGAATGCTCCTTAGAAGCAAAGATGGCGAGACTTTGTTTCATGTACTTTGGACATGTTATCAGGAGGGACCAGTTCCTGGAGAAGGACATAATGCTGGGTAAAGTAGAGGGTCAGTGAAAAAGAGGAAGACCCTCAAGGATATGGATTAACACAGTGGCTGTTAACAATGGGCTCAAGCATAACAACGGTTGTGAGGATGGCGCAGGAGCGGGCAGTGTTTCGTTCTGTTGTACATATGGTCACTATGAGTCGAAACCAACTCAGCGGCACCTAACAACAACAACAGTAGCTCTTTTGTGGATTCCTTAGGATTTTCTATATATACTATCATGCTGTCAGGGAATAAAGACAGTTTTACTTCTTCTTTTCTGATTTGTATTTCCTTTATTTCTTTTTCTTTGCTAATTTTACTGGTTAGGACTTCTGGTGCAATGTTAAATAGAAATGGAGAGAGCAGATAGCCTTCCTTGTTCCCAATCTTAGGCAGAAAACATTAAGCCTTTTATTATTAGGTACAATGTTAGCTGTAGATTTTTTATTGCCACCCATTATCAAGGGTCACTGGGTGGTGCAAACAGTTAACACACTCTGTTGCTAACCAAAAAGTTGGCAGTTTGAGTCCACCCAGAGGTGCTTTGGAAGAAAGGCCTAGCAATCTACTTCCAAAAAATTAACTGTTGAGAATCCTGTGGAGCACAGTTCTGCTCTGACACACATGGATTCTTCATGAGTCAGAAGTGACTTGAAAGCAACTGGTAACCCTTCATCAGGTTGAGTAAATTCTCTTCTATTCTTAGTTTTCTGAGAGTTTGATGATATATGGTTATTGGATTTGTCAAATGCCTTTTCTGCACTAATTGCCTCCCCCCCCCCCTTTTATCCTGTTAATATGTGGAGTGACATTGGTTTTTTTTTAAATGTCAAAACAACCTTGCGTTCCTGGAATAAATCCAATTTGGTCATGACAGAAACATGTAAATTCCCCATTTGGAGATTATATCATTGATTAGAGTCTATTAGGTATTATTTTCAATCCTTTATAATTTAAAGATGATTCAAGGAATCCCTGAATAGCAACAGGGAACCAGGTGAGGTTAGAGTATATGCGTTTATAGTGGGACCAAATGTTTTTCAGGTTTTGTAACATTTTTAAGGCACATCTTCACAGCCTGAGAACAGGAATAAAGGAATCATTTTGTGGGCAGGCCAGTAGGAACAGAAGGAGTCTAGGGCTCTACCAAGAGTGTTCAGAGGGTGGTTCAGTGGTGGAATTCTCACCTTTCATGTGGGAGACTTGTGTTAGATTCCTGGCCAATGCATGTCATGAGTAGCCACCACCCTTCTGTTGTTGCCAGGTGGAAACCCCAGGTTTTGCTCGGTGTAACTCATCACAGCCAATAAACAAGAGGCCAAGGTGGGAGATCAGAAAGGTGCCTTTGTTTCATTGTGCAAGGAAAGGAACAGTTGGGGCTGCTGCCTCCAAGACTGCTTGCAGGCAGCTTGGGGAGGCGGGCTTTTACAGAGAGCAGACAAGGAAATGTAAGTTTATCGTGAATATTCAGGATTGATCTTCACACAGGCACCCAGAGCTTTTTCTTTAGACAAGTGTTCGATTCCCCAGGATGGAGGAAGAGATCGATTTCTTTTCATTAGCATGTTAAGTCTCCACTAAAAGCCATGGTACTTATATGTATTTTTCTCTTAATTAGCTAATAGGTCACTTAAAGTGCCAAGATGGCATTGAAAACCTGCTAAAACTGGTTGGGGCTAGCTATGGCCCATACTGTGGTTATCTTGTCAAGGACAATTCTAGGAAAAATGTATGGTCTGTTGTACTCTGTGTAGGAGGATAAGCCAGAGCAGATTACTCAAAGAAGGGTTAGCATCTGAGGCTGCCTGCCTCACTGTCAGTGGAGAATTGTGATACTGAACAGGTTACAGCAGCGCTTCCAGGCTAAGACAGATTTGGAAGAAAAGCCTGGAAATCTACTTCTGAAAATCAGCCAATGGATCACCATTGTGCATGGATCTGACTCTATGGCAGCTTAACAACAACAGTAATACCAAAAATATTGCTGGAATGACTCCCTATAGAGACCATAATAATATATGTCTAACAGGAAGGGAATGTGAGAAAGTATTCTCTTGATGAAAGTGAGATAAAATTGAAAAGGAGTTGGAGGGTGAAAGAGCAGAGAATTAGTGTTAGAAAGGGATTATTAATCTTAACCAATTAAGATTAGTTCAAAATTTTAAGAATAGGGTGGTTTACATATTTTTGTGTTGTTTACAGCATTCCATGTTTAATTAAACTGCCTGCTAACATTTATCTATATTCTTTTTTAAAATTTTACTTCACAAATTAAAGCCCTTGAAATATCTATTAAGCCTTTTCTAAAAAACAATATTTTGAGTAATAAGTTTCAGAAACATTTAGTGTTACTTGTATAAAAATTCTGTGGCAGACTTAAGAGTGTGAGGTCATATTAGGGTGAGTTTTGCTATTTTATTATGCTAAGTTTAATAAGAGATTGCATTTTAATAAACACAGTGAGGGGTTCAGGCTTTGTCTTTTGAGTCTGGGTTTGGTTTCTGGATATTTATAAATAACTTAATGATCCAAAAATAGAAAACTGTTCCAGTCTACAGATAATTTTATTTATTAACCTTTTCATTCTAGTAGCTTGCGTTTCCTGAAGGAGCCGTGCAATCCGATCCTTATTCTCTCTTGTATTCTTTTCTGTGTTTATTTTCAGGATAGCATTTATTTAGATAGTAGTATTTAGTTTGTTGCCATATCACAAAATTACCTTGCAAAACACATATCTGATAAGTGACTTGTATCTAAGATATACAGAAGAGAACTCTTAAAACTCAACAATAAGAAAACAAACAACTCAATTATGCAATGAGCAAAGGATCTGAACAGCAACTTTACCAAAGAAGATATGCAGATGTAAATAAAAATTGCCCTTTAGAAATGAAAATTTTAGGAGTCTGTGGTTTAAAACAAAACAATCAAGAAAAAAATAGAAGTGTTTTTTAAGTAGCCTTTGGTTACTACATCTTTTTTCATCCTATTAACTGCTTTCGCAGTGTATATTGTGGTTACATAGAATTACATAACTTTGCTTTGTTTTTTGATTGCATATTGTAGATTTAGAAATAGTTTTGATAATATGTTGTACCTAAGCCACAATAAAGTGGCTTTTTTCATTTCTTAATATCACAAGTTTTATTCTCTCTTATGGTAGTTCATCTAAGTTGCTTTATTATAAAGAATATGATAATTTTTCATAGTTGTTGAAATAACCAGTTACTGTGATTTATGAAAGGGTGATAAACTGACGCTCTTCTTTTTGGAGGAAAGGGTATCTGCAATCTTGTTTCGGTATCATTTCAAAATTTATCTTCAGTGAACCAGCCTGTAACCCAGTTGGCAGATTAGAGTACTTTTGAAATTAGAAGGACTTTCCTTGTATAATTTCTTGTTTGCTTAGTATTTGAAAATGGCATTTTTCTAATTGTTTCTTTTTCCTGTTCCCACATGGCCATTGTCTACTCAAGAAGAAAACCTTTCCATGTCCATGAACTACTCCTTTAATTTCATCTAGCTATGCTTGCTTATTATAGATAGCAAGGAGAATCGCACATATCCCACAGCGTTAAGGGGAAAAGATCATTTTAATTGACAACTGGAACTTGATTTGAAAATCAACCTTTTAAATATTTTCTTCCTTGAACTTCCTTCTTTAAATTTGTCTTGTCTCAGACCAACATAAAATTTGCATGGGTTGTCAAATCCAAAAGCAAAATCAAAACATCTATAAGCATGCCATAAAGCTCTTTATAACTCTGTTTCAAGCACAATGGTTTTTATTAAATATACTAGCAATGTGTAAATCACAAATGTTTATTATTCAGGAGAGATTAAATTGCACATTCTGTTATTTAATCTGGTGTGTTTTTCCTCCTCCACTTTATAAATTACATAGACTTAAAAAACCTATTGCTTGGTATAGATATAGTACTTTCAAATGGAGAGAAAGTCAAGGCATTATCAAGTAATAAAAGACTGGTTTAAACTTAGGAAGATAGGAGTAAATTTCAAGGCAACCACAAAGAAAGTTAACAAAATTACTCATCAAAATAAAGAAGAAAAACATAAAGTCTCAGTAAACACAAAATCTACAAGAACAAAAGAAACAAAAAAAAAAATACACAAACAAAAGGAATTCAACACAGAAGAGTAAGAGGGACAAAGAAAACGTCAGCACCACTGAAAAAAAGCACTACAAAATGACAGCAACAAACTCACATCTATCAATAATTACACTGAATGTAAATGGACTCAATGCACCCATGAAGAGACTGAGAGTGACAGAATGGATGAAAACAGCAGAAACCATCAATATGCTGTTCTACAAGGGATACACCTTAGAAACAAAGACATAAATTTGTTAAAAATCAAAGGATGGAAAAAAAATGTTTCCAGCAAACACCTACCAAAAAAGAGCAGGAGTGGCAATACTAATCCCAGATAAAATAGACTTTAAAACAAAATCCACCAGAAGAGACAAAGAAGGGCATTATATAACGATTAAAAGGACAATCCACCATGAAGACATAACTGTAACAAATATCTATGCACCCAATGACAGGGCTCCAAAATACATAAACTCTAACAGCATTGAATAGAGGATTTGGTAGTTCCACAGTAATAGTAGGAGACTTGAACACATCACTCTCGGTAAAGGACAGAACATCTAGAAAGAAACTCAACACAGATACAGAAGATCTAAAGGCCACAATCAGCCAACTTGACCTCATAGACATATATAGAACACTTCACTCAACAGCAGCAAAGTACACATTCTTTTCCAACACATATGGAACGTTCTCCAGAATAGACCACATCTTAGGCCACAAAGCAACCCTCAATAAATTCCAAAACATTGTGATAATACAAGGTACCTTCTCTGATCACAACGCTATCAAAGTAGAAATTAATAACAGGAAGAGCAAGGAAGAAAAATCAAATACATGGAAACTGAATAACACCCTGCTTAAAAACCACTGGATAATAGAAGAAATCAAAGATGGAATCAAAAATTCCTAGAATCAAACGAGAATGAAAACACATCATACCAAAACCTTTGAGACACAGTAAAGGCAGTGCTCAGAGGTCAATTTATAGCAATAGATGCACACATCAAAAAAGAAGAAAGGGACAAAATCAAAACTTTAGCTACACAACTTGAACAAATAGAGAACAGCAAAAGAAGCCCACAGCCACCAGAAGAAAGGAAATAATAAAGATCAGAGCAGAAATAAATGAAATAGAGAATAGAAAAACAATAGAAAGAATCAACAAAACCAAAAGCTGGTTCTTTGAAAGGATCAACAAAATTGACAAACCACTGGCCACAGAAGACAGGAAAGGGTGCAATAACCCAAATAAGAAATGAAATGGGGGACATTACAAGAGACCCAACCAAAGTAAAAAGGATCATAACAGAGTACTATGAAAAACTATACTCCAACAAATATGAAAACCTAGAGGAAATGGACAAATTTCTAGAAACACACTACCTACCCAAACTAACACAAACTGAAATTGAAAATCTAACTAAACCCATAACAAGAGAAGAGATGGAAAAGGTAACAAAAAAAACTCCCAACAAAAAAAGCCCTGGCCCAGATGGCTTCACTGGAGAATTCTACCAAACATTCAGAGAAAAGCTTACATCAGTTCTACTCAAACTATTTCAGAATATAGAAATGGAAAGGATACTTCCTAATTCATTCTATGAAGCCACAATAACCCTGATGCCAAAACCAGGCAAAGACACCACAAAAAAAGAAAATTACAGACCAATATCTCTCCTGAATATAGACACCAAAATTCTCAACAAAATTCTAGCCAATAGAATTCAGCATCATATCCAAAAAACAGTACACCACAGTCAAATGGGATTCATACCAGGTATGCAAGGATAGTTCAACATTAGAAAATCAATCAACATAATCCACCACTATCTCACCTCAGCATTACTGGCAGAAATCAAAAAAGCAGAAAATAACAAATGTTGGAGAGGCTGTGGGGAGATTGGAACTCTTATGCACTGCTGGTGGGAATGCAGAACGGTACAACCATTTTTGAAAACGATATGGCGCTTCCTTAGAAAGCTCGAAATAGAAATACCATATGATCCAGCAGTCCCACTCCTAGGAATATATCCTAGAGAAATATAGGATTCTATATTTGATATAGAATATTGTGATATTGTGATTGAGCTGTCACAGGAATAGACATATGCACACCCATGTTCATTGTAGCATTGTTCACAATAGCAAAAAGATGGAAACAACCTAAGTGCCCATCAACAGATGAATGGATAAACAAACTATAATACATACACACAATGGAATACTACGCAACAATAAAGAACAATGATGATTCTTCGAAGCATCTCACAACGTGGATGAATCTGGAGGACATTATGCTGAGTGAAATAAGTCAATCACAAAGGGACAAATATTGTATGATACCACTAATATAAAAACTCATGAAAAAAGAAACAGTCTTTGATGGTTACGAGGGAGGGGAGGAGTGGGAGGGGAAAACACTAAATAGACAATAGATAAGTGGTAATTTTGGTGAAGGGTAAGACAGTACGCAATAGTGGGAAAGCCAGCACAACTTGTCCAAGGCAAAGGTCATGGAAGCTCCACAGACACATCCAAACTCCCTAAGGGACCAAATTGCTGGGCTGAGGGCTGTGGGAACCATGGTCTCAGGGAACACCTAGCTCAATTGGCATAACACAGTTTATAAAGAAAATGTTCTACATTCTACTTTGGCGAGTAGCATCTGGGGTCTTAAAAGATTGTGAGTGGCCATCTAAGATACTCCCCTGGTCTCACCCCATCTGGAGCAAAGGAGAAGAAAACCAAAGACACAAGGGAAAGATTAGTCCAGAGGACTAATGGACCACAACTACCGCAGCCTCCACCAGACTGAGTCCAGCACAACTAGATAGTGCCCAGCTACCACCACTGACTGCTCTGACAGGGCTCACAATAGAGGGTCCTGGACAGAGCTGGAGAAAAATGTAGAACAAAATTTTAACTCACACACACACACACACAAAAAAAGACCAGACTTACAGGTTGACAGAGACTGGAGAAACCCAGAGAGTATGGCCCTCGGGCACTCTTATAGGTCGGTAATGAAGTCACTCCTGAGGTTCATACTTCAGCCAAAGATGGAACATGCCCATAAGACAAAACGAGACTAAATGGCTACACCAGCCCCGAGGGCAAGGACGGGAAGGCAAGAGGGAACAGCAAAGCTGGTAATGGGGAACCCAGAGTCGAGAAGGGGAGAGCATTGACATGTCGTGGGGTTTGCAACCAGTGTCACAAAACAATGTGTATATTAATTGTTTAATGAGAAACTTGTTTGCTATGTAAACCATCATCTAAAGTACCATTGACATTGAGTCGATTATGACTCATAGCAACCAATAGGACAGAGTAGAACTGCCCCATAGGGTTTCCAAGGAGTGGCTGGAGAATTTGAACTGCCAGCCTTTTGGTTTGCAGCTCTAGCTGTTAACCACTGCGCCACCAGGGCTCCCACAGTCTTAAAAAAAGGGTAGCTTAAAATACTGTTTTTTAAAACTGTATGTTTCTTTTTAAAGTAAAGCACTAAATAGGAAACCGTTAAAAGTTGTTAAAATTTTACTAAATACATCTATTTTTTTAGAAGTTTTTTATTCATTCTAATTAAAAGGCAATGTGTTTTGCTTTGTGCTGAAAATTAAGTTTGATATATTGGAAAAAGCACAGGCTTTGGAACCACAAAAGCATACCTTCAGATTCCAGCTCTGCTACTTACTAGGTCTACAACTGGTGATGTGCAAAAGTTAACTACATCTCTTTGTCAAATTTTCTCGTTTGTACTATACAGATAATAATACCTGTCTCATAGGGATTGCTGTTATTGTTTAACCCCCATGTATAAAGCTTTATATATAATACTTAACATTCCATCCTGTTTGTTGTTGCTTTGATATTTGAGTCTTTATGATTGTATTAAATATATTGAGAATATCTGCAAGGTGCTGATTGCATTATTAAAAAACTAGCCGTACATAATTTATTTACAAGCTGTATTTTAAAGTAAAAGGATATTACTACCAGGATTTACTGGTAATGCAAATCACTTGTTTCATTTTCAGGCTGCAAACTAATTAAATCAAAGCCTTCATGCATATCACAGAATAAGCTAGGAACTCTTTTTATCATTCCTTTCTTCAGTGACACCCTTTAACTCCCCTTTGGTGAGGCCCATCTGGACCTATTAAACTACGAAAACAGCGTGACTGACATTGCAGACACGTAAATCACACCTCTAAAGGAAGAGGAGCAGAAAATGCGACCATTTGTCTGTCAGTAAAGTCCTCAGTTAACCCAGATGAGCAAAGTAGCTATTAGAATAACAATTTTTTAAATGATTTATCTTTTTCCACTGCCTGATTCATAAAGGTGATGTTTCTTTAGTATGGCTAGAGTTTTAGAATTCTCTAGGCCAGTGGTTTTCAAATTTTAGCAAGCATCAGAAACACCTGGAGGGCATGTTAAAACAGATTGTTGGACCTCCCCTCAGAGTTTCTGATTCAGTAGATCTGGGGTGGGGTCAATTTTTATTTCTGACAAGTTCCTAGGTGAAGCTATTGTTGCGAGCCCTGGACCACACTTTGAGAACTACAGCTCTAAGCATGTATAGAAGTGGGGTTTTTCCTGCCTAAGATTTGTCATTCCATTCAGAAAACAGTCTTTTTCCCATAATACTTGATGTGTGTCTAATACTCAGATGCCATCAAGCTTCACATGTCTCAGACTAACAGACCATGGATTTTTTTTGCTTTAGGTGATTTTAAAGTAAATTGTGTGTGTATGTGTGTGTGTGTGGGTGGGTGTGTATAATAGCTAATTTTGTCATCACAAAGTTTTGCTTATGAAGAAAAGCATTTTAAAGATAGAAAATACTTGATATATAATAATTATTTTATGTAGGGATGTTTTGATATGATTTAACAGCTCTAATTTAAGTAGACTTTTTATATGTGTTCTTAACTATGTGAAATTTATTTATAGAAGAAAATGAGGAAGTATTTCAAATTATAAGTATCTTTAGAAAGTGAGATTATGACATTAATTAATTACTGTATAGTTTTCTAAATTTCTTAATATTTCCATAATGGAATATTACCTTTATGATTTTAATACATTGATTTTATACACACACATATACATACATACACACACACACATATATGTATATATTTTTGAAGTTTTAGTTGTATGGATCAATGAAATTTTACAAACCAGCACTCATATCTAGAAGCAGAATATTAGCATACCCCAGGGGCATGCTTTGTGCTCCCTTTTGAGAGTAACTGCTATCTTGCCTTCTAACAGCATAGGTTATTTTTGTGTGTTTTTATGTTTTATATAAATGGAATCATATAGGATTTATTCTTTAGTTACTGGCTTCTCTTGCTCAATATTATGTTTATGAGATTTATCCATTTTGTTGTATGCAGTTTTAGCTGATCCTTTATCATTGCTATATACTGTTCCGCTGTGTGACTAAATCATAATTTGTTTATTCATTCTATTGTTGTTGGGTATTTGAGTAATTTTCAGTTTGGGCGTTATTACCATTAGTGATGTCATGAACATTCTAGATAAATTAATGTATTAATAAAGATGAATCAGTGAGATAAGAAATTCTGCTATATATATTGGATTAGTCATGAACAAAGAGAACTAAAAAAATGCTTTAAGAAGAGGAAAATAAGAGAAATTCTAAATATGTGGAAAGAAAGCTAGAGGCAGAGAGATTAGGAATGATGAAACTGAGTAGCGTCTGTTATTTTAGATTATATTAAACAGTTTTGTGCTGAATATGTTTTCTTCTCAACTCTCTTCTACTCTAGACCACAAAATTTTATTGTGTGCTGTTTAGTTAGAAAAGACAGCTAATTCTCTAGAAATTGGTGACTATTTTGCTGACCAATTTTCAAAGCTTTTCTTGGTTTGGACCTCACCCTGGTGGCATAGTGGTTGAGACCTCACACTGGTGGCACAGCAGTTAAGAGCTCAGCTGCTAACCAAAAGGTCGGCAGTTCAAATCCACCAGCTGCTCCTTGGAAACCCTATGGGGGTAGTTCTACTCTGCCCAGTAGGGTCACTATGAGCCGGAATCATAGTGATTCCGCACTTGGTTTGGTTTTTTCGTGAACCAACCCAATTGTTAAGAAACATTGGATGCAGTCAGTGGAGAATCTTCACCATATGTTGTAGAGTGGCCACAGAGCAAACTGCATGGGGCTTAAGCCTAAAACTTCAGGGCTTTGCTTAATATATGTACTAATTCTACATATTGATCAAAGCAAATATGTATAACTACTACCTAATTCTGTAGGAAAATAGCTGAATATTGCTTTATTCTGTAATACCAGGTACTCAAATTCAAAGAAATTTTAGATTTCATTTGTTTTGAACACTGTTCTCTTTGAATACTTAGGATTAGTATACCAAGGTAACTAAAATTAATTCTTATACTTAATACTTAGTATTGATTTACATAGAAGTTTCTAGGAATACAGGTTGGAATCAGACTTTACTTAGGTCAGTGGATTATACTATCCTGGAGATGTAAACCCTTCAGGGTAAGGTCCTTATTTCATTATCTCATTTAAGTTTGAATTGGGGATCTTCTAGGGTGATTGTGACTGTTTTGCAGGTCACAAGGAGAAAAGTGACACTGACATATCTGGAACACAGACCTTAAGGTTCCAACTTAAAAAACATACTGAGCTCAGTTGGTATTGAACTGGCCTGGGGAAAGTATCTCATAATAGCATGAACTCTGAGATGGTTGCGTAGGAAACTCTAAAGCCAAGGAGCTGAGTCTGGGGACTGTGGTCAAAGGGGAAAACGTCTAGCATCTCCCTGCAGCCATATTTAGTTCTGTAATTATACCCTCTCCCTCCCACCTCATCCTAAGTTTTTTGAAAAATGTGAACATTTTTCTGTTCACATTAGATGGTTCAAAATGCAATCACTTGATCCACTGGGAAAAAATAATTTATAGAATTCACAACACTTGAATTCTTTCACCTGAGTACTTTCAGAAATTCTGGATTAGTTGATTAATCCAGTTCACAGTTCTTCAGTTGTACATTATCCTTTGGTTTCAGAAATTCCTCTCTCAATGGAAAAGACAAAACAACCCCCCCAAGGAAGAAATTATTTTTTTGGTTGGCAAAACGATATCAATTCTTAGCGCACGTGAAATCAAGCTGAGAACCAAAGCTAATCCAAGAACTGGAGTTTTCTAGCTCTACTCTAAGAATTTTCTCTGTTACTTTGCTTGTATTGCTACAAGTCTCAACAGCATAAGCTAAACTCAGAAGAGAGAAATATTTGTATTTTCTTCTTGATTAAAAAACATCCTATTATCTCTTTAATTATTTTGTTTTAGAAAGGATATGCTGTAGCTAGTAAACTTTTTTGTTATCCTGTGGTGGCAGTGGAAGTGTACCATTCAGATCTGGGCAGGGGGCGGTGCTAGGAGCATAGCTGACTGACAGTCCCAGCTGTACCCTGCTTTGGAACCGCCATCTCATTCTTGCTGAGAACACACTAACCATGGCTGCTCCCAGCCAGTGAATGAGCATGAAGGGCGTATTAGTGCAGGCCCATTCTTATGGGATGCAAGACTCGGCTAACTGACAGAGCATTACTTATCTATTGCTGTGTAACTATTTACTCTAAATTGGAAACGTTTATGATCGCACATTGTTTCTGAGGGTTGGGAGTCCAGGAGTGGCTTAGCTAGGTGATCCTGGCTCGGGCCCCTCATGAGGTTGTAGTCAAGCTGTTGGCCAGGATTGTAGTCATCTGAAGTCTGGACTACAGCTGGAAGTCCTGCTTCCAAGATGGCTCACATACATGGCTGTTTGGCAAGAGTTCCTTGCAGTCTTCTGTCTGTCAGGAGACCTCAGGTCCTTGCCGCATTAGTGTCTCCATAGGGCAGCAGTGCTGAGTGACTTCGAACTGCCAACCTTTAGGTTAGCAGCTGAGAGCAAACTGCTTGCACCACCCAGGACCTAACATAACTGTACTAGTTCTCTCTCTCTCTCTCTTTTTTAATTTTATTATGCTTTAGGTGAAAGTTTACAGCACAAATTAGTTTCTCATTCAAAAATTTGTATAAAAATTGTTTTGTGATATTGGTTGCAGTCTCCGCAATGTGTCAGCACTCTCCCCTTTTCCCTTTACACCCTGGATTCCCCATGTCCATTCATCCAGGTTTCCTGTCCCTCATCATTGCTTTTGGGCAAGTGTTGCCCATTTGATCTTGTATACTTGATTGAACCAAGAAGCACATTTCTCATGTGTGTTATTGTTTATTTTATAGGCCTGTCTAATTCTGTGGCTGAAAGGGGGACTTCGGGAGTGGCTTTAGTTCTGGGTTAGCCGAGTGTCCGTGGGCCATAGTCTTGAAGGTTCCTCCAATCTCTGTCAGGCCAGTTAGTCTGGTCATTTTTGTGAATTTGAATTTTGTTTGACATTTTTCTCCCACTCTGTCTGGGGCCCTCTATTGTGATCCCTGTCAGAGTGGTTGGAGGTGGTAGCTGGGCACCATCTAGTTCTTCTGTACTCAGGCTGGTGGAGGCTGTGATTCACACGGTCCATTAGTCCTTTGGACTGATATTTTCCTTGTGTCTTTATTATTCTTCATTCTCCTTTGCTCTGGATGAGATGGGACCGATAGATGTATCTTAGATGGCTGCTTGCAAGCTTTTAAGACTCCAGACACTACTGACCAAGGTAGAATGAAGAACATTTTTCTTTATGAACTATGTTATGCCAGTTGACCAAGATGTCCCCTGATACCATGGCCCCCGGCCCTCAGCCCCAGTAGCTCTGCCTCTCAAAGGTGTTTGGATGTGTCTAGGAAGCTTCTATGCCTTTGCCTTGGTCAAGTTGTGCTGACATCCCCTATATTATGTGTTGTCTTTCCCTTCACCAAAGTTAATGCTTGTCTGCTATCTAGTTTGCATTGTATTTTCATTGCCTATTTAGCTGCGTTCCCACTACTGTGAAAGTTTCATAAGAATAGGAACTGTGTCTTGTTTATTTTATTGACTCTTACATCCCTAGTACCAAGGACTGTGCTTGAACTTTAGTAAGTAGTCAATAAATACTAGTGAGCTATTAAAAGAATGAAAACACTTGGTTGTATAATTACATGTACTCTTTTCCTCCATCTTCTCTTCCACTTGATCATCATCATTATAATGATGAATCTTACTTAGGCCATGCTAATGCAGAGAAAGGGCTCGAAATTCTAGGATTCAAGACTGCTTTATCACTTTATAAACAAGCCGTAGTTTCCGAGTTCTGACAGCTAGACGTAAGATCTCTTTCTCTCACAGGAGGATATCTGCCTCCTGCCTACCTTGAGGCAATTTTTTTTTTTTTTTTTTAACTGAGCCTGTTATTTCCTAGGAACTTCAGAGCCCTGGTGGTATGATGGTTAAGAGCTATGGCTGCTAATCAAAAAGGTTGGAAGTTTGAGTCCACCAGCCACTCCTTGGAAACCCTATGGGGCAGTTCTACTCTGTCCTGTAGGGTTGCTATGAGTCAGAATCGACTCTATGGCAGTGGGTTTGGTTTTTTTAATGCTAGCTTCAGGAGCCCTGGTGGTGCAGTGGTTAAGTGCTTGGCTGCTAACAGAAAGGTTGGCTGTTCGAACACACCAGCCGCTCTGTGGGAGAAAGATGTGACAGTCTGCTTCCATAAAGATTTACAGCCTTGGAAACCCCATGGGGCAGTTCTACTCTGCCATATAGGGACCCTGTGAATCAGAATCAACTCCACAGCAATGGTGTTTTATGCTAGCTTCAGTAATTGGAAGCTGGGTTTTATGTAAAGGTATTGTTGTTGTTTGGTGACATTGAGTCGATTCTGACTCATAACAATCCCATGTGACATAGTAGAACTTCTCCATAGGGTTTTCTTGGCTGTAATATTTACAGAAGCAGATCTTTCTACCACACAGCCATTGGGTGGGTTTGAACCTCCAACCTTGCAGTTAGCAACCAAACACTTAACCATTGTAACTCCTATGTATTAGGATTTCTGAGTGTACCACTCCAGTGTATCCAACACTGTTTTTCCCTACTTTATCCCCATGGTTTTCAGTTTAATGAATAAGGAAACTGAATTTCATATAGATTACCCCAGGTCACCCAAGTAGTCACTGGTAGAGCTGGGATTTGAACCCAGGTATCCTAACCCCATAGCCCTGGTGGCACAGTTGTTAAGAGCTTGGCTGCTTACCAAGAGGTCGACAGTTCAAATCCACCAGCTGCTCTTGGAAACCCTATGGGACAGTTCTACTCTACCCTACAGGGTCCCTGTGAGTCGGAATTGACTCAACGGCAATGTTTTTGTTTTTTTTTTAATATTAACTCCATTGCAGTATGCATACAACATTTCAGCTGTTTTATTGAGTCAGAGTTATGAAACCTGTGCATTAATATATAAAATTTAAGGTGTTGTTAGTTTTGTGACGTGCTACCCAGAGGTGCAAGATGAACCCCTACAGCAGAAGGGTTTGTAGTTGAATTAAGGGTACTAGACACATAAATAAGTTAAATAACAACAAAGGATACTACCTGCCAATGATTCATATAGCCAAAAAGAGCTACTGAAAATCAGAATTATTTTTGGCCATAGTAAATATTTTTGCATATTTTATTAATGTCATTTGTGTCTGGATTTTTTCTTTAGAATAATGTTTTTGAGATCTATTCATATTGTTGTATCAGTAGTTCTTTTTTACTGCTGAGTAGTATTGTATTGTGTGACTATATCACAATTTTTTTATCCATTCATGAAATGATGAACATTTGGATTATTTCGGTTTTGGTTTGGGGGCTGTTATAAATAAAGCTGCTACAAACATTCGAATATAGATTTAAATGTTGACATAGTTTTCATTTTTCTAAGGTAAATACCTAGGAGTGGAATTGCTGGTTCATATGGTAAGTATATTGTTTAACTTTATAAGAGACCACTAAACTGTTTTCCAAAGTGTCTGTATGAGTTTGTATTCCCACCAGCAATGTTTGAGAGTTCTAGTTGCTCTGCATCCTTGTCAGCACTTGGTATGGTCAGTCTTTTATCATTTTAGCTATTCAAGTGGCTTTGTGTGATATCTCATTGTGGTTTTAACTGGCATTTTTCTAATGATGTTGAATTTATTATAAGATGTTGCTTATTCTGGATACCAGTCTTTTATCAGATAAATGTTTTGCAAATATTTTTACCCAGCCTATAGCTTGGCCTTTCATTTTCTTAACAGTGAGTTTTGAGATGCAAACATGCTTTTGATGAAGTGTAATTTATCAGTTTGAAAACATAGTTGGTGCTTCTTTGTGTCCTATTTAGGAAATCTTTGCCTAAGCCAAGATTACTAAGATTTTCTCCCATGTTTTCTTCTAGAGGTATTAGAGTTTTAGCTCTTGCATTTAAATCTGTGATAGGTTTTGAGTAGATTTTTGTGTATGGAGCAAGGTGAGGGTTTTCTTGTATGTGGATATCCAATCATTGTAGCATCAGTCATTGAAAAGATTATCCTTTCCCATAGAATTGCTTTGCACCTTTGTCAAATCTCAATTGACTGTATAATTAATGGTTTATTTGTAGACTCTCTGTTTTGTTCCATTGATATTTGTGTCTTATCTTCAGGCCAGTACAGTACCACAGTCCTGATCATTGGAACACAGGGGTTCTCAATCTGGAGTGATTTGCCCCCCTTGGAGACATTTGGCAATGTCTGGAGACATTTTTGATGATCACAACTGGAAGTGGGGCTACTGGCATCATCTAGTGGATAGAGACCAGGGAGCCTGCTAAACGTACATAGGACAGTCCCTGACAACAAAGAATTAGTCAGTCCAAAACATCAGTAGTGCTGGGGTTGAAAAAAATCTGCTGTAGCTTTATATTAAGTTTTGAAATCAAATAGTGAAAGTCTTCCAACTTTTTCAAAGTTATTTTAGTATACTAGGTGTTAAAGCTATCCACTTGTGATATTTCTGTTATAGCAGCACTAGATAATTAAGACACGAGGTCTTCTGCATTTTCATATAAATTTTAGAATCAGCCTATAAATTTCTACAAAAGCCCCTGCTGGGAGTTTGATTGGGATTACGTTAAATCTATAGATAATTTGGGAAGAACTGACATCTTAAAAATATTCAGTCTCGCAACTCATGAGCATGGTATATCTCTCCATTAATCTAAGTCTTCAGTAATTTCTCTCAGCAATATGTTGTAATGTTCATTATATAAGTTTGTCATATATTTTTTTTAATTTATATTTTTGATCCTATTGCAAAGGATCCCTTGTGGCACAATGGTTAAGCACTCACCAAAAAGGTCAGTGGTTGAAACCCACCAGCGACTTTGCAAGAGAAAAGACCTGGTGATCTGCTCCCATAAAGATTTCATATTAAGAAATACAGTGCAGTTCTACTCTGTCTTACAGGATCACTGAGAGTCAGAATCAACTTGACAGCACACAACAACAACATTGCAAATTGTATTTCAGTCTCTGATTTTTTTGTTGCTAGAATATAGAAATGCGATTGATTTTTGCATATTGAGTTTGTTGCCTGTGACCTTTCTAAACTCATTGCTAGTAAAGTTATGTAGATTCCTTGGGATTTTCCACATAGACCAATATTTTGGCTGTGAAAAAAGATAAGTTTTACTTATTTTATTTTTTATGCCTTTTATTTCTTTTTCTTAACTTATTACACTGGCAAACTCCTCTAGTTCAGTGTTGAACAGAAGTAGTAAAAGTGCACATCATTGTCTTGTTTCTGATCTTAGGGGGAAAACATTCAGTTTTTCACCATTAAGTGTGACTTTTATCACATCAGGGAGGTTCTCATCTATTCCTTGCTTGCTGAGAGTTTTTTATGAATGGTTGTTGAATTTTGTCAGATATCTTATCTGCATCTATTGAAATGTTAGATATTTTTTATTTTTTATTTTGTTGATACGGTGAATTACATTAATTGATTTTCTCGTGTTAAACAAACCTTGCATTCCTGGGATAAACCCCACTTAGGAATTGTCTTAGGTTCTCTGGAAGAACAAAACCGGTGAAGTGAAATTTACTTCATGAAATGGTCACGCAATTCTGGGAGCTTGCAAGTCCCAAATTGTGGGTCAGGCAACAGGCTGATGACCTCTGCTGGCTCACGTGGTTGCACGGGCTGACCAACCCAAAATCTGCAGGTCAGGCGGCAGGCTAGAGGCCTCTGCTTGCTCATGGGGTTAGCAAATCCAAAATTTGCAGGTCAAGTGGCAGGCCAAAGACTTAAGCAGGCTTACCACCCAAGAACTGGAGGTCAGGGGACGAGAAGAGTGCAGGGTCAAGAAAACAGAGCAAGCTTTGCCAGAACATCCATTTATATACTGGAGGCAGGCCACACCCCCAAGGAAACTTCCCTATCAACTGATGGACTGCTCACATCAGATCACCTTGCATCAGATCACAAAATGGAAGGTGATTACATACTGTCTGCCAAACCACCGAGAATCATAGCCTAGCCAAATTGACACTTAATATTAACCATCACAGGCATGATATAGTATCCTTTTTAGATTTCTTGGATTCAGTTTGCTAAAATTTTGTTTGGAATTTTTGACACCGTTCGTGAGGGAAATTGGTCTGTAGTTTTTTTTCTTTTCTTGTTATGTGCTTGTCTATTTTTTGCTAATCTTCCTCTGAAGTACCCTTTGACCTTATTTTTTATTCATTTTTACCATAAGCCATTTTCTTTACACAATTGTTATCTTTTCTGTTTTTGTTGTCTTATTTCATCTTAGCTTTATTTTCTTCCCTTTATTAAAACAAGCAGGCCCTTAGAAATGCTTGTGAATTAATTGATAAAGAAGTTTATAAAAATAAAGGGAAGGATTTGGGAGCTCTCCATGAATGTGGGTTTGAATGGACATACTTAGTATATGACCTTGTTATATATGTTTCAAGAAAAGCTAATATAAGGCATTCTATAACTAAGTTCTATTTTTATATAGCAATGGCTATTCCAAAATTATTAGATACAGAGCCATAAAAATTTGAGTACTTGAAGGAACCTTAATTACCATCTTATTTTGTCTTATCATTTTTCAAAGGATTAACAAATGAAGTGTATTGTGTTTTGAATGCTAACTATTTGCCAGGAACTGTGCTAAATTTTTATGTTTCATATAATCCTCAAAACCACCTTGCAAGATAGCTACTATTATTATCCCTTTTGTAGGTATGAGAAAACTGAGGCTCAGAGTAGTTCATTAACTTTTACAATAAGTGGTAGAAGTAGAATTTAAATCAAGTATTTCTCATCAGAGGTCAATTTTGTAAAGACACTGTTGTGCATTCATACATTTCCCAAAATATGTTTGATTAACTTGGAACCTTACGGAAAAAACCAGAAGGAATTTAAAGAACAATACCTCTAAGTAATCCCAAACCACCTCATTATGTTAATAGGTTTTAATGGTCTCTATGTGCTAACTTATTTTTCAGATTATTTTGGGAATCACTCTGGTAATTGGCATATTAGCTCACCATTTTATGAGTTTTGCCATGTATACTTTAATGTGGAGCAAGTTGCATGTTTCTAATTGGTTACTACAATGCAGTTTACACTTTACATCTACTCAGAGTTTCTTGACATTGTTAATCTGGATTCGAGCTTCCTTGGGAGGGAGTGTCACCTTCCTTTTTACTGTGTTCTGTTCAGTATGGTCAATAACATCAACAAGCGTATTTCTTTTTATGTAAAATTATCGTGTGATTGAGGGTTATGAGAGGCAAGAGTAGATGAGAAGCTGTCTCTTTCATCTGGTATTTACAGGTGAGGCTGGAACACATGCTTGGATCATTCTAGGACTTTTTGGCCTAAAAAATTCATCAATAGGAAACCTGGGTTTAGTTGTCAGCTAGCCAGTGGTGCCTAATATAATCTCCTCTGCTATCTTATGGTCAAACTTGTAAAATTATACAGAAAAACAAGTTACAAATAGAACTAGAAACTAGAAACATAAATTAAAAAATATGCTAGGCATCAGGAGAAATTTCTATGAATAAAAGTACAGACAGAGCCCTGAAACAGAATAGTAGGGACAGGCAAGAGGAAGGTAGGAGATAGCAGTTCGTCTCTACTGCATACCTACAACTTAATGAAGTGGAGCCGTTGCTAGCCAGAAACTTGGCAGCTACTCCCCCTCCTGATGCAACTGCTATCTGAAGCATCCAGGACTCTTTCCTCCTCCTGTATCTCTTGTTTTTACCTCTGTACTTCCCTTGGTGACCACAGTTCTGTCAAGGCAGGGTAGAAGTGGAGTGGTTGTGGTACATTTTCAGATGTGAAGTGAGTAGTGGTAGGAAGGGGCAAAGAGAAAAATATCCATGGGAGTGGTTAATATTTTTTCAGACTTTACTTCAAAGAAACATACCAACAAAGCTTTTTATTATGGGAAGCTTCACAGATTTATAAGAGTAAGAGAACAGTTTAATGAATCCCCTTGTATCTATCACCAGCTTACAGTTAACTCGTGATTAGGCACTGCTTTTGACTAGGGAGAACTATATTCTGTTTCAAAGTATCCAGGATTAAATTGCCAATAATACACATCATATAATAAGGCAGCAGGATCCAGAGAGCCTTCCATTAGTTCACCAGAGCCATAATAAAGCAGGGAATCCTTAACCTACAATCCATGAATGGACTTACACGGAATATAGATATGGATTTTATATATATGGAACATATATATGGGATTTATGTATATAAGGAATATATATGAAATTTATATATATATGGAATGTATATACATGGAATATATATAGAAAGAATATATATAATATATATATAGAATATATATGGAATATATATATATAGAGAGAGAGAGAGAGCCCTGGTGGCGCAATGGTTAAGTGTTGAGCTGCTAACCAAAAGGTCGACCAGCTGCTCCTTAGAAACCCTATGGGGCAGTTCTACTCTGTCCTATAGAGTTGCAGTGAGTCGGAATTGACTCCACCACAATGGGTGGGTTAGCAAATACGACTTCTTTAATTTAGCCAAGGGATTAAGGAGGTGTTAGATTTCAAATAGATGGATATAGGGCATATTTATCTCAGTAATTAAGAATTGTGACTAATGACTATAAGAACATCAGATTTTTTTTTCCTTAAAGATTCATTGTATGCTGTTGATATAGCTTGGAAAGATGATAAGCATAAGAAAGACCTGGGGAAAATTCTGACCAAGTGTTACATGTTTAAGGAATAATGTTTGGAGGAAGAGGAGTTTTAACCATTTAATTTTATGAATAGGAGTTTTCCATAAATTTTACATGTAAGCATAAATAATACATTATAGAATTTAATTAGCAAACCCAGGAAGCAGAAACAGAGGAATGAATTCATGTCCACAAGGACACCATAGGAGTATGGAACTAAGGATATAGTATAAGAACTAAGGAATGAACAAATGATTCAAAAGTGTCATTAGTCCATATACATTAAGAATGGAAGAGTAAGAAGAAAATCCTGTTATGTTGTATTAACCTGCCATCAATAAAGTATCAAAACCACCTGTCTTTACATACTGAAATATTTATATATAAAATGAGGTAGTGTCTGGGTTTATCTTCAGAATAACCCAACAGAGGAGTGAGTGGAGAGAGTGGGTGGGGTTATAGATAATCATGAATTGATCATTACTGAAGCTGGTTGTGTTAGCACATGTTTAACAGCCAATTTCGGAGCAGAGGGGAGGCTGATTTGTACCAGTTGCTGATTTCTGTAGCATAAATAATCCCATCATGGCCGATTTCAAGTTATGAACACCCTGTCTTTGAATGCTTTGTTAGAAAAAAATGCTCACAGTCAACTCTCCTGAGCTGGTTCCAGCACACTACTGGGTGATAGGCACATGGGGGGTTCACTATACTGTTCTCCTCCCTTTTTTAATGTGTTTGAAATTTTTCATTAATTTTTTTTAAATAAAAGAAATGGAAAAAATAAAAAGCACTAGAATCAATAGCACAAAACTTGGGTTCTAACCCCAGCTTGCTTACTTACTGGCTTTTGGTGCTGGCCATGACCCAGTTTCTTACCTATTAAATGGTGGTACCAGCTCTGTTTTGAAGATTAAATGAAAATATTTGGGAAAATTTAAGCCCTAGACAAATATACATAAGTCATCATTAGCATCATCATACATAGGGACTTGGAAATAGTTTTATAATGGAATAAGCTTTGTATTTATTAAAATGGAATTTTAAACTATAATTGATAAATATATATTTCACCTCTTTTTTGGGCAATTTTCAAGGACTTTCCATTACCAAATACGTTGAATTTTCATTTATGATTAAAAACAAAATTTGCCTGTTGTCCTTTGTCTTTGTGACTGCATATGTCTTCTTTTTATCTTGAAAGATTTCCAATGTACAATAAATTAGGAAGGATAATAGAATGAACGCCTGTGTAGCCTTCACCTAGATTCACCCATTTTTACCACATTTTGTCACGTTTGCTTTACCTTTTCCCTTCCCCTCTCTCCGTGTGTGTGTGTATTTTTTTCCTGAATCATTTGAAAGTCAGTTGTAGATATTCATTCTCAAATACCTCAGCATATACATCCTAAGAACAAGGACATTCTCCCACATAACCACAACACCATTGTAATACCCAAGGACCTTAATATTGATATAATAATATTATTTAATATACATTCCATGTCCGTGTTTCTCCAGCTGTCTCAAGTGTTATGCATTGCCTTTGGTTGTCATGCCTTTTTAGTCTCCTTTATTTCCCAGCAACACCCCTTTATTTTTGTTAATCATGACATTGATGTTTGGAAGAATCCAGGCCAACTGCCTTATAGAATGTCTCACAACCTGGATTTGTCAGATTATTTCTTCATCATTATATTCAGGTTAAGCTTTTTTTTTTTGCACTCCTTAAAAAAAATGTTTCTTTAATTTCTTTCTTACCTTTTGAAAGACATTGTTTAATATATTAAAGAAATTATAAATTTAAAAAGTAAGTTATAAAATATGATGTAATGAATACCCATGAATCCATTGCCAAACAAATTAGAACAGAAAAATAGAGTTCATAAATATATTACAGCACAAACCAGTTAGAACAGTACAATAACTGACAACTGCTTGTGTGTGCCTCCCATGTCCCATCTCCCTGCCCCCGTTGCATAACCTCGATGTGTTTATCATTCTCTTGATTTTTTAAATTTTGAAGCTATCATAAACTTACCAAAAAGTTGGAAGTACAGTCAAAGAATTTTTTTTTTTTTGAACCATTTGTGAGTAAGTTGTGAGGAGGATTCGCCTCACCTGCTGAATACTTTTTATTTATTTATTTTATTGTACTTCAGGTGAAGGCTGACAGAACAAATAGTTTCTCATGAAACAGAAGTACACATGTTGTTTTATAACATTGGTTAACAACCCCACAACATATCAACCCTCTAACTTCTCAACTTTTTTTTCTTTTGGTGAAAATACACATAGCCAAAGATACACCATTTCAAAAATGTCTACATGCACAGTTCAGTGACATTGATTACGCTCTTCGAATTGTGCTGTTATTCTCACTTAAGATGAAGGCTTACAGAACGAAATAGTTTCTCACTTAACAGTTACTACACATGCTGCTCTGTGACAATGGTTAACAATCTCACAACACATCAACAATATCCTTACTCAACCTTGGGTTCCCTATCACCAGCTTCCTTGTCCGCTTCTGCTTTCCGGCCGTTGTCACTGGACTCCTGTACCTCGTTAGTCTCATTTGGTTTTACAGGGCTATCCACTCCCAGGCTGGACAGTGAACCTCGGAGGTAACTTCACCACTGAACTAAGAGGGTGTCTGGGGGCCATACTCTTGGGGTATCTCCAGTCTTCTTTAGGCCAGTAAATCTGGTCTTTTTTTTGTGAGTTAGAATTATGCTGTACGTCCTTCTCCAGCTCTGTCCAGAACCCTCTGTTGTGATCCTGGTCAGAGCAGTCAGTGGTGGTAGCCGGGCACCATCTAGCTGTACTGGACTCAGTCCGGTGGAGGCCTTGGTAGCTGTGGACAGTTAGTCCTTCGGACTAATCTTTTCCTTGTATCCTGTTCTCTTCATTCTCCCTTGCTTCTCAAGGGATGAGACCAGTGGAGTATCTTAGATGGCCGCTCACAGGCTTTTAAGACCCCAGACACTACTCACCAAGGTAGAATGTAGAGCATTGTCTTTATAAGCTGTGTCATGCCAATTGAGCTAGATGTTCCCCGAGACCATGGTCCCCACAGCCCTCCGCCCAGCAATTCAGTCCCTCAGGGAGTTTGGATGTGTCTGCGGGGCTTCCATGACCTTTCCTAGTACAAGTTGTGCTAGTTTCTCCTGTATTATGTACTGTCTCACCCTTCACCCAAGATACCACTTATCTATTATCTATTTAGTATTCCACCCCCAACCCTCCCGTCCCTGGTAACCAACAAAGATTGTTACATTTTGTGTGTGAACTTTTCCATGGGTTTTTACACTAGAGGTCTCATACAATATTTGTCCTTTTGTGATTGACTTATTTCACTCAGCATAATGTCCTCCAGTTTCATCCATGTTATGAGATGGCTCACAGATTCATTGTTGTTCTTTCTCGTTGCCTAGTACTCCATTGTGTGTATGTACCATAGTTTGTTTATCCATTCATCTGTTGATGGGCATCTAGGTTGTTTCCATCGTTTTGCTATTGTGAACAATGCTGCCATGAGCATAGGTGTGCATATGTCTATTCGAGTGACGACTCTTATTTCTCTAGGATATATTCCTAGGAGTGGGATTGCTGGATCGAATGGTATGTCTATTTCTAGCTTTCTGAGGACGCGCCATATCATTTTCCAAAATGGTTGTATCGTTTTGCATTCCCACCAGCAGTGCAGAAGTGTTCCGATCTCCCCACAGCCCTCCAACATTTGTTATTTCCAGTGTTTTTGATTCGTACCAGTAATGCCGGGGTGAGATGGTATCTCATTGTGGTTTTAATTTGCATTTCTCTAATGGGTAGTGATTGCAAGCATTTCCTCATGTGTCTGTTGGCCATTTGAATGTCTTCTTTGGTGAGTGTCTGTTCATTTCCTTTGCCCATTTTTTAATAGGGTTATTTGTCTTTTTGTTGTAGAGGTGTTGGATTTTCTTGTAGATTATGGAGATTAGACCTTTGTCTGATTTGTACTGTCCAAAAATTTTTTCCAAGTCTGTAGGTTCTCTTTTTACTCTTTTGGTGAAGTCTTCTGAAGAGCATAGGTGTTTGATTTTTAGAAGATCCCAGTTATCTAGCTTATCTATTGGGTTTTGTGCATTGATGGTTATGATTTGTATCCTGTTAATGCCATGTATTAAGGCCTGAAGTGTTGGTCCTATTTTTTCTTCTATGAACTTTATAGTTTTAGGCTTTATATTCAGGTCTTTGATCCATTTTGAAGTAGTTTTTGTATATGGTGTGAGGTATGGGTCCTGTTTCATTTTTTTGCAAAAAGATATCCAGTTTTGCCAGCACCATTTGTTAAAAAGGCTGTCTTTTCCCCATTTGATGGACTTTGGGCGCTTGTTGAAGATCAGGTGACCGTAGGTGGATGGATTTACATCTGGGTTCTCAATTCTGTTCCATTGGTCAATGTATCTGTTGTTGTACCAGTACCAGGCTGTTTCGACTACTGTAGCTGTATAGTAGGTTCTGAAGTCAGGTAGCGTGAGTCCTCCAACTTTATCCTTCTTCTTCAGTAGTGCTTTACTTATTCGGGGCTTCTTCCCTTTCCATATAAAGTTAATGATTAGTTTTTCCATCTCTTTGAAGAATGTTGTTGGTATTTGGATCGGGATTGCATTTTATTTGTAAATTGCTTTGGGTAGAATTGTCATTTTCACAATGTTGAGTCTGCCTATCCATGAGCATGGTATGTTTTTCCATTTACTTAGATCCCTTTGGGTTTCTTGCAGTAGTGTTTTGTAGTTTTCTTTGTATAGGTCTTTTACATCCCTGGTCAGATTTATTCCTAAGTATTTTATCTTTTTAGGGGCTATTGAAAATTGTATTGTTTTCCTGATTTCCTTTTCATCGTTCTCCTTATTGGTGTATAGGAATCCAACTGATTTTTGAATGTTTATCTTGTATCCTGCTACTCTGCTGAATCTTTCTATTAGTTCCAGTAGATTTCTCGTGGAGTCTTTAGGGTTTTCCGTGTATAGTATCATATCATCTGCAAACAGGGACAGTTTAACTTCTTCATTACCAGTTATTTCTTTTTCTTGCCTTATTGCTCTAGCTAGAACTTCCAGCCCAATGTTAAATAGGAGTGGTGATAAAGGGCATCCTTGTCTTGTTCCTGTTTTCAGGGGGAATGTTTTCAGCCTCTCTCCATTAAGAATGATGTTGGCCGTTGGTTTTGCATAGATGCCCTTTATTATGTTGAGAAATTTCCCTTCTATACCTATTTTATTGAGAGTTTTTATCAGGAATGGGTGTTGGACTTTGTCAAATGCCTTTTCTGTGTCAATTGAGATGATCACGTGATTCTTTTTTTTCCTTTTATTTATGCGGTGGATTACGTTGATTGATTTTCTAATGTTGAACCATCCTTGCATACCTGGTATGAATCCTACTTGGTCGTGGTGTATTATTTTTTTGATATGATGCTGAATTCTGTTGGCTAGAATTTTGTTCAGAATCTTTGCATCTATATTCTTGAGAGATATTGGTCTGTAATTTTCTTTTTTTTTGTGACTTCTTTTCCTGGTTTTGTTATCAGCGTTATGCTGGCTTCATAGAATGAATTTGGAAGTGTTGCTTCCTCTTCTATGCTCTGAAATAGCTTGAGTAGTACTGGTACAAGCTCTTCTGTAAATGTTTTGTAGAATTCTCCAGTGAAGCCATCTGGGCCAGGGCTTTTTTTGGTTGGGAGTTTTTTAATTACCTTTTCAATCTCTTCTCTTGTTATGGGTCTGTTCAGATTTTCAACATCACTTTGTTGTAGTTTGGGTAGCCCGTGTGTTTCTAGAAATTTATCCATTTCCTCTAGGTTTTCAAATTTGTTGGAGTATAGTTTTTCATAATATTCTGTTATAATCCTTTTTATTTCAGTTGGGTCTGTTGTAATGTGCCCCATTTCATTTCTTATTTGGGTTATTTGTGTCCTCTCCTGTTTTTCTTTTGTCAGTCTGGCCAGTGGTGTGTCGATTTTGTTGATTCTTTCAAAGAACCAACTTTTGGTTTTGTTGATTCTTTCTATTGTTTTTCTGTTCTCTATTTCATTTATTTCTGCTCTGATCTTTACTATTTCCTTTCTTCTGGTAGTTGTGGGCTTTTTTGCTGTTCTCTTTCTATTTGTTTGAGTTCTGTAGTTAATGTTTTGATTTTGTCCCTTCTTTTTTGATATGTGCATCTATTGCTATAAATTGTCCTCTGAGGACTGTGTTTGCTGTGTCCCAAAGGTTTTGGTATGATGTATTTTCATTCTCATTTGATTCTAGGAATTTTATTTTTCCATCTCTGATTTCTTCTATCACCCACTGATGTGTAAGCAGGGTATTATTCAGTTTCCATGTAGTTGATTTCTTTTTCCTTGCTCTTTCTATTGTTAATTTCTACCTTGATGGCATTGTGGTCAGAGAAGATACTTTGAATTATCTCAGTGTTTTGGATCTTCTAGGATTTCTTTGTGGCCTAAGATGTGGTCTATTCTGGAGCACGTTCCATGTGCATTGGAAAAGAATGTGTACTTTGCAGCGGTTGGATGGAGTGTTCTATATATGTCTGTGAGGTCAAGTTGGCTGATTGTGCCCTTTAGGTCTTCTGTATCTTTGCTGAGTTTCTTCGTAGTTGCTCTATCCTTTACTGAGAGTGGTGTGTTGAAGTCTCTTATTGTGGAACTGTCAATTTCTCTTTTCAGTGCTGTTAGAGTTTTTTTTATGTATTTTGGAGCCCTGTCATTGGGTGCATAGACATTTATTATGGTTATGTCTTCATAATGGATCATCCCCTTAATCATTATATAGTGTCCTTCTTTGTCTTTTATGGTAGATTTTGTTTTAAAGTCTATTTTATCTGAGATTAGAATTGCCACTCCTGCTCTTTTTTGGTAGTTGTTAGCTTGATATATTTTTTTCCAACCCTTGACTTTTAATAAATTCACATCTTTGTTTCTAAGGTGTGTCTCCTGTAGACAGCATATTGATGGATCCTGTTTTCTTATCCATTCTGTCACTCTCCATCTTTTATGGGTGCATTGAGTCCATTTACATTCAGTGTGATTATTGATAGATGTGGGTTTGTTGTTGACATTTTATAGTGCTTTTTCTGGTGGTGCTGACGTTTTCTTTGTTCTTCTTACTCTCTTGTGCTGAGTTACTTTTGTTTGTGGATTTTTTTTTTCATTTCTGTTGTTTTTGTAGGTTTTGTTTTTGCTGAGACTTTATGTTTTTCCTCTTTTTTTTATGAGTATGTTTGTTAACTTTCTTTGTGGTTACCATAAATTTTACCCCTATCTAAGTTTGAAGCAGTCTACCATTACTTGGTATCGCCTTGCCTTCCTCTCCATTAGAAGGTTCTATACTTATGCCGTTTATTCCCTCTTTTATCGTTTCGATGTTGTTGTCATTTACTGATTAACTGCTCTGATGCCCTGTTGTATTTCTTTTGGTTTTGGATAGTCCTCAAGAGTTCATTTCCTAGAGTGGTATCTGGCTGGTACGATTCTGCGTCCTAGGTTCTGCCTGTTAGCTGAAGCTGTTTGTCCTCAGATCGAAGAACTTGCTTTAATAATTCTTGTAAGTTTGGTTTGACTTTTACATATTCCCTTAATTTCTGTTTATCTGGAAATTCTAATTTCACCATCAAATGTGAACGAGAGTTTTGCAGGATATATTATTCTTGGCTGGCAATCTTTTTCTTTCAAGATTTTATATATGTCATCCCATTGCCTTCTTGCCTGCATGGTTTCTGCCGAATAATCTGAGTTTAGTCTTATTGTTTCTCCTCTGTATGTGACTTCTTGTTTTTCATGAGCTGCTCTCAGGATTCTTTGATTGTCTTTGGTTTTGGTGAGTGTGAATATGATATGCCTTGGTGATTTTCTTTTGGGGTCTCTCTTATATGGGGTTCGTTGAGCTTCTTGGATGGCCAGCTTTTCATCTTTTGAGATACTGGGGGCATTTTCTGTCAGCAGTTCCTCAATGATCCTCTCTGTGTTTTCTGTTTTCTCCTCCTGTTCTAGAATTCCAATCGCTCGCACATTTTTGCTTTTGATTGTGTCCCACATAACTCTCAGGGTCTCTTCATTTTTCTTTGTTCTTTTTTCTGAGTTTTCCTGAAACAGAGTTGTATCCAAGTGTTTGTCTTCAATTCCACTGATCCTGTCTTCCACGGTTTCGAATCTGCTTCTCAGCCCTTCTATGACATCATCCATTTCTGAAATCTTGTTGTTTATCTTTTGGATTTCTAATTGTTGTCTTTTTATAATTTCTAGTTGTGAATTTAATTTTGCATTTTGTTCCTGCATTATTTTCCTGAATTCTTCCAGTTTTTTGTCTGTATTTTCCAAGAATTTGTCTATTTTATCCTCATGTTTGTCAGCTTTTTGCCTTAGTTCTTGGAGAATTCTGCGTATTAGAGATTTGAATTCCCTGTCAGGTAGTTCTAGTGCATTTTCTTCCAGAGGAGAGTCATCTGGTGTTTTATTTTGGATGCCTACTGGAACCGTACTGTCCTGTTTTTGTAAATGTTTTGTTATTGTCTGCTGTCTTCAGGGCATTCAGTAGTTATTTTTCTCGTTTATTGATTGTAGATTTGTTTGTTTCGTCCCTTTTTTAAAAAAAATTTGACTATGTCTGAGCAGGCAGACTGTTCTTTGTTGTTTGCTCGTCTTTGGGCACAATGCTTTTCGCCTCCTTCTTCAACTGGCAGGGTCAGTCACTCAGATATGGTACGGCAGGGCAGGTCTAGCTGAAGAGGAGTTACTGGGATGGGTTGTTTGTGGCACTTACTACAGCCATCAGAGCTGGTCGGTAATCAGTGCAGGGCAGGTTCCAGTAGGCCATGCCTGTGCTGCTTGGAGGTGTGATGTTAAGCGCACAGTGCAGGTAGGCAGGATGCAGCAGGGAGATTGTTCTGTGTGGAGCTAAGATGGATATGGGAGAGAGGAGAGAGGAACAGGAGCCAAAAACATACAAACAAACAAAAAAGATTGCTAGGGGCTCAGAGGGGAAGTTACCTTCAAGGTTCGATGTTAAGCCTGGGAATGGACACCCCAGTAAAACTAAATGGGACTAACGATGTACAGGAGTCCGGTGACAAGGGCCAGAAGGCAGAGGGAGAGTAGGAAACTAATGATAAGGAACACAAATTGAATAAGGACACTGTCGATGTATTGTGAGATTGTTGACCACTGCTATAGGGCAACATTTGTAGTAACTATTAAATGGGAGGCTGTTTTGTTCTGTAAGCCTTCATCTTGGGCGAGAATGGCAGCACAATTGGAAGAGCATAGTCAATATCAGTTAAATGTGTAAGTAAAAAGTTTTGAAATGGTGTTTAAATAAAATAAAAATAAATAAATAAATAAACAAACAAAGGAGACTAAAGAGGTACAATAATCCACTGACAAGGTCCAGAAGACAGAAGGGGACAAGGAAGCCCCCTGGTGATAGGGAACACAAGGTGGAGTAAGGATATTCTTGATGTGCTGTGAGATTGTTAACCATTGTCATAGGGCAACATGTGTAGTAACTGTTAAATGAAAAACTATTTTGTTCTGTAAGCCTTCATCTTAAGTGAGAATAACAGCACAGTTGGAAGAGCGTAGTCAATGTCACTGAACTGTGAATGTAGAAAATTTTGAAACGGTGTATCTTTGGCCATCTGTAATTTTCATCAAAAAAAAAAGGTTGAGAATTTAGAGGCTTAATACGTTGTGGGGTTGTTAACCAGTGTCAAAAAAAACAACGTGTACTACTATTTCATGAGAAACTATTTGCTCTGTAAGCTTTCACCTGAAGTACAATAAAATATATATTAAAAAAAAAAAAAAAAAAAAAAAAAAAGATTGCTAGGGGAGTTTGCCATTGGAGTGGAGAGATGAGAGACTATGAAATGGAGAAAAACAGGAAGGGGAGGAGGAAGAAAATAAAAGAATGAATAAATAAGAATCAGAAAGTTTAAAGAACTGCAAAGTTCCCAGGGATCCCACCGGTGCAGCTATGAGGTCTGGGAAAGTCACTCTCAGGTGTTGCAATACAACCTGGCTAGAAGGCATAGAGGTATACGATGCCAGGTATTCAGGGAACAGAAAGAGAAGGAAGATGCAGAGAGACAAGAAATTGAGCAATGAAGAAAGACAAAAAGGGAAAAAGAGGAAAAAGAAAACAAAATAAATTTAAAAAAAAAGAAAGGCCCCCAAAGAAACAAACAAACAAAAAAAACCCAACATAAAAAGAAATGCCCTCAGGGATCCCTCTACACGTCTGTGGAAGCCGAAGGGGCATCTCCCTGCCACGCAGCTCAGCCTGGTCAGAAAGGGTCCCAACTCAAGAAAAGGAAAAGAAAACAAACAGTTCAAAACAAACAAATGAACAAAAGCCCCGGGATCCCACCAGCATGGCAGCCCAAACCCGGAAGCAGCTCCACACTCAAACGGAGCTCCGCAGCCCCTCAGGAAGAAGCAAAGATGGTGCACGGAGTGAGGTACTTGAGCTAAAGGAGGGGGAGGTGGGGAGAGGTAAGAAGAAATAAAAAGAAGCGGAAAAAAAGCAACACCAGCAGCCAACAAATGGCACTCAGACAGCCGCCCGTTTGGGTGTGTGGACTCTAAGCAGCCGCTGTTTCCCGGTCAAGAGACTGTGGCCGCAGGAAGCAGAGGAGGCCGAGTCGGGGTGAAGAAGGGTGGGGTGTGGGAAAGCGTATATCGCAAATTACCGGTTGTTTTGTCTCCCGCTGGACGCTCCGTGAGGCTGCTTTCTCGTACCCCATTTGCTGGTCTCCGATAGGAGTCCAAGATGGCGGATCCGCGCTGTGTTAGCTGGTAGGGGGTCTCTGCATGAATCTCTCCTCGCTCTCGGTTCTCTGTCAGTTTTCTCACTCCATTTGGTGCTTGGCTGAGTTCTTTATCTCTTCATTTGATGTTTTAGGGTTTCAGGATTCTTGTATTTTCTGTTCGGCTTAGTTTTTTGGATCTTTGCTGTGGAGGGATGGCGTGGTGCTTCTGCCTAGAGCGCCGTTTTGCCGGAACTCCCTGCTGAATACTTTTGTGTATATAATTTACAGGGACATTCTTTTATACAGCCACAATACAACCACACAAACCAGGAAATTAGCATTCACACGTTACTACCAAAATCCTCAGTCTTCATGCAAGTTATTCCACTTGTCCCAGTAATGTCTTTTATAGTAAAATGATATAATTCAGAATCATATGTTACATCTAGTTTCGCATTTCTTTTGTCTCTTTCAGTCTGGAACAGTTTCTTAGTCTTTCCTTGACATTCAGGACCGTGACTTTTTTTTAAGGTTATAGGCCAATTATTTTATAGAATACCCCTCATTTTGGGTTTGTGTGATATTTCCTCATAGTTAGGTACAGGTTATGTATCTTTGACGGAGGTATCAGAGAAGTGATGCTATGTTCCCATTGTATCTTATAAGTTGACACATAATTTTGATTTGTCCATTACTGATGATGTTCATTTTGATCACTTAATTAAGATGGTGTCTGCCAGGCCTCTGCTCAGTAAAGTTACTCTGTTTCCCTTTGTAATCAGTAAGTATTTTGCGGGGAGGTAGTCTGAGACTATATAAATACACTATTCTTCATCAGAACTAAAATTTATTAATTAGTTTGTATTTGTATAGACTCTTGATTCCTGTATTGTTCAATGAGTTATAATATTTTACTATTATTATTTTATTTGATGCTTAAATTGTCCCGTGTTTGGCTAATGGGAGCCCCTCAAGCTGGCTTCTGTATTCTTTTGACATATCCCTTCCTAGTGGTTTGGAACAAGATGTTTCAAGCTCATCTTGTGTGTATCCTGATCCATCCCTGCAATCAGCCTATCTCCAAGGAGCCCTGGTTCCTTTTAGTGAAAAATGGTATTCAGAAACCAAGAGATGGTTGCCAGGTATGCTCACTGTTAATGGGATGTTGCTACTGCCAGGCCCTCTCAGTAGACATAGCTATGGAATACATGTATGAACACACACACACACCAATATTTATTTGCATTATCTACGTATGTTGAAAGCCATGCGTTCACATAAATGTCTCCAATTCCACACCATGCCTTAAAAGTTCACCCTGGTTTTCTTCCTTGCCTTATTTGTAACTCTCTTCTTTGTCAGTAAGAAACCTGGCTATCATTATCTTTTATATTTACTTATGTGATTAATTCCTATATGTAACCACCTTCCAATCTCTGCCACCCCACTAAGTGAACACCTTCCTCGTATCACTTTGACTCCGACACTGGATACCTTCAGAGAATGCCCCTTCGCTTCATGTATTCACAGAACATTTAGAAGGTAGTCTACTAGGAGACAAAGAACAATCTCATTCAGTCTAAATAACAGATACATGATAGACCATGGGATCTTGCCACAATGCAGTACAATTTGAAATTAATGAAAAACTCCATTGATCACTTTTCTCCCCAAATAGCTATTAAATCAAAGCAGAAACCTAAGATGCAATGATTATTAAAAATAACAAGAGTATATAATTTTATACACACACATATACACACACAGTACAGTCAAAGTTGTTATATATGTGCTTTTGTTACTTCAAAATGGAGCAAAACAAACAATGAATTCACCTTCAAAAGTTAGGCAAAGGTTAGCAAGAGGGAGCTATATTAAAAATAAAGATAGAATACTAGTAAAGCTAGTCAGTCCAGGTGGGTTGACCATTATAAATAAACAAACTCAAGTAAGTCATTTAGCAAAATGTTTGAGTATTAGGAACATTAGAGGTTATTATATATAGAAATTTTAAAAATTATAAAATTGTCACATAGCAATTATGTGAAAGAATTTTAAAATATTGATGAAATAATATTTGGGGGGAATATAAACTACTATAATTGATTTTAAAATAGAAACCTTGAAAAGCCTAATATGTTGGAAGAATTGAAAATGTCAAAAAAAGTTGCTTCAAATAACACTCTAACCCTTAGAGTTTTGTGGGCAAGTTTTTTCCAGTTTCTATAAGTAGATAATTCAGGCAATAAAACATGCAGCATATAAAACCAAAAGCTTCCCAATATATGGAACAAAACTGATTTAACTCTGATAAAATTTAATAGTACAGAAAGTTATAAACCAATCACACTTTTGACTATAGGAAAAAAAAAACCTGAAAATACTAGCAAATAAAATCCAACACTATGTGAAAGAATGGTATACCATAAGCCAAGTAGGATTTATCTCAAGAAAGTAAGGATGTTCGATTTAATATTAACAAATTAGCAAAATAATATATTCACATTGGTAGATTAAAGTAGAATCATATTTTTGTCTTAAAATCTTTCAGACTACATTTTGTAAAATTCAGTCACTTAAAAAATCTCTTTGCGAACTAGAGAATCTTGTTAGTTGTTGTTAGGTGCCGTTGAGTTGACTCCAACTCAGAGACACTATCTACAACAGAACGAAACAGTGCCGGGTCCTGTGCCATCCTCACAGTCGTTGTTATGCTTGAGCCCACTGTGTCAATCCATCTCCTTGAGGGTCTTCCTCTTTTTCATTGATCCTCTACTTTACCAAGCGTGATGTCCTCCTGCAGTGACTGATCCCTTTTGATAACATGTCCAAAGTATGTGAGACAAAGTCTCGCCATCCTTGCTTCTAAGGAGCATTCTGGCTGTACTTCTTCCAAGACAGATTTTTGTCCTTTTGGCAGTCCATAGTATATTCAATATTCTTCACCAGCACCACAATTCAAAAGCATCAATTCTTCTTCAGTCTTCCTTATTCATCGTCCAGCTTTTGCATGCATATGAGGCGATTGAAACACAATGGCTTGGATCAGGCCCACTTTAGTCTTCATGGTGACAGCTTTGCTTTTCAACACTTTAAAGAGGTCTTTTGCAGCAGATTTGCCCAATGCAGTGCGTCCTTTGATTTGTTGACTGTTGCTTCCATGGGTGTTGATTGTGGATCCAAATAAAATAAAATCCTCAACATCAATCTTTTCTCCATTTATCATGATGTTGCTTATTGGTCCAGTTGTGAGGATATTTGTTTTCTTTATGTTGAGGTGTAATCCATACTGAATGCTGTAGTCTTTGATCGTCATCAGTAAGTGCTTCAAGTCCTCTTCACTTTCAGCAAGCAAAGTTGCATCATCTGCATGAAGCAGGTTGTTAATAAGTCTTCCTCCAATCCTGATGCCCCGTTCTTCTTCATATAGTCCAGCTTCTCAAATTATTTGCTCAGCATACAGATTGAATAAGTATGATAAATGGATTCAATCCTGATGCACCTTTCCTACTTTAAACCAGGCAGTATCCCCTTGTTCTGTTCAAACAACTGCCTCTCGATCTATTTGCAGGTTCCTCATGAGCACAATTAAGTGTTCTGGAATTCCAGTTCTTCGCAATGTTGTTCATAATTTGTTATGATCCACACAGTTGAATGCCCTTGCACAGTCAATAAAATACCAGTAAACATTTTTCTGGTATTCTCTGCTTTCAGCCAGGATCCATCCGACATCAGCAATGATATATCCCTGGTTCCACATCCTCTTCTGAATCCAGCTTGAATTTCTGGCAGTTCCCTGTCAATGTACTGCTGCAGTGCTTTTGACTGATCTTTAGCAAAAGTTTACTTGCATGTGATATTAATGATGTTGTTCGATAATTTCTGCATTCAGTTGGATCACCTTTCTTGGGAATAGGCATAAGTATGGATCTCTTCCAGCTGGTTGGCCAGGTAGCTGTCTTCCAAATTTCTTGGCATAGATGAGTGAGCACTTCCAGCTCTGCATCCATTTGTTGAAACATCTCAACTGGTATTCCATCAATTTAAAAAACATTTTCATATAAATATATGTGTGTAACAATTTCTAAAGTTAATCTTCAAGTTATTGTTGTTGTTAGGTACCGTCAAGTTGGTTCCAAGTCATAATGACCCTATGTACAACAGAGTGAAACCCTGCCCAGTCCTGCACCATCCTCACAATCATTGCTATGCTTGAGCCCATCGTTGCAGCCACTATATTAGCCCATCTCATGAGGGTCTTCCTATTTTTCATTGACCCTTTACCAATCATGATGTCATTCTCCAGGGTCTGGTCCCTCCTGATAACATGTCCAAAGTATGTGAGACTTTGGAAGATTTGTTTCAAATCTTCCAAGACAGATTTGTTTGTTCTTCTGGCAGTCTATGGTATATTCAGTATTCATCACCAACATCATAATTAATTTTTAAATTATTAGCTAATGCCATATTTAATAACATTTCCATTAAAAATAGACATTTTCATTAAAGGCAAGAACAAGATAAGGAGTTCCTCCTCTTACTGTTTGTTTTGTTTTTAAAGTCAGATTTATTGAGGTGTAATTAACATGCAGTAAAATTCACTCATTTCTGATGGTTTTTTTTTTTTTTTTTTTTTTTTTTTTGTATATTGTATGTTTTGGGTCCTGCTACCTTGCCCTAGTGACACAGTGGTTAAAGCACTTGGCAGTTAACCAAAAAGTGGGCGTTTCAAACCCACCATCCACTCCATGAGAGAAAGATGTGGCAGTCTGCTTCTGTAAAGATTTACAACCTTGGAAACCCTATGGGGCAGTTCTACTCTGTTGTATAGGGTCACTATGAATCGGAACCAACTCTACGGCAGTGGGTTTGGCAGTGGGGTTACTTTGCTACAATCATTAGTTTATCAAAACTTACTAGTTTTTATGACTTTTTTGTTGATTCTTTTAGATTATCTATGTAGAAAATAATGTGTAAATCAAAACAATTTTCCTTCTTCCTTTTAAGTATGTATGCTATTTAATTATCTGGCTTTATATCACTGTCTGGGACCTCAGGTATAATGTTGAATAATAGTGCTGAGAGGAGACATTCATGCCTGATCTTAGGGAGAAAGCATTCAGTCTTTCCTCCATTAAGTACATTAGCTGAGGTTTTATGAGGCTTTGATGTCCTTTTTCAGGTTTAGGAAGTTCCCTTCCATTCCTAGTTTGTTGAGAGTTTTTATCATGAATGGGTGTTGAATTTTGTCAAATACTTATTTTCTGCTGTCTGCTGAGATAATCATATGGATCATCAGTGATGTCAAGTTGGTTGATAGTGTTGTTCAGATTTTCTATGTCCTTATTATCTATCTACTTGTACTGTTGATCACCAAGAAAGGAATAGTGACATCTCCAATTATGAATATTGATATTTCTATCTTTTCTTTGTCCTATCAGTTTTTCCTGTATATATTGAAACTTCTGTTTGGTGCAACCACACTTAGAAATTTTATGTTTTCTTGGTGAATTTATCCTTTTATCATTGTGTAATACCTGTCTTTATCCCTGGTAAAATTCTTTGTTCTCAAGTCTGCTTTTTCTGATATTAATATAGCCATTCTAGTGTTCTTTGGATTCATGTTAGCATGATATAGTCATCTTTTGACTGTCACCTTTCTGCATCTTATATTTAAAGTGGATATAGTTGGGCCTTGCGGTTATCTTGTATTTAGAGTAGGGCCTAGTGTTTCAGGTGATTTTTCTCAGTATTCCTGCTCTACGGTGTCTTTCCTTAGTCTCTTCATGCCTAGATCACATAGGGGTACTATCTCTCTATGTTCTTGCCCCTCCAGCAGTGATTGACTGATACCAGTGGTTGTTGACTGATGTTGCTTATTACTTGGTACTAGGCTCCTCGTGGTGTCGTGGGTGGTTCTCTGTTGTCCTGATCCAACCTCAGTAGTAGGTAGGTCCTGTGTGCTTGTGCCTCATGGATGGAATTTAACAGTATTCCTGCTTCTACCAGAAAGGTAGCAGAACTGTGCTTGATGTCAGTGTAGAATCCTGGGCCCAAAAGGGTTTCCTGTTCCTGTCCCAGAGTCAGAGGATTTTTGCTTCTATTCCTCCCCTAGCAGCAATGAATTTTTGCCCATGCACTGGGTATAGGAGGGTTTCTTGCCCTTTCACTGGAGGCAAAAGAGTTTTCCCTCAACCTTTTCACCAGAAGATGGATTTTTGCTTAAGCCCTGGGGGTGAGAAGGTCTGCTGCCCTCCAGTGGCTTGTGGCTTTTTCTTGGTAGGGCAGAGTTATCCAGAGACGCAGCTGGGGATATATGCCTAACTCCCAGTAGCAGCCTATTACCTTGCCCACATGCGCACCACGCTGGGGTGGGGCCCTGTCTTCAGTCTCCTGCCATAATCCTAATCTTTCTAATCTGTGCGCACATGATAGAGGCTAGAGCAAACTTTCTTCGCTTCTGGAATCTTAAGCTATTCTAGATTGTTATGGTAGGCCACACTTTACTTGCAAGAATTTTTTTTTTTTTTTTGATTTAGCTGTTTTCTTATCCGTTCATACATTGGCTACTTCTTTCTCCCATGCTCTGCCAAAGATGAAACAATTCGTGTCCTGTGTCTCCTTCAAGGGGCTTATCACTCTTTGGAATTCAACTTTCTAGGTTGCCTTGCAACTTCAGCTCTGTAATGGCCCCAGGAAAGTTTATAATTATGTAGATCACCTGAACTTTTCTCTTTGTAAAGCCCTGTCTAGTGAACTAGTAGAGCAGTCTGCTAGAATCTTATTTGGTTGAGGGACTTAGAATCTATTTTTCAGGAAGAAGGAGGCTGACCTTTTAAGAAAAATTTTGGTCTTTGGAGAGGAGAAATGACTCTGAATATCGTATGTTGGTAGTTACTCAAATGCATGTTACATCCAGACTTATTCAAGTCATGTATGAGTCCCATGAGAACAGGGTGGGTGTGAATTTTTCTAAAACCATCAGAACATGAATGGTCCTTTAAAATATTACCTAATGAGAATCATCTTGTGAAGCCGCAAGAAGTGCTGCTCACGCATGTCTCTTACATCAAACCAAACGCGTTGCCATCAAATTGATTCCAACTCATAGCGACCCTATAGGACAGAGGAGAACTTTTCCATAGGGTTTCCCAGGCTGTAATCTTTATGAAAGCAGATCACCAGGCCTTTTCAATTCTGTGGAGCCGGTGGTGGGTTCGAACTGCTGACCTTTTTTTTTTTAGCAGCCAAGCACTTTAACCACTCCTGTGTCCCTTATAGGGCAATATAATATGGGAACAAAATATTCTTCCTCGTTTCAAAAACAGCAAAGCTTGTAGCTTTGGCGTTTTGTGGACTCCCAGTGTTTCCTCAGTGGAAGGGAGAAGTGATCTGTGCTCAGTGGAGGCAGTATTACCCAGCAAAGCTCAGTGAGAGTAATGTTTTAATGAGGGCATGTAAAAGACTGAGGCAGAGGTTCACTAGCTTAGGTACATATTGGAATCATCTGAGAGCTTTAGAACACTACTTGTGTCTTGGTCCTACCCTTACAGAATCTGATGCAATTGGTTTGGGGTATAGCTTGGAAATGAGATTTTTAAGTTTCCCACTTGATTCTAATGTGCAGCCAAGTCTGCAGATCACTGCTGTAAGGGCTTATAGAAATATTTGGGGGCTAGGGGAGACTTTCTTAGGTCTGGAAAATGTACATTAGCAGATTGAAGAAATATTAAGTGACATTTAAATTATTATTATTGCTGTGATATACAGAAAAAGCAATTTTTTATACAGAAAAACAAAAGAAGACTTGAAAGTCATTCCATGAGAGGAAAATAAGTATTTTAAAGGTGAGTTGACAATTCTTCCCAAATAAAAGTTATGTAATGCCATTTCAATAAAATCTAATTGGAGTTTTCAAAAACGAATAATGTCACCCAGCACCCAGATCTTGGTTTCTAATATACCAGTGGAGCCCTGGTGGCACATTGATTTCTCCTGTAAAAGGATCCAAGCCTTCATAGAAAGATGACTAATTTTAGGGCTGGAGCAAGAAATGTACAAGATGAACCTAGAACATCTTGTAGTGCCAGAAAGTAAAGAAATGCTCAAAAAGCAGAACAGTGGGGCGTGTAAAAGCAGCACCGGAGTCAACCTGAAGAGCTCTCAGTGGCCAAAGCTGGAAAGATTTGAGCAACAACAAAATAATATTGTAATGTTGGATTAGGAGTCTGTGGTGATATAAATAAGTGATTGAATATGTATATAAATGGGGGAGAAGAGGAAAATCTGTACAGAGTTCCAAATAACTTACGTAGATATGCCTCCTTCAAAGAAGTGGGCCTTAACTCCCCCCTCCACCTTGAGTGTGGGCTGTATTTAGGGACTCACTTTCAAAGAATAGTGTATGGAAGGGAAGGGGGAAGTAACTCTACAGCGAAGAAACTTAGAAAACATTACCTTGGCCTGTTGATCGTAGTCAATATCATCAGTGGTAAGTCATGTTGATAGCATGTACCCATGATATGATGTAATAAAAATGGCACTTTACTCCGTGATCTTTTTCCCAATAACCCATAACTTCAGTCTAACCATGAGAAGAAACATCAGACAAACCCAAATTGAGTGGCATTCTACAAAATACCTGACCATTACTCCTCAAAACTGTCAAGGTCATCATAAACAAGGAAAGCCTGAGAAACTGTCACAGAGCGGAGGAGCGGAGGAGGGAAAGGAAACTTGATGACTAAATGTAACACAAATAGATAAGCTAAATATTGATGTTATGAGAGAAAATAGGGCAGTGGAATGGATAATTTACAGGAGAAATACAAAAGGCTAATAAAAATATGAATGCATATTCAACTTCACCAGAAATCAATTGCAAATTTAAATGACAAAAGCCATTTTCTGCCAGTCACATTAGCAAAGGGTACTTTTGGTTTGTCATTTTGTTAATACCTGCTTTTGTGAAGCAAGAGGAAAATGTGGGAACTCATAGAGTGATGTAACTTCTCTGGAGGATAATGTGCCCAGTCTTAAAAATGTGTCAACTCTTTGAGCACTTTCTCTTTTGTGAGTTTATCCTAAAAAAGTAAAGAAAAATCTGTGGAAAGATTTTAGCAAAGGATGTTTATCACAGCATTGTGGATAATAATGAGAAATTGAAAGTAGCCTGATAATTAACTGTGATACACGTAGTCCCCAGTTTACGACAAATTTGAGTCACAACGAACCACACTTGAGACCGTCTTTTTTTTTTTTTTTTTTGGTACATCTTATCATTAGTAATATGTTCTACATACAGTGTCACAGCATGTAAATTTGCTAATGTAATCACTCAGGTGTTCACTTGCAGATGTTCAGTTTTATGGTTTAGTGTTCAAAACACTGCCTGCTGTGTAGTTTGAGTTTTTTAAACTAAATCAGGGGCTTCAGTTGCTTGAAAACATGGACCCGAATATTGATGGCTGTGCTAAAGTCAATAGGCAGATTCAGGAAGCAGTGAGATGTTCTCACGAAATATATGAAGAAAAAAAGAAAAGGACCATACAGACAACTCTCACTAATTTTCTGACTAGAAATGCCATCCCCGTTCCCAGGGTTAATTCCGATGATCTAGAACCTTTCACAAGTGGAATTATTACTTCAGCTGACAAAATGCCGGCATCGTCCAACTCCTCTTCATCCTCTTCTTCATTGCCAGAGGAAATTTTTATGATTTGTGTATGTTTTTATGTATGTGTGTGTTAAAATATATCTGTAAGTTTATATGTAATGTTTCTAACCCCCAAAGACAAAGATTGGATTTATAAAGATACTGATAACAAAAGGCAATAATAATGAAAACAAACGAAGAAAATGAAGTGTTCGATTTATGTCAGAACTGACTTACGATGGAGTCATCTGATTGGAGCCTGTCACCAGGTTCTTGTATGGTAGTTATTCTACAAATACTTTTTTAAAAATTAAGTTAAAAGGTTAAACTAGCATGTTTAGTGTGCCCTCCTCCCTCTTTTGGAAAAAGACAAATGTGGAGCATAGAAAAAGACTTGCTATACAGACCCAAAAACATTAATTGTAATTATCTCAGGTGATTGAATTATGTTGTTTTTGTTGTGTTGTCGAGTCAATCCCAACTCATGGCGACCCTATACGACAGAGTACAACTGCACCATGGGGTTTCCTAGGCTGTATTTTTTTTTTTTTCAGTTGTACTTTAGATGAAGGTTTACAGAGCAAACTAGTTTCTCATTAAACAATTAATACGCATATTGTTTTATGACATTGGTTGCTAACCCCATGACATATCAACACTCTTGCCTTTTTGACCTTGGGTTCCCCACTGCCAGCTTTCCTGTCCCCTCCTGCCTTCTTGTCCTTCCGCCTGGGCTGGTGTGCCCATTTAGTCTTGTTTTGTTTTATGGGCCTGTCTAATCTTTGGCTGAAGAGTGAGCCTCAGGAGTGACTTCAGTAATGAGCTATAAGGGTGTCTGGGGGGTATACTCTTGGGGTTTCTCCAGTCCCTGTCAGACCACTAAGTCTGATTTTTTTTGTGTGAGATAGAATTTTGTGCTACATTTTTCTCCATCTCTGTCCAGGACCCTCTAATGTGATCCCTGTCAGAACAGGGGGCAGATCACTAAGTCTTTTCTCCTGAGGAGCTGCTGGTGGGTTTGAACCACCGACCTTTTGGTGAGTAGCTGAGTCCTTAACCACTGCACCACCAGGGCTCCTTGATTGAATTATGGGTAATTTTAATTTTTTCCTATGTGCTTTTATGTATTGCAGTTTTCTGCAGTGAACATGTGCATTATTTTGAGAATCATATAAAAAGGTTTTTAAAACAATATTTTTGTTTTATCAAATTAGCTAAGATTTTCTTGAAATTATGACCTTGGTTGGCATAGGTATGAGAAACTGGTATCTTCATATTATTTCTAGTAAGAGCGTAAATCAGCACAAGCTCTCTTGGAAGCAAATTGGTAAGATATATCAAACCCCTCAGAATAGTTTATATTCTTTCACCCAGTAGAATCCTTTCTGGGAATCTGTCATTAGAAAACAGAGATTTTTGTGTAGAAGTGTTTATTACATAATTATTTATAATGGCCGAATATGCAGACTGAGTAAATACACAGTTATAGATAACATTGTGGGGTTTACAGTTAACTTTACCCAAAGAATTTGGTCTTTTTCCTTGGTTCCTGAGAGATGATCTCTAAAACCATAGAATTTCCCCAGTGGTTGAAGTGTCTTTGGTGAGGCCTCCAGACCACACCTGAGAGTTTATACTAATGCGGTGGGGGAGGGGCTAGCCAGGCCAGAGAGACTCACCTGGTTATATCAGCCTGCCTCAGGGAGGTGGGCATGATTCAATCATTCATGCCTATGCAATAAAAAAAAAAAAAAAAAAAAAAAGCCAGTTGCCCTCGAGCTGTTTCTGATTCATGGCAACCCTGTGTGTGCAGAGTAGAACTATATTTTCATGGCTGTGGACGTTTGGAAACAGATCGCCAGGCCTGTCTTCAAGGCATCTCTGGGTGGATTCAAACTGCTAAAGTTCTGGCCAATCCTTTGTGCCTCGGCAATAAGGCTCAAATAAAGGCTCTGAATAAGGAAGCCCTGTGGGCTTCCTGGTTGGTGGGAAGACATCAATGCACGTGGGAGGGCTGCTCAGCCTTTTTCGGGACATGGAAGCTCCATGTTGGGGACCCTCCCAGACCTTGTCATATGAGTCTTTTCATTTGTATCCTTTTTATAAAATTGTAAGTATAGCATTTTTCTGAGTTCTGTGAGTCGTTCGTTGAGTTATCAAACCCTAGGGAGTAGTGGGAGCCAGGAGGGCACAACTGAGGAGGGCTTTGGGACCCCTGAACTTATGGCTGGCATCTTGAGAGGGTAGAGGAAACCCCTAAATTAGTAGCCAACATGTCAGAAGTAAGGGGGGGCTGGGGACCTCCAAGCTTGCAGATAGCATCTAAAGTCTTAGGCAGACTTGGCAGTCTGGAGGACTGTGACCCTTAGCTTGTGAGGTCTGACCTAGCTCTGGGTAGTTAGGGTCAAAGAAAGAAGTACTGCATGTGCAGTTAAATTGGAACTGAATCGAATGGAATAGAATGGTTTGAGATTGGTTTGATTGATAACACAGAAATAAATAAAATATGACACACCCATGTAGAGGAATATTATGCATTCACGATGGTGTTTAAAGAATATTTAATGAGATCAGATAATCCCCATGTGTTTGGTATTTACTTCTTTTTAGTCTTCTGCTCAAAGTGGCATCCATGATTGCTTCTTTTCTATCTCTTCTGTGTAGCCCTAAATAAGAAAATAAGAAATGGGGTTCTTCTACTATTTTGTGTAAATAATCCAAAATTAGTCAATTACTTTTTTTTTCCAAAAACCCTTATGTGTATTTTGTCTTCCTTGGATTTACTTTATTTGCTTCACTTTTAGTTATTGGCGTTACATGAGCAAACCTCCTCTCATTCTATTCATATTTGCCTGAAATGCCCTTCTCTCTGTTTTTACGATGGCTGACACCTCCTTATCTTCTAGGCTGCAGTTCAAATATTCCTCTCAGAGAGATCTTCTTGGACCACCTTATCTAAAAGAACATACATGTAATACTCCTTCCCACCTCTAATACCTATTAATTTCTTGCATAGCACTTAACACAACTGACGCTTTTGTGTTTGTTTGCTTTACAATCTGTTCCTTCCATTGGAGTATAACTTCCTGAGGCTAGGGATGCTATCTGTTCCTTTAGGAATGATAAAGGGGTGGAAAAGGAGATCCAGAGAGCGGGAAAAACCTGCTTTCGGGGAACTCACAGACTACTGTGATGATATGATGATATGAAATTACAAAGGAAAGTGATAAATGTCATAAAAACTGTAGTGCTGTGGGACCTCAAAATAGAACCAGGTCTGCTTAGAGAAACTGGAAATATTTTCACTGAGGAGGTGTCTTAGTTATCTAGTGCTGCTATAAACAGAAATACTACAAGTGGATGAATTTAACAAAGAGAAGTTTATTCTCTCACAGTCTAGTAGGCTAGAAGTCCGAATTCAGGGTGTCAGCTCCAGGGGAAGGCTATCTCTGTTGGCTCTGGAGGAAGGTCCTTGTCATCAGTCTTCCCCTGGACTAGGAGCTTCACCTCGCAGGAACCTCAGGTCCAAACAATGCACTGTACTCCCGATGCTGCTTCCTTGGTGGTAGGAGGTCCCCCCGTCTCTCTGCTCACTTCTCTCTTTCATATCTCAAAAGAGATCAGCTCAAGACACTATCAAATCTTGTAGATTGATTCCTGCTGCATTAGCATAACTGCTGTGAATCAATATCTTAGAGTTAGGATTTACAACACATAAGAAAATCATATCAGATGACAAAATTGTGGACAGTCACACAATACTGGGAATCATGGCCTAGCCAAGTTGACAGATATTTTGGGGGGACACAATTAATCCATGACAGGAGTTGACATTTTATATGGGCTTACCAGGTGAAGAAAACTGGGAACTTAAAGATATGGTTTGTTCAGGGAATGGTAAATAATTCATGCATCTGGAGCTGTGGGAAATGAGCCTAGAAAAGCAGGTTGGGATCAGATCACTGGAGGCCCTATATGAGCTATTTGTCCTGAAATGGTGCAACTGTTAACGTGCCCGACTGCTAAACAAAAGGTTGGCAGTGGACTTGGAAAACTACGTACTGACCAATCCCTTCGGTAGGCCACAGTCATCTAATTTGCATAGTTATCGACCAATTCCTACAAGGGTTTTACATACCTTATTTGCATAGTAAACAGTCCAGTTCCTGCAGAGTATGTAGAATAGACCAATCACAGGACAGGCTGTGGCCCAACTAATTATTTTTGGCAGAATTATAAACCCAAGGCCAGAAAGGCCATGTATATAGAAAACCCACTACACTGTACCCAGCATAATTATTAATTGAGTGCCCCCTTGTACATTCAGTGATGACTCAGTTTGGATAATAACTTATCTGGTCACCTTCTAAAAGAACAGAGGACATGGTTCAGCTATTTGGAATATAAGTAATGAGAAAAACAAAGGAGCCAGTAAGGAAGGGTAGGAATGGAAATAGAGAAGGAACGGTCTTTATAAACGCCAGGAGAGGATAGTTTTAATAGTACTAGGAAGGTAGGATTTTAAGATCAACAGGGTCAGATAAAGCAAGGTTATGGAGCATGAGCATACATTATTAGATTTATTGAGGCAGAGCTCATTTTCTGCTTTAGAAATTTGTCCATTTCCTCTAGGTTTTCAAATTTATTAGAGTACAATTTTTCATAGTATTCTGTTATGATCTTTTTATTTCAGTTGGATCTGTTGTGATATCGCCCTCTCATTTCTTTTTTGGGTTATTTGCTTCCTGTTCTGTTTTTCTTTTGTCAGTTTGGCTGCTGGTTTATCAGTTTTGTCTATCTTTTCAAAGAACCAAATTTGGTGACTCTTTCAATTGTTTTTCTATTCTCTATTTCATTTTTTTCTGCTCTAATTTTTCTTATTTCCTTTCTTTTGGTGCCCGTGAGCGTCTTTTGCTGCTCTCTGTTTGAGTTGTAGGGTTAATGTTTTGATTTTGGCCCTTTCTTCTTTTTTGGATGTTTGCATTTATTTCTATAAAATTACCTGCAACCACTGCTTTTGCTGTGTCCCAAGGGTTCTGGTAAGATTTGTTTTCATTCTCATTTGACTCTATGAATTTCTTTATTCTGTCCTTGGTTTCTTCTATAACCCAGTAGTTTTTAAGCAAGGTGTTGTTCAGTTTCCATGTATTTGATTTTTTTCCCTTGCTGTTTCTGTTATTGATTTCTACTTTTATGACTTTAAGGTCAGAAAAGATGCTTTGTAGTATTTTGATGTTTTGGATTCTGTTAAGGCTTGCTTTGTAGCCTAATATTTGGTCTGTTCTGGAAAATGTTCCATGTGTGTTGGAAAAGAATGTATACTTGCCTGCTTTGGGTGGAGCATTCTATATATGTCTATGAGATCAAGTTGGTAGATCGTGGCATTTAGATCTTCCGTGTCTTTACTGAGTTTCTTTCTAGATGTTCTGTCCTTCACCAACAGTAGTGTGTTGAACTTTCCTACTATTATTGTAGAGCTGTCTATTTCTCTTTTCAGTGTTGTTAGAGTTTGTTTTATGCATTTTGGAGCCCCGTCGTTGTGTGTGTATATATTTATTATGGTTATGTTCTTCTGGTATATTGACCCTTTAACCATTATATAGTGTCCTTCCTTATCCTTGGTGGTGGATTTTGCTTTAAAGTCTATGTTTTCAGAGATTAATCTTGCCACTCCTGCTCTTCTTTCTTGTTGTTTGCTTGATATATATTTTTTCCATCCCTTGAGTTTTAGTTTGTTTGTGCCTTTGAGTCTAAGGTGTTTCTCTTGTAGGCAGCATATCGGCGAATAGTGTTTTTTTATCCATTCTGCCACTCTCTGTCTCTTTATTGGTGCATTTAGTCCATTTACATTCAGTGTAATTATTGATAGGTATGAGTTTACTGCTGTTATTTTGATTTTTTTGTGTGTGTGGTGTTGATAGTTTCTTTGTTCCACTTAATTTTCTGTGCTGAGTCATTTTTCTTTATGTATTTTCTTTTCATCTTTTTCATTGTTGTTGATTTTGCTGAGTCTTTATGTTTTTCTTCTTATTTTGATGGGTAGATTTGTTAGCTGCCTTTGTGATTACCTTAAAATTTACCTTTATTTTTCTAAGTTTAAACCGATCTTTTGTTTCTTGATATCGCTTTAACTTCCTCTCCGTATGGAAGTTCTGTAACTACACTATTTAGTCCTTTTTCGTTTTAATGTTGTCATCATTTACATATTGACAACTCTGTTTCCCTATTTTCAGTTAGCTTTGACTTATTTTTGTGACTTCCCCATCTGGGTTGGTATGTGGTTGTTCTGTCCTGTGTTCTAGTCTTGGCTTGTTGTCTGATATTGTTGGTTCTCTAACCATGGGACTCCCTTTAATATTTTTTGTAATTTTGGTTTGGTTTTTACAAATTCCCTTAACTTCTGTGTATCTGAAAATGCCCTAATTTCACCATCATATTTGAGAGACAGTTTTGCTGGATATATAATTCTTGGCTGGCAGTTTTTTTCCTTCAAGGCTTTATATATGTCATCCCATTTCCTTCTTGCCTGCATGGTTTCTGCTGAGTAGTCAGAGCTTAGTCTTATTGATTCTCCTTTGTAGGTGACTTTTTGTTTATCCCTAGCTGCTCTCAAGATTCTTTGTCTTTGGTTTTGGCAAATTTGATTATAGTATGCCTTGGTGACTTTCTTTTGGGATCTACCTTATGCAGGGTTTGATGAGCATCTTAGATAGATATATTCTCATCTTTCACGATATCAGCGAAGTTTTCTGCCAACAAATCTTCAACAATTCTCTCAATTCTCTCTGTATTTTCTGTTATCCCCTCCTGCTTTGGTACTCCAATCACTCGTAGGTATTTCCTCTTGATAGTGTCCCACATAATTCTTAGAGTTTCTTCATTTTTTAAATTCTTTTTTCTGATTTTTTTCCTCAAATAAATTGATGTCAAGAGATTTATCTTCAATCTCACTAATTCTGACTTCCATTGCCTCAATTATGCTCCTGTGACCTTCTATTGAGTTGTCTAATTCTGAAATTTTATTGTTAATCTTTTGGGTTTCTAGTTGCTGTCTCTCTAAGGTTTCTAGCAGACTGTTAAGTTTGTCATTCTATTTTTGTGCTGTTTTCCTGAATTCCTCCATTGCTTTGTCTGTGTGTTCCTTGGCTTGGTCTGAGATTTGCATGATCTCCTTCCTGATCTCTTGAAGAGCTCTGTATATTAATCTTTTGAATTCTAATTCCAGTAATTCCAAGACCTTCTCTTCCTCTGGAAGGTTTCCTGGTTCTTTATTTTGGTTGTTTGCTGGAGCCGTCTTGACCTGCTTCTTTATGTGATTTGCTATTGACTGCTGTCTTTGAGCCATCAATAAGTTATTATATTTATTTATTGTATGTTTGTTTACTGTATCCTAGCTTTTTGTTTTGATATGCCCAAGTAGGCTGGCTGAGTGAGCCACTTTGGTTATTGGTGTCTTTGAAGCTCTCACGTCTTGTCACCAGGTGGTTAGAGCAGCTACTCAGTGTGTGAGCCCAGGAGTCTGTTCACTTTTCTTTTGCATATTCAGCTCAGGTGTCCAGGTCGTCAGTCACTGAGTGTGTGCTGCAGACTCTCACCTACAGTCCTAGATGGGCAGGGCTGTGTAGGAGTGTTTGGAGCAGGCACAGGTATCTGGCTTCAGTAGGGGGCTGTGTGCTGAGCAAGGCAGGCAGCTGATAGCTGCCGCTGAGTGACTGGGTGGAGGACGAGTTCCTGGGTTCTACAGCTGGTCCTTGGGTACCCAATGCTGTTGACTGTAGGGACTGGGAGGCACCACTTATTCTCAGATGCCTGTTGTGGGTGGCTAGGTGGAGTGGGTGATGCTACCAGCCCTTGGGCCCCTGATGTGTGTAGGTCAGGACCCTGCTTAATGGGCAGGGCATTCTGGCTGTACTTCTTCCAAGACAGATTTATTCGTTCTTCTGGAAGTCCATGATATATTCAGTATTCTTTGCCAACACCATAATTCAAAGTCATCGATTCTTCTTCAGTATTCCTTATTTATTGTCCAGCTTTTCCATGTGTATGAGGTGACTGAAAATACCATGGCTTAGATTAGGCGCACCTTAATCCTCAAAGTGACTCTTTGCTTTTTAATACTTTAAAGAGGTCTTTTGCAGCAGATTTGCCCAATGCAATGAGTCATTGGATTTCTTGCCTGCTATTTCCATGGGTGTTGATTGTGGATCTAGGTAAAATGAAATCCTTGCCAACTTTAGTCTTTTCTCCATTTGTCATGATGTTGCTTATTTGCCCAGTTGTGAGGATTTTTGTTTTCTTTATGTTGAGTGTAATCCATACTGAAGGCTGTAGTCTTTGATCTTTATCAGTAAGTGCTTCAAGTCCTCTTTGCTTTCAGCAAGCAAGGTTCTGTCATCTGTATATCACAGGTTGTTAATGAGTCTTCCTCTAATCCTAATGCCTCATTCTTCTTCATATAGTCTGGTTTACCAAATTACTTGCTCAGCATACAGACTGAATAAGTATGGTGAAAAGATACAACCCGGACACACACCTTTTCTGATTTTAATCCACCCAGTATCCCCTTGTTCCACCTCTTGGTCTATGTACAGATTCTACGTGAGCACAATTAAGTGTTCTGGAATTTCCATTCTTCACAGTGTTATCCATAACTTGTTATGATCCACACGGTCAAATGCCTTTGCACGGTCAATCAAACACAGGTAAACATTTTGCTAGTATTCTCTGCTTTCAGTCAAGAATGAATAATAAAGTAGGTACTTGGTGCATTTTTGAAAAATTGAAATATAATTAATAGTTGTCAAAAAAGCTGAGATAGTGCATATACATACCACACTTTCAGAAAAAAATTGGTGGTTAAAGAGATGGAAAGTACTATATTTTTAGTGTGACAACAGTAGAAAAGGAAAGATCTCTGCATTTTAAATGTTAAGAAAGACTCCATGGAGAGGGAGAAATTAAAGTTTCCAAAGAGGGAAGTAAATAACTTTGAAAACTTAAGCTCTTACTGCTTAAGAAAGAATCTGTTGCAAAAGTCTATTACAAAAGGACAGTGTGGTGTTAAAGAGGTAGGTGGATAAATCCTTCCCCTTCCCCTCCTCCTCCCCTTCACCCTGATGATCAAGGAATATTCTAATGAGAAGAGCACAATCGCTGGAATCAGAAAACCTAGAGTTAATCTTGGCTTTAACTCTTACCTGATTATTGATGAATCATTTAATCTTTTATCTTTAAATAACTTGTTCAGAATAGTTCAGCTAGTAAAATGATTTAGTGGGTATCTGTAGGGTATGTAGAAAGCTCCTTCACCAATCTCTACCCCATCTACCTAGCCACTACATTTTACATGATTGTGCCCTTCTGGCCACAGTTAATTGGCCCAGACCTCATCACTTTGGCAACATTTCATTGGCCAAGGATAAGCACCTGACCCAAGCTCAACCAATGAGTATCTTCCTGGGTATTTTAAGACCGGATGAGAGAACGGTTTAATGGAATATGTTGGATATACAATTAGTAATGCATCAATGGCCATATTTCCCACCATATGGGAAATGGCTGATCTATTGTGAGAATGATACTGACAGGAGACATGAGAAGGAGACAGACAGTTCTGGAAACCTTGGAGTTCAAACCTTGGTTCTTGATGTTTCTGAGGCGCAGTTGCATCCCCGACTCTTGGTTATCTTTCCGTTTTTTGGATGCTGTGAGCCAGTTGAGCCAACTAATTCCTTTTTAAGTCAAACTAGTTTGAGTTGTGTTTCTATCCCTTACAACTAAACTAATACTTGAATATGAAGTATTCTGACTCCAATGCTCATGCTTTCTCCACTACATCATATTCCTTCCCTAAGGCTAAAATCGTATGTCCTGAGTTTCATCCCTGCCTAACTTGTGAGGGCTTTAGTGAACTACTTGCATCCTCTATAGTATTTTTTGTTTCTTCCTTTCCTGTTGATCCTTCTCCACAGTACTTGCATGAGACTCCTGCATCCTGAAAAGCCCTCTACTTGGTTCTATGGGCCCCACTAATGCAGTTGTGACTGAAGGATGCATAGGAATTTTGGTAGAAGATGTTAGAAAGGTAGTAGATTGGGGCCAGATTGAGGAAAACTTAAACTACTATCTTAAGTAGTTTACTGTTACTGTCTAGATCAGAGATGTCTAATAGAACTTTCTGCAGTGATGGAAATGTATATATCTGCACTGTCCAGAAGAGCAGCCATTGGCCACAGGTGGCTATTGAGTACTTGCAATGTGGCTAGTGTGACTGAGAAATTGAATTTTATTCAATTGTGGTAAATACATATATAACAAAACATTTGCCATTTAAACCAATTTTATGTGTACAACTCAGTGACATCAGTTACATTCACCATGTGGTACATCCATCATTAGTATTCATTTCCAAATTGTTTTCATCACCCTTAACAGAAACTAAAAACCAGAAAACCAAACTCACTGCCATTGAGTTGATTCTGACTTGTAGTGACCCTATAGGACAGAGTAGAAGTGCCCCATAGGATTTCCAAGGAGTGGCTGGTGGATTCAAACTGCCGACCATTTGTTTAGCAGCCGAGCTCTTACCTACTGTACCACCAGGGCTCCTGACAGAAGCTAGGTACCCCTTAAGCAGTAACCCCCCCATTTCCCCCTCCTACTCACCCTTGGTAATCACTAATAAACTTTGGTCTCTATGCTTTTGCCTATTCTAGATATTTCATATAAGTGAGATCATATAATATTCATCCTTTTGTGTCTGACTTATTTCACTTACCATAATATTTTCAAGGTTTATCCATGTTGTAGCATGTATCCAGACTTCATTTCTCTTTATGGTTGTATAATATTCCATTGTTCGTATGTATTTACCACATTTTGTTTATCCATTCATCTGTTGATGGACACTTGGGTTGTCTCTACCTTTTGGCTATTGTAAATAATGCTGCAATGAACATTGAACAATGAATAATGCTTGCAGTGTACAAGTATCTGTTTGAGTCCTTGCTTTCCATTCTTTGGGGTATATAGCTAGGAGTGGAATTGCTAGGTCTTTTGGTAGTTCTTTTTTTAATTTTTTTGAGTAACTGCCATGCTGTTTTCCACAGCAGCTGCACCATTTTATATTACCACCAGCAATGGATAAGGGTTCCAATTTCTCCACATTTTTGCCAACACTTATTATTTTCCATTTTTCTGATAATAGCCATCCTAGGGTGTATGAAGTGGTATCTTATTGTGATTTTAATTTGCACAAGTTTTTCACTCCCTGGTTAAATTTTTTCCTAGGTAATTTATTATTTTAGATGCTATTGTGAATGGAATTGTTTTCTTAATTTTCTTAATTGTTCATTGCTGGTGTATAGAAACCCAACTGATTTTTATGTGTTTACCCTGTACCCTGAAACTTTGCTGAATTCATGTATAAGTTCTAGTAGCTTTCTTGTGGATTCTTAAGTTTTTCTATATATACAATCATATCGTCTGCGAATATGGGTAGTTTTACTTCTTCCTTCTTGATTTAGATGCTTGTTATTTATTTTTCTTGTCCAATTGCTCTGTCTAGGATTTCCAGAAGGAGGCTTGGTGGTACAACAGTTAAGTGTTCAGCTGCTAACCAGAGGTTGGCAGTTCAAACTCACCCAGCAGATCCTTGGGAGAAATTCATGGTGATCTGCTACCATAAAGATTACAGCCAAGAAAACCCTATGGGGCGGTTCTGCTCTGTAACATGGTGTCGTTTGGATTTGAAATCTACTCCACGGCACTTAACAACGACAGGACTTCCAGTACAATACTGAATAGCAATGGTGAGAGCGGGCCTCCTTGTCTTGTTCTGACCTTAAGGAGAAATTTCTTCGTCTTTCTCCATTGAGTATGATGTTAGCTGTGGATTTTTCATAAATGCCCTGTCATATTGAGGAATTTCTCTTCTATTCCTAGTTTGTTGAATGTTTTTATTATGAAAGGATGTTGGATTTTGTCAGATGTCTTTTCTGCATCAATTCAGATGATCATGTATTTCTTTTCCTTTATTCTGTTAATGTGGTGTATTTTGTGGATTGATTTTCTAATGTTGAACTACCTTTGCATTCCTAGGATAAATCCCACTAGGTAATGGTATATAATCCTTTTAATATGGTTTTGGATTCTGTTTGCTAGTATTTTTGTTGAGGATGAGGATTTTTGTATCTATATTCATAAGGGATATTGATCTGTAGTTTTCTTGAGGTGTCTTTGTCTGGTTTTGGTAACAGGGGGGTACTGATCTCATAGAATGAGTTGGGAAGTGTCCCCTACTCTTCTGTTTTTTGGAAGAGTTTAAGAAAGATTGGTGTCAGTTCTTCTTTAAATGTTTGGTAGAATCCCCCTAGTGAAGCCAACTGGTCCAGGACCTTTTTGTTGTTGGAAAGTTTTTGATTACTGATTCAATCTCTTAACTTGTTATGGATCTGTTGAGATTTTCTATTTCTTCTTAAGTCAATTTAGGTAGTTTATGTGTTTCTAGAAATTTGTCCATTTCATGTAGGTTCTCTAGTTTTTTGATGTACAATTGTTCATAGTAGTCTTATGATCCTTTTTATTTCTGAAGAATTGGTAGTAATGTCCCCACTTTCATTTCAGATTTTAGTTATTTGCATCCTCTCTTTTTTTCTTTGTCATTGTAGGTAAAGGTTTGTCGAATTTATTGATCTTTTCAAAGAACCAGCTTATGGTTTTATTGATTCTCTATTGTTTTCTATTCTCTATTTAATTTATTTCTACTCTTGTCTTTGTTATTTTCTTCTTTCTGATAGCTCTGGGTAAGTTTGCTCATCTTTTTCTAGTTCCTTGTGTTATAAAGTTATTGATTTGAGTTGCCCTTGTTACAGTTGCCCTAATCCTTTGGAGAAGCTTATTACTTTTGCCCAGGGAAGAATCCAGTCCCTGCCAGCAGAAAATCTCAGTTATTATGCAAATAGATGGAGCCACATGTGAGAGAATTGGCAAGTTTAGTCGAGCGAGGGGATTTGTCAGTTATTATGCAAATAGGTATGTAAAATCCATCCAATAGGATTGAACCACTTGCTGATATAAGCAGTGATCCCACAGGGGACCTCACTACCATCAAGAAGAAGAGCCTGGAGTGGAGCAAGTCCTTTGGACCCAGGGTCCCTGTAATGAGAACCTCTTAGACCCAGGAGACAGAGGGTATTGTAATCTGGGAGTGGCAGCAGCAGAACTAGGAGACCAGTGCAAGATGGTGTGCTGAGCTTCCTGGCCCACAGAGGAAGGCAGCTACAGTGGGCTTGCTGACCCACAGAGCAAGAGAGCTGGGCACCTTCAGGCAGGAGGCTTATTGGTGGAGTGGGATGCCTCCAGGCATTTGCCAGCAGAGCTAAAAGAGCTGTATTGTAAATCCTAACCTCTGTGCGTGTGGTTATAATCCCTTTTGGGAATGGGTTGTCTTTGTTATGTTAATAAGGCAGGATTGGTGTAGCCTGTGTCTTGAGTCAGTCTCTTACAAAATATGAAAGGAACAGATTAAGCAAGCAAAGATGGGGTAAGATAGATGCCAAGCCACACAGAGAGCTCCAAGGAACCAGGAAGCAGAAGCTGAAGAAACAAGAACCTTCCCCCAGAGCTGAGAGAGAGAGAAGGCCTTCCCCTATAGTCTGCACCCTGAATTCAGACTTCTAGCCTCCTAAACTGTGAGAAAAATAAATTTCTGTTTGTTAAAGTCATCTATTTGTGGTATTTCTGTTACAGCAGTACTAGATAACTAAGAATTTTAAATTTATAATTTTTGTTATTGTGTGCCGTTGAGTCGATTCTGATTCATAGTGATCCTAAAGGACAAAGTAGAACTGCCCCATAGGACTTCCTAGGCTGTAATCTTTGTGGAAGTACATCTCCAGATCTTTTCTCCCACGGAGCAACTGGTGGGTTTGAACCATCAGCCTTTCAGTTAGCAGCTGAGCACTTAACCATTGTGTTACCGTGGCTCCTAAATTGACAACCATCGAACTTAAATTGATACCCAACTTAACTTCAGTAATATATAAAAACTCTATTCCTGTACCACTCTCCTCCTCTCTTTATGTTACTATCATAAATATATCTTTAAACATTATATGTCCAATAACATAAATTTATAATTATACTTTATGTATTTATCTTTTTGAATCATGTAGGATATAACTACTAGATTTACAAACCAAGTGTCATGGATTGAATTGTGTCCCCCAGAAATATCTGTCAACTTTGCAGGGTCATGATTCCCAGTATTGTATAATTGTGTACCATTTTGTAATCCGATGTGATTTCCTTATGTGTTGTAAATTAATCACTGTGATGTAATAAGACGGATTAGCGGCAAGTATGCTGATGACGTATACAAGATTGGATAGTGTCTTAAGCCAATCTCTTTTGAGATATAAAAGAAGTGAGCAGAGACACATGGGAACCTCATACCACCAAGAAAAGCAGCGCCGGGAGCAGAATGTGTCCTTTGGACCTGACGTTCCTGTGCTGAGATGCTCCCAGACCAAGGGAAGACTGATGCATCACAAGGACCTTCCTCCAGAGGCAACAGAGAGAGAGCTTCTCCGGGAGCTGATGCCCTGAATTTGGACTTGTCGCCTGCTAGACTTTGAGAGAATAAATTTCTCTTTGTTAAAACCATCCACTTGTGGTGTTTCTGTTAGAGCAGCACTAGATGACTGAGACACCAAGTATATCATAAAATTGGCCCTTATATTTGCCCATGAGATTACCTTTATTGGAGATTGTTTTTGTTTTTTTAAACAACTTCAGGTTATTGTCTAGTGTCCTTTTATTCCATCTGAAGGACTCCCTTTAGAGTTTCTTGTAAGACAGTTTGTCTAGTCATCATGAACTCCCTCAGCTTTTGTTTACCAGGAAATGTCTTAATTTTGCCCTCATCCTGGAAAGACAGTTTTGCTGGATATAGAATTCTTGGTTACTAGTTCTTTTCTTCCAGCAATTTAAATATGTTATCCTACTGCCTTCTGGCCTCCAAGATTTCCGAGGAGAAATTGGCACTTACTCTGATTGAAGATCCCTTGTATGTGACAGTTTGCTTCTCTATTGCTGCTTTCAGGATTCTCTCTCTTTGGTTTTATAGAGTTTGATTATAATCCATCTTGGTGTAGGTCTCTTTACATTTATCCTAATTGGAGTTTGTTAATCTTCTTGGATTTGTAGATTCATGTCCGTCATCAGATTTGAAGTTTTCTGCCATTATTTTATCAAATATTCATTCTGTTCCTTTCTCTCTCTTCTCTTTCTGGGATTCCTATGATATGTACATTGGTTCTCTTGATAGTATGCCACAATTCCATTAGGCTTTGCTCACTTTTTTTCCTTCTCTTGTCTTTTTGCTCTTCAGATGCAATAATTTCGATGGCCTTAGGCACAGTAGTTAAGAACTATGGCTGCTAACCAAAAGGTCGGCAGTTCAAATCTACCATCTGCTCTTTGGAAACCCTATGGGGCAGTTCTACTCTGCCTGGTAGGGTTGCTATGAGTCAGAATTGACTCAGTGGCAATGGGTTTGGGTTTTGGGTTTGGATCCTATAGTTCACTGGTTCTTTCTTCAGCTGAAATCTGCTGTTGAGTCCCTCCATTGATTTTTTTTTTCATTTCCATTATTATATATTTAGTGCCAATAATTCTGTTTGGTTTTTTTTATAGTGTCTATCTCTTTATTGATATTCTAGTTTTGTCTCTATATTGGTTTCCTAATTTCCTTTAATTTATTATGTTTTACTTAAGTTCTTTGAGCATATTTAATACTATTGTTTTAAAATCTTCTAGTCTTTCCATTATCTGGGCTTCCGTAGAGACAATTTCTCTCCTTTTATTTTGGTCATCTAAATAGGCCATCTTTTTCCATTTTTTTGTTTGTTTTGTAATTTTTTTGTTGAAGTTGGGATATTATAATATGATACCATATTAGCTCTGACTATATTTGTGGCTTTCTCCATTTTCCTGTATACATAGTGCTTTTGCAAGTACTAATTTCTGCAAGAAAATCTCACTTTGGGTACTCCTTCAGTTTTTAGAAGTTAATTGTCTGCTTCATTTGCACCATTTTGTCCCAGGAGATTAAGGCAAACACAGCCTTCAGTTGTTGCACAACACTCCCTCTCCTATCCTGTGTGAACTCTGGGTCAGGCCAAACCGAGGCTTCAGTCCTTCAGGCAACCTCCAGGCAGATCAGAACAGACATACTGAATAGCCCACCACAGCAAAGTCTGCCCCGCCTACTCCAGCATCAGAGAACAGGCCTCCTCCCTAAAAATGCAAACCATGGACCTCCTCTCCTGCAGCCACAGCTGCCACTGAGCTGGGAGGAGGAAGGGTACAGACAGTAGGAAAAAAGTTTCCTGCCATTTAAAAGCTGTCTTTTTTGGACCTAAGTGTGAAACTTAAAACCATGAAATTTTTATAAGAAAATACAGGGGCAAGGCCCTCAGGCTTAGCTTTTAACAATGGATTATCTGATCTAATAACAAAAGCATGAACAGCAAAAAGCAAAATAAATAAATGGGACCTCATAAAAGTTATTTACTTTTGTTCATCAAAAGACTTTACCAAGGAGCCCTTGCAGCACAACAGTTAAGTGCTCTGCTGCTGACCAAAAGGTTGGTGGTTCAAACCCACACAGTGGCTTCATGGGAGAAAAGCCTGGCAATGTACTTCCATAAAGGTTACAGCCTAGAAAACCCTATGGGACAGTTCTGCTGTGTCACAAGGGGTCACTATGAGTCAAAAATTGACTCGATGGCACTTAACAACAACAAACCTTCCATACATACAAAAGACTTTTCCAAAAAATTGAAAAGGAAAGTTACTGATTGGAAGAATATCTTCAGAAACCATATAGCTCATAAGGATCTAATAACCAAAATATATATAAAACTTTGCTAACAACAAAAAGACAAACAGTCCAAAAAATGCACAAAGGACTTGAATAAACAGTTCACCAAAGAGGATATTCAGATGGCCAACAAACACATGAAAAGATGCTTCATATCATTAGCCACCAGAGAGATGCAAATCAAAACCACAATGAGATAGCATTTCACTCCTACTAAGAAGGCTAAGATAAAAAGAACAGAATAAACGTAGGTGAAGATGTGGGGAAATTGAAACCCTTATCCATTGCTGATAGGAATGTAAAATGGTAGGGCTGTTGTGGAAAACTGTGGTGGTTCCTCAAAAAACTAAAAATAGAACTACCGTATGACCCAGCAATTCCACTGCTAGGAATATACTCGAGGGACTTGAAAGAAGCAACAGGAACATATATATATATACGCACAATAACGTTCATTTCAGCACTACTCACCTTAGCTAAAAGTGGAAACAACATAAATGCCCATCAATGGATCAATGGATACATTACAGTTGAATACTACTCAGCCAGAAAGAAAAATGAAATCCTGGTACCTGCTACAGCATGGACGAACCTTGAAGACATTATGTAACAAAAGGACAAATACTATATGACCTCACTTATATAAAAAGACAAGAACAGTCAAATGTATAGAGACCAAAGTTTATTAGTGGTTACCAGTGGTGGGAGGAAGGGGAAAAAGGGGCATTATTGTTTATGGAGTACTGAGTTTCTGTTTATGGTGTTGGAAAATTCTCATTGATTAAAGGTAATGGTTGCCTAACCGATTAATGTAGTTGATGTCAATCAGTTGTACACCTGTTAAAAGTTGAATTGGCAAATATGTGATAAATATATTTACAACAATAGCAAAAGAGTAGCTGCTGAGTCTGCTCATGTACAATCAAATATCTCATGGGATTTGATTTCTTGATTTGGAGGTTTAGGATCATGGTTTCATGGGACATCGCAATTAATTGGCCTAATACCATGTTTAGTGCTTCTGTTCTACCTCCTAGTTTGTTGCATAGTACCCAGGGTCTTAAAAGCTTGCAGGCGGCTATCCAAGGCACAACAATTGGTCCCTTTTCACCTGGAGCAACAGAGGAAGAAGGATAGTCAGGAAAAGGAGAAAGAAATGGAATGTGTGATTAATTGCCTCACTGAACAACTGCCTCCTTTGCCATGAGGCCAGAAGAACTGGATGGTGCTTGACTACCATTACTAAGCATTTTGATCAAAGATTCTCTAGAAGAATCTTGATCAGAAGGGAGAAAATGTGGAACAGAATTTAAAATTCTCATGAAATCTAGACTTTTTGGAGCCATGGAGGCTGAATGAACTTCTGGAACTATTACCCTGAGATAATCCTTAAAACTTAAGCCAAAAATATTGCCTGAAGTCTTCTTTAAACCAAACAACAATTTAGCTTAATTAGTAAAGAATGCCTTGCACATTGTATTCTGTTAAAGAACTATTTATATGAGATCAAATTGAAAACAGTAACTGGAAAGGTTAGATGCGAAGCTTAGGGGGTAGTGAATTTTTGTCAGTAGGGGAGGCAAAATTCAGAAAGGGAAGATGAGAATGGTTGCACAACTTGAAGAATGTGATCGGAGTTACTGAATTGTACGTGTAAAAATTGTTGAATTGGTGTATATTCTGCTGTGTATATTTTCAACAAAAAAAATATAAATCTTTAAAAAAAAAAGCTACCTTTCTCTTGTTTCTGCTTATGCTTCTTTTCTACAACCCTCGATTAGCTTTTCAGAGTTCTTACATAGTTGAGTTTACAGATTTCTGGTTGCTTTCCTTGGTGATCATGGCGGGGAGGGTGCATCCAGAATAATGGACCTGCTCATGCCGCCATCTTCCCAGAAGTGCTTGAAAAATGAAACTTTATTCAATTTTAATCATATTAAATAGCCACATGTGGCTGAGGCTGCCATTTTTGACAGCACAGCTCCAGACACTGGGAAGCCATCGGAAGTTCATTTCTTTACTCATTTGTTTTTAAACCAAGGGAATGATGTGTTTTAGAAAAACACTGGAAGCAGTGGGGGCATTTGGATGGTGAAGTAGAGGCAAGAATAGAAAATCAGTTTCAACTCTGTATGATGATGTCTTTAACAAGGATGGGGAGCCTAGGAAGACGAGCTGGCTTGGGAAGGTAGACAAGGAGTTCAGTAGTGTAGAAGTTGCATTTGAGATTGTGGTACATCTGGGTAGAGATGTGCAATAGGCCACTGAAAATAAGAGTTTAGAGCAGAACAGAGAATGCCAGAGCTTTAATTTTTTGTAATCATCTACATAGAGGTGATAGTTAAGCCGTAGAAGTGGGAGTCTAGATCTTGAAGAAAAGAGCATCAAGGACAGAACCTTGAAAAATGTCTACATTTAAAGGGTAGAATTAAGAAGATGAGTGAGCAAAGTGAAGTCACTTACTATGTGATGTTTTTGAGAAACAAAGCCTTACCCACAAAAGTGGTAATAGGAATCCTTGCTTTTGTTATAGTCCTCCTCAAGAAGATTTTCCTTGAAAATGTTAGTAAGTTTAGGCACAACATCACTAATTTCCACTCCCTCATATAGATCTGGTAAGTGATTATATTGTAGATATGCCCCCCCCTCCAAAAAAAAAAACTATCATTAAGCTATCATAGTGTCGTTTTTGCCTATAGGAAGATTTTGTTAATATTTGGTCATGTTGCTAATACACATAGCAAACTCCAGTCAAAATAACTCAGCTTATAAACTCGGAGGGAAAGAATGCCTAGGCACGTTTGGTATTTTCCGGATAATCAGTGGTTGTAATCAGTGTGTTTCTTAAAGTGGAGTCCCGGGTTGGTGCAAATGGTTAACACGCTTAGCTGCTAACTGAGACCTTAAGGTTGAAATCCAGCCACAGGTGCCTCAGGAGAAAGGCCTGCCAATCTACTTCTGAGAAATCAGCCATCAAAAACTTTATGGAGCAAAAGAAAGAAAAGAAGACCCTGGGGAGCACAGTTCTACCCTAACACACATGGAGTCTGACGCGACATGAATTAGAGTCGACTTGACAGCTACTGGTTTAAATGGATTTCTATGAAATATTAAGGAGAAATTGTGAGGACTTAAACATAAGATGCATTTTATTATGCCAGTGGGAAGTTCTATGAATTTCTCCACGCTAGTGAGGAACACTAGTGAAGGAACACAGAAGGTAGTGATTAAGCTGCCTGCAGAAAGGGCGTGATTGAAGGGCAGTGTGAGTGAAGAATTTGGGACTGGAGAGGGGTCCTTGGGAAGGAAGACAAGCAGGGAGAAGGAAAACAGGTGGAGGGGTAGAGATAGCTTGAAGGTTAGATCTGTAGCGTAGGCAGTAGGGAGCGGATCAGTTTGCTGTCTGTCTCAGTGCCTGATACTTAAGTGGTGCTCCGTAAGTATTTGTTGAGGGAAGGAATGAATGGTGGTTGAAAAACCAGTTGCAGTTGAGTCTGTTCCAACTCATGGAGACCCCACGTGTGTCAATGTAAAATTGTGATCCATAGGGTTTTCTTTTTTTATATAATTTATTTTTTGTTGCTGTTGAGAATATACACAGCAGAACATACATCAATTCAACAATTTCCACATGTACAATTCAGTGACACTGATTACATTCTTTGAGTTGTACAACCATTCTCACCCTCTTTTTCCAAGTTGTTTCTCCCCCATTAACACAAACTCACTGCCCCCCAAGTTTCCTATCTAATCTTTCAAGTTGCTGTTGTCAGTTCAATCCCATATAGACAGATCTTAAAAGAGCACGATGCTCAGGCAGGCATTCTTTACTATTTAAGCTAAACTATTGTTTGTTTTAAAAAGAGTTCAGGGGATATTTTTGGTTTGAGGTTTAAAGATTATCTCAGGGCTTCATCCAGCCTCCATGGCTCCAGAAAGTCTAGATTTCATGAGAATTTTAAATTCTGCTCCTCATTTCCCCTCTTTTGATTAGGATTCTTCTAGACAATCTTTGATCAAAATGTTCAGTAAGGGTAGCCAGGCACTTTCCAGTTCTGGTCTCATGGCAAAGGAAGCAGCTGTTCCATAGGGTTTTCAATGGCTAATTTTTTTTTTTTTTTTTTTTTTATTTTGTTGTACTTCAGGTGAAAGCTTACAGAGCAAATAGTTTCTCATGAAATAGTAGTACACATGTTGTTCTATGACATTGGTTAACAACCCCACAACGTATTAAGCCTCTAAATTCTCAACCTTTTTTTTGATGAAAATTACAGATGGCCAAAGATACACCATTTCAAAAATTTCTACATTCACAGTTCAGTGACATTGACTACGCTCTTCCAACTGTGCTGTTATTCTCACTTAAGATGAAGGCTTACAGAACAAAATAGTTTTTCATTTAACAGTTACTACACGTTGCCCTATGACAATGGTTAACAATCTCACAGCACATCAAGAATATCCTTACTCCACCTTGTGTTCCCTATCACCAGGGGGCTTCCTTGTCCCCTTCTGTCTTCTGGACCTTGTCAGTGGACTATTGTACCTCTTTAGTCTCATTTATTTATTTATTTATTTATTTTAATTTTATTTTATTTAAACACCATTTCAAAACTTTTTACTTACGCATTTAAGTGATATTGACTATGCTCTTCCAATTGTGCTGCCATTCTCGCCCAAGATGAAGGCTTACAGGACAAAACAGCCTCCCATTTAATAGTTACTACAAATGTTGCCCTATAGCAGTGGTCAACAATCTCACAATACATCGACAGTGTCCTTATTCAATTTGTTTTCCTTATCATCAGTTTCCTACTCTCCCTCTGCCTTCTGGCCCTTGTCACCGGACTCCTGTACCTCGTTAGTCCCATTTAGTTTTACTGGGCTGTCCATTCCCAGGCTTAACATCGAACCTCGAAGGTAACTTCCCCTCTGAGCTGAAAGGGTGTCTGGGGGCCACACTCTTGAGGTTTCTCTAGTATTCTTTAGGCCAGTAAATCTGGTCTTATTTTTTTTTTTTTTTTTTTTGGGAGTTAAAATTATGCTCTACATCCTTCTCCAGCTCTGCCCAGAACCCTCTGTTGTGATCCTGGTCAGAGGAGTCATTGGTGGTAGCCGGGCACCATCCAGCTGTACTGGACTCAGTCCCGTGGAGGCCTTGGTAGCTGTGGACCATCAGTCCTTCGGACTAATCTTTTCCTTGTATCCTATTCTCTTCGTTCTCCCTTGTTCCTGAAGGGATGAGATCAGTGGAGTATCTTAGATGGCCGCTCATAGGCTTTTAAGACCCCAGACACTACTCACCAAGGTAGAATGTAGAGCATTGGCTTTATAAGTAGTGTCATTCCAATTGAGCTAGATGTTCCCCGAGATCATGGTCCCCAGAGCCCTCCGTCCAACAACTCAGTCCCTCGGGGGGTTTGGATGTGTCTATAGGGCCTCCATGACCTTTCCTTGTGCAGGTTGTGTTAGTTTCCCCTGTACTATGTACTATCTCACCTCTCACCCAAGTTACCACTTACCTATTACCTATTTAGTATTTCCCCCCCCCCCCATCCCTGGTAACCAACAAGGATTGTTACATTTTGCATGTGAATTTTTTCATGGGTTTTTACAATAGAGGTCTCATACAATATTTGTCCTTTTGTGATTGACTTATTTCACTCAGCATGATGTCCTCCAGTTTCATCCATGTTATGAGATGGTTCACCGATTCACTGTTGTTCTTTCTCGTTGCATAGTACTCCATTGTGTGTATGTACCATAGTTTGTGTATCCATTCATCTGTTGATGGACATCGAGGTTGTTTCCATCGTTTTGCTATTGTGAATAATGCTGCCATGAACATAGGTGTGCATATGTCTATTCGAGTGATGACTCTTATTTCTCTAGGATATATTCCTAGGAGTGGGATTGCTGGATCGAATGGTATGTCTATTTCTAGCTTTCTGAGGAAACGCCATATCATTTTCCAAAATGGTTGTATCATTTTGCATTCCCACCAGCAGTGTATAAGAGTTCCCGTCTCCCCGCAGCCCCTCCAACATTTGTTATTTCCAGTATTTTTGATTCGTGCCAGTAATGCCAGGGTGAGATGGTATCTCATTGTGGTTTTAATTAGCATTTCTCTAATGGCTAGTGATCGCGAACATTTCCTCATGTGTCTGCTGGCCATTTGAATGTCTTCCTTGGTGAAGTGTCTGTTCATTTCCTTTGCCCATTTTTTGATAGGATTGGTTGTCTTTTTGTTGTAGAGGTGTTGGATTTTCTTGTAGATTATGGAGATTAGACCTTTGTCTGACTTGTACTGTCCAAAAATTTTTTCCCAGTCTGTAGGTTCTCTTTTAACTCTTTTGGTGAAATCTTTTGAAGAGCATAGATGTTTGATTTTTAGAAGATCCCAATTATCTAGTTTATCTGTTGGGTTTTTTGTGTTGATGTTTATGGTTTGTATCCTGTTAATGCCATGTATTAAGGCCTGAAGTGTTGGTCCTATTTTTTCTTCTATGAATTTTATAGTTTGAGGCTTTATATTCAGGTCTTTGATCCATTTTGAAGTAGTTTTTGTATATGGTGTGAGGTATGGGTCCTGTTTCATTTTTCTACAAATGGATATCCAGTTTTGCCAGCACCTCAATGGCTAATATTTTGTAATTAGATTGTTAGACCTTTCTTCCGAAACACCTCTGGTGGTCTAGAACCTCCTACCCTTTGGTTAGCACCTGAGCATGTTGTTTGTACCACCCAGGGACTCTGAATGGTGATTCTCTAAGGAAAATATTCCTACAGCAGCAGTGGAATCCTACTTTGGCCCTACCCATTTGATGACTGTTGACCTCAGTCATTTAATTTCTTCCTGACCTTGAGTTGCTGTTAGGTTTATGTTAGAACAAATATTGTGTGAAGATACCAGGTAGTTTATATGTGAACTTTTAATCATTGTCCTGCTCTCCAGAGGGCTGCTCTGATATTGAAAAGTATGATGAGTGTATTTGGATACCTGGAAGTTTAATTTCCTTTTGTTTTAAGAGAGTAGCAAAGTAGATGCGACCGTATCTAGCCCTGAATATCCTGGCATTGGGTGACATGGGCAGGCATTTCTGATCCTGACAGGTGGAGGCGTGCAGTTATTTTCTTTGCATGGCTTCTGATAGGAGATCAAGAATGATGAGAAGCAGGATGGGGTGTTTAAAATCATTTCCATAGAAGATTTTAAACATATAAGATTTTAATATACAAAATCGTTCAGATTCTGTATAATTTCCCAGTTTCTTTTTTTATTCAAAAGTCCTCTGAAATCTGACTGTCTGCAAAAACTTAGTTTATAGAATTTTAACTGATTCCTTTAAATATTACCGTGATCTCATATCTGTTAGTGAAAACAGATTTTAGAATCTGGAAAGATACCGGGCCATATAGGTTGTATTTTCAATTTTGTTTAAACTAGTGTATATTTCTTGTAGTTGTTAGGTGCTATCAGGCCGATTGCAACTCATAGCGACTGCCCCATAGAGTTTTCTTGACTCTAATCTTTCTAGAAGCAGATCTCCAGGTCTTTCTCCCATGGAGCTGCTGGGAGGGTTTGAACTGCCAACCTTTTGATTAGCAGCCACTTAACCATTTGTGCCACCAGGCCTCCGTAATATGTCTACAGCCCACTTTAATTTAGACCCTGTATCATTGTTGGTATATCTCTGTATGCATCTAAGTGTAGTATGTGGTACATAGTCTGTTTGCAAAAGAAAAGTTTGATTAAGAAAAAGCTTTCTTTGATCTGTTTCATTCAATGTATATTTATTTGGGTGTCTAACAGGCCTGTTTTAGACATTGAAGATATAGCACTGAACAAAGCTCAAAATCTTTGCCCTCCTGAAGCTGTTTTCAAATTAAAACAAACAAACAAACCAAACCCGTTGCTGTCGATTCAATTCTGACTCATAGCGACCCCGTAGGACGGAGTAGAACTGCCCCATAGGGTTTCCAAGGAGCAGCTGGTGGATTCCAACTGCTGACATTTTGGTTAGCAGCTGAGCTCTTAACCACTGTGCCACCAGGGCTCCATTTTCAAATTAGGTGGTAACTAATCAAAAAAGGAAAGCTACTTTACTCACCGAGAAGAGCTGTACAGAGAGGTGACTGAGATGGGAAGTAATAAGCTCAGTGAAGTCAGGAATTTTTGTTTGGCTTTTGTCTGTTGTGTTCACTGCAGTATCCCTAGAGCCCAAAATAGTGCTTGACTCGTAGCCGGCATTCAGTAAATATATGCCATTGATTGAAGTGTTTATTGTTTCAAATTTGTATAATTATAGACATGTACTTGAGTACATTATTTTTACATCTAGCTATTTAAAAATTTTATGATCTCAGTTACCTTATTTTTAATGTTTGTTACCTACTTCTTGTTTTTACTTGTGTCCATGTACCAGGATGCATTATTAATATTGGTAATTAGTCTTTTGGTTATGTGATTTTACAAAGAACAGATTTGGGAAGGAACAGAAGAGGTCATCTTTGGTTCTACTTCCTGCCTAGAAAAACTGAGTAAGATGATTAAGTATGTATTTTTAATTAATCATTTAAAAAACTAGGACATTCACTGGGTTCTCTCCTGAGAAGATGGAGAAAGGTACTTAACCCTAGATATAAAGGTTAAAAACAAAAACAATACTCCACTGCCATCGAGTTGATTCCGACTCATAGTGACCCTATAGGATAGAGTAGAACTGCCCCATAGGGTTTCCAAGAAACTGCTGGTGGATTGGAACTGCTGACCTTTTGGTTAACAACTGAGCTCTTAACCACTGTGCAAGGTAGTAACCTAAAAATTTTAGAACTTCTAGATGTGTGAGAAAGTGAAAAAAAAAAAAAGTGCGCAACTCAGCTGCTCTTTGTTGATATCAGAAATGGGCCTGTCATTCATTTCCATTTTGGCATCAAAGCATAGCCTCCTATCTCAGGGGCAGGACTAGGTTGGTTGGTTGTTTTTTCTCTCTCTCAGAAGGGCTCGACAGTTATTACAGGTTCGAAAAGCCTTGACCAACTTTTCAAGAGTTTCTTCCCATTTTTATTCCTGTAACTCACGGTGCTTTTACTCTGCTTTCAAGATGCATTCAGCTCTCCTGCTTCGTGACTGCTTCAGAAACAGCAGTTAACCTGTAATGAATAATTCGAAATTTTCAGCTTTCATGAGTAAGTTTAATCTTATTTTTTAGCCAGTTAAAATTCAAGTGATTTTTAAAGACGTGTTAGCATGGGGTTAGGCATTTCACCACTTTTATTTTAAATATATTAAAAAAAAAAAAAAAAAACTTTAGTGAGAAAGTAAGGTCCTATATAGAAAGGCTCCTTAAAAGGGTCCCTTTTGGTCTCTTAGGACCTGTGCTTCCAGTTTCTTTTGAAGTATCTTTGTTACGTTAGGCAGTATTCAGATGTCTTTTAAAAGCCAGTAACTAAACAGTTTTCTTGAGCATCTTTTTCTTTTTATTGAGGAGTATTTTAAATGGATCTATTCTGAGCTCGATTGCTTATGTCTGACACAGTCTCAAGTTTCCACTGAATGGTAACAAAGACTGTAGAGTGTTGTTGGTACTGCAGTGAGAGGCATGCTTCCTTAGACCAGGTAGGAGAGATCATTTTGTTTCTTACTGCTGGGTGAGTTTTTACAGCGTTTGCTTTATGTTCGTTAAACAGCAGCAATGGTAAATTGATAAATAGCTAAGAGCACGCTGAAATCAAGATGTCCTTGCTTGTTGCAGACAGGAAAACTACAGGGCATGGGGGTTGGGGTGGGCTGGGGGGGGGGAGGGGTAAAGTTAGTTTATCACTCACTTATATAAATTAATTAAAATGTGAAAATAATTCTGGAGCTCAGTGTTTTTCATTCAAGAGCTAAAGAAGCAGTTGAGGAATGGAATTAATTTTAAAGGTACTTCATGGTTTTAACTTCTGAAAGCAATTCAAATGATTTTTACTTCCATTTCTTCACAGTAGTTAATAAAATAAACTTTGCCCTTAACTATACATTTCTTATTCATTTATGGAGAATTTAAATTGTCAGCAGCAAAATATGCTTACTGGGGATCTTTAGGAATAAACCTGACACTTGAAAAATATTTCAGCTTTTATAGCTGTTTCATTCCTTTTTTTCCCTCAGTACATTTTTCTTAAAACTATTTGTGCTTTGAAAATGTCAGCTGTATTCTAATGAAGCTCAGGCATTGTTTGCTCATAAAGGGACCGGTGCATTCCACTGCTTTATGGTTTATTATGAGGCACAGTGTGAGGGTGTGGGTGGCACCATTTGGTGTCTGCCTCTTGGGGCAGTGACTGCCATTATGTTAGCTTTGGGTTGGCAAAGAAAATATAGCATGCAAGATTCTATATGCATCTGGATCCCGTGAAGAAAAAACTCTAACCAATTCTGAGTGAGCCGGGAATGTGTGACAACTTGATTGAGTTGATCACTTCAAGTATACTTTTCAAGTCTGCATTTTAGTTACAATTAAACATCAGTCACCTCTCTTGTTTTTTGATATGTATGGAATTTAGCCATTCTTTGAGCTTGAATAAAAAAGTGAATCTTTCCAGATAAATGATGACATTTTAATAGATTCAGCACAATTTTAAATAATTTAATACATTTACTTTAGAACCAGTTTTAAGGAGCTTGGTGTGGGTAGGGTGGGGAGTGGTGGGGGGGGAGGTGGGGGGAGAGGCGTCCTTTCAGTTAGGAAAGGGCCTGATGAAGAAAAAGCAACAGATGTTTCTTCTGTTACAATTGAGGTTGTTTCATTCAAAACACAGTAGCTGGGATGGGGAGGAGAGGTCATAAATCTCAATCAGTGAATAAACAAAGCTTAGTCATTTAAAATTTGCTTTTATATTCATGATTTGAAAATCAGTACTAGAGTAATGTATTTGGAATAACAAACTCCTTGGAGAGACCTTTTTTTCCATCTTCAAAAATTGTGTGTAATTAATGAAAAAGTGTCAGATTTTATTTTAGACCACTTAACTTTTGGAAAAAAATTGCTCTTTGGATTATTTAGAGTATTTTTTAAAAGTTAAGTCATTATAAAATACATAGCGAATATTCAGGATGCAAAAGTTTATAATTGCGCGATAGTTACTAAGGCTCAAAATGAATTTAAAATGGAAACACCAGTAGTATATGTTAATAAGTCATTTTATCTTCTGTGAAAAGCATGAAACTTATTCCAGAAGATCTTTGAATAAGAAATATTTTGGGTTTAATTGAAATGATGTCTTGGAGTTTGCCTCTCAAAAGATAGTAAGCTTAGGGTGGTCGCTAATGGAAAGGGGGGAGTGATTATCTGCCGAAAAGAGGATGGAAGAGTTTGGAGGCAATATGCATGTAACGCAAGCAGCCAAAGTTAAAAAAAAAAAAGATTTTGAATTTGTGGAATTCATAATGAATAAAGTAGTAAAAACCTTTTCCTTTTGCAAGTAACACAAAGAGAAGTGCTGTGCTCTTGTATAGTGTACATTTATTTATATGCTTTATATATATATATATATATATATGCATTTCTTAAAGTCAGCTCTTGAGAAACCAGTGCTGAGCACCAGGTCTCTCACATCTGAGGCATTTAGTAAATACTTGGTACACTTACTCTGTAAAATTAGCAGTAATTTACCCAGTACTTTAATAGCCAAAAAATTCTTTGAGATATAGTTCAAAATTTGTGCATGGATCAAATATTATACAGATTTCTAAATACTTAATTTGTTTAAAAACTGGAAAAGATAAAAATGTCACCATTCAAGGAGATTATTAAAAATTTCTCTTGCTCTTAGCTAGTGTCCATGGGCTTCCCTGAAGATTTGCTTTGCTTCGAATAATGACAATTTAGAGATTTTGAGGCAGTGTCATTGTTTTAATTAAGATTAGATAAGAGTTTTTAGTAGGGAACCCATTTGGTTTATGTACATTTTGTTGATTTAAGGAATAGTAACATGTAACACTTGGATTTTTTTCTCTTTCTAAGAAAAGTAAAATAACTTAAATGGATTAATACGGATTTACAAACCACAAGTTTGACTAAAGTGAGAACTTCTGCAGTGTTGACCAAAGCTGTCTATTTTGATAGGATAGAGAGCTTTGGGGAAAAAAAAAAAAAAAAGTTGGTGGCCCCACATGTGAAATATAACTATGACAACATAGATTGTAGCGATTAAAAATGCATATAGCACAGTTATAAATTGAGACATGATAGTAAGTGGCTTACTAAGGAAAACAGCATCAGCAGAAATAGTTGAGACTGTTAACCCTTCAAATTAAGAGCAATCAGTTGAATTATTTTAAGATCAATTTCCATTATGAAAATTATTATAGAATCACCAAGTGTGTGTTCAAATTATGACAGAGAGAAGCACATTAGTTTTTGCTATACTGCAGATATATACTCCGTATATGATAAGCCAAATTCTATTTTACGGTAGATTTGTACCGTATATATGAGAAACCAAACCAGTCTGAGTTTGTTGCCTGGAAGTTGGTTGACAGCATCTGAAGGGGGAAAAAAAAAAAAAATGCTTTCCTAGTTCAGCGGCCATTTAGAGATAATTCCCGAAGTCTAATAAACACTTCCTTCAGCAATGGATTTATTTTACTGAAATAAATACATATATACTGAAAGAAGACTTCAGGAGTGAGGCATCTGTGGTTATCGCCCTGTGTAAACTCCTTAGCACAAAACTGGGGTGTAGAGGAATCTGAGGCTCACCAGTTCATTCTTCCCCAAGTCAGAATACCCAGAGAGTGACTGATTTAAATGTTTCCTGCCTAACAGAAGTAATTAGAAATAATCACCGACTGTTTAGAAATCTCTCATATTTGGGATGGTGCCTGTATTTCCCTGAACCTTTTACACTGTTGTTTAAGAGCTGGTGAAATAGTGTGGGTACTGTGCCTTGACTATATTATGACTTAACTCTGTTTTGTGAATGCGTCCAGGAACCTATTATATAGTAACATTGTTTCGTCCTACCAAGTTTCAAGCAGCGAATTTTCAAATGTACTTTTGGATCCTAACTCTAAAACTGGAGCCCATCAGCAGGGAGCTTCGTTTTTGACACTTTGCTCACTTGTGGTGCAGAGTGTGGCAACTCTTTTGTCAATTTCCCTGACAGAATAATGAAGAAACCACGAACTGAACGTTTACTGTGTGCCAGGTAGACATAGTAGAACTTACTTATAAAAGTTTGCAATATCTTTTAATGGATAAAGTTTTAATACAGAGGGGTTTTGTCTACATTATGTCTAACTTTTGAGATTTCTTGCTCTTCACAATCTGATGTAAATGTAGCTTCAGTAATAGCCCTCAAGTGGAAAATCTTGTTGAAATAAGACGATTGATAAATTATTATAATTTGGAAAGAGCTATTTAATATGGTATACTTAGTGCAATACACATTGTATGGAATACAATGATTCCCTTTTTTATTTGCTGAGGAGGAGAACTGTTATGGAACTCTTAATTCATGGGTGGTCCTTGGTCTGTTTGCATTTGTGTCCAAAAATTATAAATGTATTTTAAGAACTCAACTTTTTTAATCTAGCTTTGTCTGCAATCATTGTCATCTTTTATAAATATTGAAAAAATATTTCACTGGACTGTGAGTTTTAAATGATTTGTTTGTTAACCCTGTCTGTGGCGGGTTACCATCTAAGAGATGTGAGCTCCTTGAGAATGATTTTCAACTAAGTGCCCTTGGGTGTTTTGATACTCATAAATTCTGATCCTCGTGGCTGCACCCAGATGCCTTGATCTACCCTAGCCATTCAGTGGCTGTTGGTACGAGATAAAATGTGCAGCTTTTCTCTCAGTCTCCTTTACTAGGCCAGCAGACAGTGTCTGTGCACCATCTATCTCGGGGTATGTTAGCTGTGGCAATGGTGCAAAAGTAGTGGTCAAAAATGGGCTAAACATTGAAAAGATACAGCATTTAAGAGCAAGAGGTGGAACCAATAAGGGTCAACCCAGCCCTTTCTTTCTCTTTTTAAAATGAAAACAGATAAATTTAGTGTAGTAGAATCTGTTTACAATCTGTTACCTCCTTAATTGGAACAAAGAGAAAAAGGTGACTTGAAGTATTTCCCAGTCTTGCCTGATCATAAGAATCATCTAAGACGCTTGTTAAAAATACAGATTCCCCACCTGGTCTTTGATTCTTTAGGTATCTAGTGGAACCCAGGAGTGTGTATTTTGAATAAGAGGGTCCCTTCCCCCAGCCCGTGCATCTTATAAGCAGGCACATTTGGGAAGAACTGCTGTGAAGGATTGGGAGAACCAAAATGGTTTGGGGGCATATGGTAAACTTCAGTCAATTGTTAATGAGAAGATACACTGTCCAAAAATAGGAGATTTTAATTAAGCAGTTGGAAGAGAAATGAAAAAATCAGGAGTTTAAAGGGTTTTCCTTGACTGAGCAAGACAGAAGAAAAAGTACCCAATGGCATGTTTTAACAAAGGTAAAGAAGCCCTTGAAAAAGCAGTGGGAGCAAGCCTGTTTTTAGATGGACCTTTAACAAATATTGAAGGCAATGACCTGGAAAAGAGACCTACTGAGAGTGGACTAAATGATTTCTAAGAAATTTTAGCTTTGAGGTTTGATAAACTCAGTGAAAACCGTGATAATATGCCAGAGTTTGAATTAAGGAGTTAGCTTAAAAAATAAAGAGGCCATGGTGACTGTCATTAATGTCACTGAATTGTACACTTAAAAATGTTTGAAATGTTTGTTACGTGTATTTCACCACAATACAGATTTTTAAAAAAGAAAAAGAAGGAAGAGGCTAAGTTTAAATCCTGGCAGTAAGTAGAAATGGTTTCTCCAAAGAAATGGTTTTTTCTCCTTTCAAAATGAAGAAGCCAGGGCATTTATGATTTTGGAAAACAGAGCAGGAGCTAACTTATTGTTTTAAAAGGTGTCCTGTGAGTAAAAATACTCATCAGAGCCAAGAGAACAGATTTGATCCTTTCAGGAAAACACGTAGGAAAGCCTGGCATATAAGATTTATTGACTATTTAGGAGTATAACCATAGGCTATAGAGCTTCTTGTTATGGTTATTTCAAGGTTCCTTGGTTCATGGAAGGATTCTGGTTAGGTGGTCCATTTTGGGGAATTCTAGAAGCCCTGTGTCTGACAGCTGCAAAAACATCCAGGTTTTTGCTTCCATGGCTATGCTATGTAGAAATACACATTCTGGATGTTCTGTCTGTATCTACGCACTCTGGAATGCTTGATTTCCATTTGGGAACCAAATACCAAGAGGGCGGTTCCAGAGGTGACATTTACCATTATACCTGGGAGATATTATGAACTTCTGTCTTCTGTTTCTCACTCATCCCGATTATAGTGATGTTGTGGTCACCCAAGTTAAAAAGTTTAACAAGTGTGATGACCTTTGGATTTAATCATAGGATTTGGTGAGCATGATTGACTACAGACGCAACAAAATAGAATGTAACAGTGGAACAGTGTGCAGATAGGCAGCGCACTGAATAACCTGTGAGGTAGTAGCTCGCTAATACATAGAATAAAAACTTTTTTTTTAAAAAAAGAGGAAGATATCTGAGTATGTTTAAACATTAAAATGAAGGTGGTCAAGAGTAACTGCAAGGTTTATTTCTTTACCTTTTCCCCCAACACTATAGGTGTACATTATACATGGATGTGCTATATTTTACCTATCTTAACAGATTTTATATTTCCAGCTAGATGCACTGTCTTTTCAAATTAATTATGAGTCATTAATCTGATATGAAGATAGTGCTATTAACTTACCAGGCCTAAGTTATTTTCAAATAGAGGTCATAGGTCTCCCCTGAGTCATCCAATTTGCTTTCAAAGACATATATTGCTTTCTAGGTGGCTGGCTGAAATTAGAAATACAGTCTTAAGTTTATGGAATCTTTTCTCTTCGCAAAATGAATTGGCCTATTCTGGAATTGACCTGTAACTTAACCTCATTAGTACTATATTTTGAACTAATTGGTAGTCCTTTTGATAGTTATTAACGAATATTAAAAGGGTAGTACCGGGAGGAAAGAAGTGCTTGACACTTTGTTTCTCTGGCTGTGCTAGTTCTCTTATGGAATGTTAATAATGAATGAAGTAAAACTGTGTGGCACTGGTGCATGAGTAGGCAGGTCAGTGGAGCAGAATGGAAAGTCAGGAAAGTGACCCAAACACATAAGTGATAAAGGTAGTATTTCATGTCAATGTGGGGGTAGTGGGTGGATTATTCATTAACGGGAGCCATCTGGAAAAAGATAAACTTGGGCCATTCATTTCTTACACCAAATAAATTCCCGGTGGGTCAAGAATTTAAAATGAAGGTATTAAGTATTACACTTGATCTTAGCCAAAAGATGCAAAAGCAAGGCATTAAGTATTTCTAGGTGGCTGGGGGTTTCTAGAAACATGGGGGGTGTTTAATAAAACCTTTGTGTGAAAGAACAGCATATGTAATTTTTTAAAGATGACTTAAAACAAAAGGTGTCCAGCCTTACTCATAATAAAACAAAAATGAGATACTTTGTTTTAACCTAAAAATTGGCAAAAGTAAAGTTGGATAAGATATTGATGTGTTAGGATATGTGGAAATGGACACTTTCATACATTTATGAAGGGAAGATAAATTGGTACAACCAATGTATGTAAAGACATTTTTATAGGCATTGCAGTATTGGTTGTAATACTAAAAGATTTTCCATCACTAAGAGACTCAGTAAATAACTGTTCAGAGCTGTAAAAGGAAATACTATGTAGCTAACAAAATAAAGATTGAGGCAACATTACATATAAAGATACATAAAGGCATCTAAGATAGAGTTACAGTATTAAGTGAAAAAAGCAACATGCAAACTGCTATAGTATTCAACTATATGTATAGAAAGAAAGAAAAGTTATACATCTATGCTTGTAGAGAGTTAGAATATTTCTGGAAGGTATATAAAAACTCATCAGTAGCTATCAGTAGGGATGGGGAATGGTTAGGTGGTGCTTGGGAGTGGGAGGAGACTTAATTTTCACTGCACACTCTTGTCTCATGAATTTTGTATCATATGCTTGCATGCAGGCATTCATTTACTCATTAATTCATCCATCCATCCAACACATATTTACTGAGTATCACTATGTGCTACGAGTTAGAGACACAGCAGTGAATGAGACGACAAAGTTCCTGCGCTTGCAGAACTTAACATTCTGAGAATGGGCAGGCTGCAGATAATAATCACATGCTGTTGTTGTTGTTAGTTGCCCGTGAGTCAATTCTGACTCATGGTGACCCCCACGTGTGCAGAGTAGAACTGCTCCATTGGGTTTTCAAGGCGGTGGGTTTTCAAGGCGGTGACTTTTCAGAAGCAGATCGCCAGGCCTGTCTTACCAAGCGCCTCCGGTGGGTTTGAACTACCAACCTTTCAGTTAGTAATCCAGTACTTAACCAGTTGCGCTACTCAGGGACTCCAGTAATCATATAAACAAGTAAATATAAATATACAATATATCCTGTGCAGATAAATGCTATGATGAAAAATAAAGCATAGTACGGCAGGAATGGAGCACTTACATAGGGTGATCAGACATCTTTGATGCAGTGTCGACTGATTAGAGATTTGAAGGAAGTAGGGGAGTAAAGGGTGTAGGTATCTGGGGGAAAAAAGTTACAGAGAAACTTAAGGACAAAGAACATGAGGTGGAAATTTGTTTCTCAGGGTTTGAGTAACAGCAGAGACCTGCGTGACTAGTTGAGTGAGGCAGAGGGAACCTGACAGGTGATGGGTCAGAAAGGAGGGCTGCAGGGAATACAGGACTGTGTAGACCATCATGAGGACTTGTGCTGACTGAGATGCTAAGCCATTCAGAGGGTTTTGAAGAGAATTGATTAATCCACAAAACAGGGTTACTCTGGCTGCTGTGTGGAGAATAGACCAGTGCTGTCCAGTAGTATAATGTGAGCCAGATAGGTAATTTTAAATTTTCTGGTAGCCACATTGAAAATGTAAAAAGAAACAGCTGAAATTTTAATGATCGTTGTTAGGTGCCGTCGAGTCAGTTCTGACCCATAGCGACCCCGTGTACAACGGAATAAAACACTGCCTGGTCCTACACCATTCTCACAGTTCTCGTTACGCTTGAGCCCGTTGTTGTAGCCAATGTGTCAGTCCATCTCATCAAGAGTCTTCCTCTTTTTTACTGACCCTCTACTTTACCAAGCATGATGTCCTTCTCCAGGGACAGGTCTCTCCTGATAACATGTCCAAAGTACGTGAGACAAAGTCTAGCCATCCTCACTTCTAAGGGGCATTCTGGCTATACTTCTTCCGAGACAGATTTGTTCATTCTTCTGACAGTGCATGGTATATTCAGTATTCTTCGCCAGCACCACAACTCAAAGTCATCAGTTCTTCTTTGGTCTACATTATTCTAGAGACTACTGTATTGGACAGCGTGGAAATAGACTTGCAGGGCAGCGGGATGAGGCACAATACAGAAGCAGGGAAATGAATCAGGAGGCTATTGTAATCATTCAGGCAAGAGCAGTGGGGTGGGTGAGAAGTGCTACTCAAGCTATTTTTAAAGACAGAACCAAGAGAATTTATTAATGGATTGCACATGGGATATGAGAGAGGGGAGTCAGCAGTGATCTGAGGTTTTTGATATGAACAGTTGAAAGAAGGGAGATATGGGAGAAGGAGGCTTCAGGCAGGGGTCAGAAGTTAGATTTTGGACATGTAAGTTTGAAATACCTATTAGACATCGAAATGAGATGACAAGACAGTTTGATACATGAATCTGGAGTTCGGGAGAGAGGTTTAATCTGGAGAAATATACACAGGAGCCATCCATGTATTTAAAGCCATGATAGATCACCTAGTAAGGAAGGGTAGGCAGAGAAAACATGGGAGGATCATGCTAAGGAAGAGCCAGGAAGCAAGACTGAGGAGGAGCAGCCAGGGGGATAGGAGGAGAACCTGAGAGAGTGGTGGCTTGGATGCCAAGTGAAGAGTCAGATGTGGCTGGTAGGTTAAACTGAAAGCTGAGATTTGACCATTGGTTTGAGCAACATAGAGATGATCTTGACGAGCTACCTCATTGGAGTTGTGGGGGAAGTAATGGGGGTGGGTTCAAGAGAAACTGAGGAGAGGTAGTGGAGATGGCAAATGTAGACAGCTGTCGTGAGGAGTTTGCTTAAAGGGCAACAGAAATGAGTTGGTAGCTGGAAGACTGGGTGTGATCAGGAAAGGTTATTTTTGCTTGTTTTTTGTTTTTAAGATAGGATAAATGATGCATGTTTATGTGCTGATGAGAATGATCCAGCAGAGAGGGAAAGACAGTGATGATGCAGGAGACAAAAGGGACGGTAGTTGGAGGGATAATTTAGGCTAGGGCATGAGCTACCTGTTTAAAAAATAAAATTTTAAAAATTTGAGAAAGAACATAGCCCCAGTTGAGGGAACAGAAGAAGAAAAGCAAGAGGATTGAATAATCTTTAATTAACTTCTTAAAAATAAATATGAAGTTTTCTAGTTTACTTTTTGTCATAATTTTTTATTAAGGTAAAATTTACCCTTTTTAGCCTGCAGGCCTGTGAGTTTGACAACGCACACACCACCACAACCCAGGTCATTTTTTAACTTTTATTTAGGGCTATAGGTTAGCTTGTCCTGTAAATTGGATGCTATACATAATGGATATCCTCTCCTTCTGATTTTAGAGACTAATAATTCCATAAACTAGGCATATTCTTACCTAGAGTAAGTTAGTAATTTGGATCTTCTAGGAAGAATGTGATATAGACTTGGGTACAGAAGATTTTTCTTAAAGCTAATTCAGGCCAAAAAAAAAAATTCAGAAAGTTCTGTGAGAAAATAACTTATATGAGCCTCATGTAGACAAACTACATTATTTGACTGAATTTTTTTCATTTTAATTGGATATACTGAAGGTGATTAACTGAAATTGGAGCCCCCTAAAGAACTATGAGTGTAAGAAATCTTTGGTTTCTGGACAATTCCAATGGAAAACAGAAAGTTTCCAGTTACTCAAGAAATTGAAATAAAATTTTGAGGTGAAATTCTGTGCCTGTGTCAAGGTTTGGCGTGAATTTTTTAGCTCTCAGTTTCCTAGCCACTTCCCTAGTGATTGATCTCATTTAGTGAATTCGGGGAATTTGCTAGAACCAAAATTCAGGCAAGTTTTTTAAGTTTTGTTTTTAGTAAATACATCTAGTGCCAGGAGTTGGCTTCTAGACAGTGTCAGCCTCCTATTGGCAATAAGCTAGGAATTAAAGCCAAGTAATTATTAAAAATTATTTGGTTTAGTTTACTTCCATTAACTGGACTGAAATTTCTGGAGACTGGATGTTTTTGTAACCTATTTAAATGTGTCCTTTAGAGGCCAAAAAAAAAAAAAAATCTCTGCCGCTTACCCTAGTTGATTTGATGAAAGTAAATTTTGTCCAAATGCAGTGCTTTTATTTTCTGGATATTACAATTATTGGAATACCACAGAAGCTCCTTTAACTGCTTCTAAAGCAGATTTAATTTTTACTAATTATAAAATAGGTAGCCCTGGTAGTGCAATAGTTAAGTGCTTGGCTGCTAACCAAAAGATTGGCTGTTCGAACCTACCCAGCGGCTCCACGGGAGAAAGACGGGTGATCTGCTTCCGTAAAGATCACAGCCTAGAAAACCCTATGGGGCAGTTCTACTCGGTCACATGGGGTTGTTATGAGTCGAAAACTGACTCGGCAGCACCTAAGAACAACAATTACAACATACAAACACTTCAATTATAGAGGATCTTTATTTTGTTTCAACAGCTAAGGCTGATTCCCTCTCACTCCCTCCTCTTTTGGCAGAATCACAGTAGCTTTATAAATTATAAAACAAATGCTTGCGTGTTCGTAAAACATTTTTTTCCCCAAATAATAAAAAGTATAAACAGAAAGTAAAAACCTCCTCTGAAATGGAATACATGTCCAGTTGCTTCCAGGAACAACTGCCTCCTTTGCTGTGAGACCAGAGGAGCTGGATGGTGCCCCGCTGCCATTACTGAACATTTAGATCACGGATTCTATAGAAGAATCCTGATCAAAAGTGGGGAAACGTAGAAAAGAATTTCAGATTCCCATGGGATCCAGACTTTCTGGAGTCATTGAGGCTGGATGACCCCCTAAAACTATTACCCTGAGGAAATCTTTGACCTTTGAACCAAAACTATCCCCTGAAGTCATCTTTGAACCAAATAATAGTCGAGCCTAATTAGAAAAGAACTTCTGCATTAAGCATTATATTCTTTCAAAGAATATTTCTACATATGATTAAATTGACAACAGCAACTCCATAGATGAGAAGCTTAGGGAGGGCAGTGACTTTGTGTTAATGATGGTGAAACAGTTTGGAAAAGGTAGAGAAAGGTGTCACAACTTGAAGAATGTAACCAATGTCACTGAATTTTATGTATAGAAATTGTTAAAGTGGTATATATTTTGTTATGTATATTTTTACCCCCCAAAAAATAATTAATGAAAAAAAAACCTCCTTTGTACTACTCAGAACCGCTATTAAATTTGTGTGTGTGTGTGTATATGTGTGTGTGTATACATACATATATATACATATGTGTGTTGTTTGGTGCCATCCAGTTGGTTCTGACTCATAGTGACCCCGTGTACAACAGAATGAAACACTGCTGAGTCCCGTGCCATCCTCACAATCGTTGTTATGTTTGAGCCCATTGTTGTAGCCACTGTGTCAATCCATCTTGTTAAGGGTCTTCCTCTTCTTTGTTGGCCTTCTATTTTACCAACCGTGATGTCGTTCTTCAGGGACTGATCCCTCCTGATAAAATGTTCAATGTATGTGAGACGTAGTCTCGCCATCCTTGCTTCTAAAGAGCGTTCTGGTTATACTTCTTCCAAGACAGATTTGTTCGTTCTTTTGGTAGTCCATGGTATGTTTAGTATTCTTCGCCAACACCACAGTTCAAAGATGTCAGTTCTTCCGTTATCTGTTGTCCAGCTTTCCCATGTATATGAGGTGATTGAAAACACCATGGCTTGGGTCAGGTGCACCTTAGTCTTCAAGGTAACATCTTTGCCTTTTAACACTTTAAAGAGGTCTTCTGTAGCAGATTTGCCCAGTGCAATGCGTCATATGATTTCTTGACTGCTGCTTCCATGGGTGTTGGTTGTGGATCCAAGTAAAATGAAATCCTTGACAACTTAGGTCTTTTCTCTCTTTATCACGATGCTGCTTATTGATCCAGTTGTGAGGATTTTTGTTTTCTTTATGTTGAGGTGTAATCCATACTGAAGACTCTAGTCTTTGATCTTCATCAGTAAGTGCTTCAAGTCCTCTTCACTTTCAGCAGGCAAGGTTTTGTCATCTGCATAATGCAGGTTGTTAATGAGTCTTCCTCTAATCCTGATGCCCCGTTCTTCATATCGTCCAACTTCTTAGATTATTTGCTCAGCATACAGATTGAATGAGTATGGTGAAAGGATACAACCCTGACGCACACCTTTCCTGACTTTAAACCATGCAGTATCCCCTTGTTCTGTTCAAACGACTGCCTCTTGATCTATGTACAGGTTCTTCAAGAGCACAATGAAGTTTTCTAGAATTCCCATTCTTCGCCGTGTTATCCATAATTTGTTATGATCCACACAGTCGAATGTCTTTGCATAGTCAGTAAAACACAGGTAGACATCCTTCTGGTATTCTCTGCTTTCAGCCAAGATCCATCTGACATCAGTACTGATATCCCTAGTTCCACATCCTCTACTGAATCCGACTTGAATTTCTGGCAGTTCCCTGTCGCTACACTGCTGCAGCTGCTTTTGAATGATCTTCAGCAAAATTTTACTTGTGTGTGATATTAATGATATGGTTTGATAATTTCTACGTTTGGTTGGATCACCTTTCTTGGGAATAGCCATAAATATGGATCTCTTCCAGTCTGTTGGCCAGGTAACTACTGTCTTCCAAATTTCTTGGCGTAGATGAGCGAGCGCTTCCAGTGCTGCATCTGTTTGTTGAAACATCTCAGTTAGCATTCCATCAATTCCTGGAGCCTTGTTTTTCACCAATGCCTTCAGTGCAGCTTCGACTTCTTCCTTCAGTACCATTGGTTCCTGATTGTATGGTACCTCCTGAAATGGTTGTACGTCCACCGATTCTTTTTGGTATACTGACTTATTCCTTCCATCTTCTTTTGATGCTTCCTGCGTCGTTTAATATTTTCACCATAGAATCCTTCATTATTGTAACTTGAGGCTTGAATTTTTTCTTCAGTTCTTGCAGCTTGAGAAATGCCGAGCGTGTTTTTCCCTTTTGGTTTTCTAACTCCCAGTCTTTGTACATGTCATTAAAATAGTTTGTCTTCTCAAGCCACCTTTTGAAATCTTGTGTTTAGCTCTTTTACTTCTTCATTTCTTCCTTTCTCTTTAGCTATTCAACGTTCAAGAGCAAGTTTCAGAATCTTTTCTGACATCCATTTTGGTCTTTTCTTTCTTTCCTCTCTTTTTAATGACCTCTTGCTTTCTTCATATATGATGTCCGTGATGTCATTCCACAACTCGTCTGGTCTTCGGTCATTAGTGTTCAGTGCGTCAAATCTGTTCTTGAGATGGTCTCTAAATTCAGGTGGGATATACTCAAGATTATACTTTGGCTCTGGTGGACTTGTTCTGATTTTCTTCAGTTTCAACTTGAACTTGCATATGAGCAATTTATGATCTATTCCACAGTCGGCCCCTGGCCTTATTCTGACTGGTGATGGTGAGCTTTTCCATTGTCTCTTTCCACAGATGTAGTTGATTTGATTCCTGTGTATACATCTGGCAAGGTCCACATGTATAGTCACTGTTTATGTTGTTGAAGAAAGATGTTTGCAATAAAGAAGTCTTCGGTCTTGTAAAATTCTATCATGCGATCTCTGGCATCATTTTATCAGCAAGGCCATATTTTCCAACTACTAATCCATCGTCTTTGTTTCTAACTTTGGCATTCCAGTCACCAGTAATTATCAATGCATCCTGATTGCACGTTCAATCAATTTCAGACTTAAGAAGTTGGTAAAAATCTTAAATTTCTTCATCTTTGGCCTTTTAGTAGTTGGTGCATAAATTTGAGTAATAGTCATATTAACTGGTCTTCCTTGTAGACGTATGGATATTATCCTAGCACTGACAGCATTGTACTTCAGGATGGATCTTGAAATGTTCTTTTTGACTATGAATGCAACACCATTCTTCTTTAGGTTATCATTCCTGGCATTGTAGACCATATGATTGTCCAATTCAAAATGGCCAGTACCAGTCCATTTCAGCTCACTAATGCCTAGTCTACTGATGTTTATGCGCTCCATTTCATTTTTAATGATTTCCAATTTTCCTCAATTCATACTTTGTACATTCCATGTTCCGATTATTAATGGATGTTTGCAGCTGTTTCTTCTCTACTTGAGTCATGCCACAGCAAATGAAGGTCTCAAAAGCTTGATTCCATCCACATCATTAAGATTGACTCTTCTTTGAGGAGGCAGCTCTTCCCCAGTCATATGTTGAGTGTCTTCCATCCTAAGGGGCTCCTCTTTGGGCACTATGTTAGACAGTGTTCTGCTGCTATTCATAAGGTTTTCACTGGCTAATTCTTTTCAGAAGTAGACCACTGGCTCCTTCTTCCTAGTCTGTCTTTCTCTGGAAGCTCAGCTGAAACCTGTCCACCATGGGTGGACCCTGCTGGTATTTGAATACCGGTGGCATAGCTTTCAGCATCACAGAAACACACAAGCCTCCACACTATAACAAACTGACAGATGCTTGGTGACATATATAGTTTTTATGGTAAATGAGATCATACTAATTAAATTCTCATATAACAAGAATATTTTTCCAGGGCAGTACATGCAGCTCTCAGTGCTTGTATTTTTTAGGGACATCATATACTTGTACCAGAAAGTGTTTAAACATTTAAATTGTTTCAAGGTTTTTGTTTTTATCCAAAATGCTGCAGTCCTAGGACATATATTATTGTTCTTACCTGCTTAGTTTCTTAGGTTGTATTTCCACCAGAGGAATTGCTGGCCAGAGGGTGTGCCCATTATTAATTGTGATGTTGTTGCAGAGGCCAGAGATGAGCTTGCCACTTAGGCAACAGAGGGCAGTTGAAAGGACATTTGTTGAGGTGGAAAGAGTCTTTAAAATGCATATAATTGTTTTTAAAGCACTTATTTTAAATTTTATACTCTCTGTTTGTACCCTAACCCACAGTTCCGTTGTCAGACTGCCCTCCAGAAAGGTTCTACAGTAACCTCCTCCACAACAGATTATGTTAGTCTCTTGAGTGCGGAAGACAGTGTCACTTGTTCACTGAATATATGTAGTGTTTAGCATTGTTGTTGGGTGCCATCTAGTCAATTCCAACTTCTGTAATCTTTATGGAAGCAGATCGCCAGGTCTTTTCCTGCAGAGCCCCTGGGTAGGTTTGAGCCACCAACCTTTTGGTTAGCAGCTGACCGCTTACCCATTGGCGCCACCAGGGCTCCATTAGTACTTCACATATAGAAGGTGCTAAGTAAATATTTTTAAAATATGTGCATTTTGCCATATCCTTACCAATTTAGAGCGTTATTTAACTTCTTAATCTTTGTCAATCTGGTAGATAAAAAGATTTCTTTCTTAAAAAAATGTTAATCTTTGATTATTAAAATCAAACATCTTTTCATATAATTATTGCTATTTATATTTCTTCAGGTACTTGGCTTTTCTTATATTGGAGCATTATCTTTTTCTTATTGATTTATAAGGGGATGTTAAATAAATAAAAAATTTTAAGGATAGATATCTAATGAACTGTGTGTTGCAAATTTGTTTGCCCAGTCTGAAATTTGTCTTTTAAGTATATTGGGTCTTTTGCTATGTAGAAAACGTTGATTTTTAGGCAGTCAATTTTGTCATTCTTTTCTCTTAAGATTTCTAAATTCTGTAACATGCTTGAAAGGCTTTAATCATTTGAAAATTATAAAAATACTATTCTATTACTTTTTTAAAATTTTATTTATCTTGTTGTTGTTGAGACTACACAGCAAAACATACACGAGTTCAACCATTTCTGCATGTACAGTGCATTGACTTCGATTACGTTCTTCAAGTTGTACAAGCATGCTCACACTCTTTTTCTGAGTTGTTTCTACACCATTAACATTAACTTGCTGCCCAGGTTTCCTCTCTAATCTTTCAAGTTGTTGTTGTCAGTTTGATCCCATATACCAAAGCAAACCTGTTGCCATCGAGTCAATTCTGACTCATAGTGACCCTATAGGGCAGAGTAGAACACTCCCATAGAGTTTCCAAGAAGTAGCTGTTGGATTCGAACTGCCAGCCTTTTGGTTAGCAGCAGAGCTCTTAACCACTGTGCCACCAGGGTTCCTTGATCCCATATAGACAGATGTTAAAAGAGCATGTGGCTCAAGGCAGACATTTTTTACTAGTTAATTAAACTGTTTGGTTTTAAGAAGACTTCAGGGGATATTTACTTTCTTTCTTTCTTTTTTTTTTTTAAAGCAATTTTATTGAGATATAATTCATGTGCCATACAATTCATCCTTTAAGTGTACAATTCTATGGATTTTCATATATTCAGAGATATGTGTAACCATCACTACAGTCAATTTTACAACATTTTTATCACCTCAAAAAGAAACTCCAGACCCTTTAGTTGTCACCCCTGTGAAATAGTAGGAGGATTAGCAGTATTATTAATCAGAACCTGTCTAACTTCAGGGGGGGATGATGACCAGGATCAGCCCAAAACTGATTCCCGTGAGGTGGAGGTCAGACATACCTGTCCACTCTCTAACCTTTTTACCAATTCTGACACCAGCCATCCCTTCCACGGCACTCTCTTCTTCTCTTCTGGGTTCAATAATCCTTTGCAGTGGCCACACAGAACTCACAGACCATACTTATAGTTAACTGGTTTATTAAGGAAGTAACAGGGCACGACTTGGCATCAGGATCAGTAGGCTACAACTCAGGGTCAGAAAGCAGTAGGCAAAAACGTCTCCCGTCTTCAGTGCAAGACAGCTTTCTCAGTTCCTCTCGGTTGTGCAGGCCTTCTCTTGGTCCCGAAGACAGGCTTCTCTCCGCCCTCTCAGGATAGGCTCTGCTCTGCGCCCTCAAGACAGGCTGCCCTCGGCCCTGCCATCTGTTACCACTGATTTTGCTACATGGCCCCTTCCAGGCCTGTCACCACTGGCTTTGCTGCTAGGCCCCTTCTGGGCCTCTCACTGTCTTCAGCTGTCTCAGTCATCTAGTGCTGCTCCAACAGAAAACCACAAGTGGATGGTTTTAACAAAGAGAAATTTATTCTCTCACAGTCCAGTAGGCTACAAGTCCAAATTCAGGGCATCGGCTGCAGGGGAACACTTTCTCCATCGGCTCTGGAGGAAAGTCCATGTCATCAGTCTTCCTTTGGTCTGGGAACTTCTCTGCGCAGGAACCTCAGGTCCAAAGGACGCGCTCTGCTCCCAGCACTGCTTTCTTGGTGGTATGAGGTTCCCATGTGTCTCTGCTCACTTCTCTCTTTTATATCTCAAAAGAGATTGCATTAAGACACTGATCTTGTCAACCTCATCAGTGTAACCTCATCAGAGTGATAGAATTTACAACTCATGAGGAGATCACATATAATCTCATCATAGTGGTAGAGTTTACAACACATAAGGACATCACATCAGATAACAATCATACAATACTGGGGATCATGACCTAGCCAAGTTGCCACACACATTTTTTGGGGGACACAATTCAATCCATGACATCAGTGTTACATCTCTTTTAGGAGATTCTTTGCTTCCTCTCTCAGCTTCTTCTCTTTTCTCTCTTCTTTCTTCCTTCTGCTTCTTCCTGTTGCTTCTCTTCCTGCTTCTTTATGTCTGAAAAGCTTCTGTGGGGTTGGCTGCATATATCAACAACTCTGTCAATTTCAAGGCATGGCCCCTCCCAGCAGGGGGCCACAAACTGATCAGTCCCCTCTCCTAGACCACAGAGACTTAATTTGCATATGAGGCTACAGACACTTCATTTGCATAGTTTATTGACCAATTCCTGCAAGGTACATACCAGTCACAGGGCAGGCTGCAGCCCAGGGCCAGACAAAAGTTGTTTACAGTTTACCCAGGAAATATCAGTCAATCTGGACAAGGTAACAAACCCTCTGGGACAGAAAACTAGGGCAAAGGTAACTCCTCAGGGCTAAGGGGAAAAATCTCTCAAGCTGTTTTTCCAAAGAACCAAGGCAAAAGGCCACATAAAGGAACTCATTTAATCATACTCCCAATCTCCCTCACCCTCCTCCCAGCACTAAGCAACCACTGGTCTACTTTCTATCTCTATAAATTTGCCTATTCTGGACATTTCATATAAATGGTGTCATATAATTTGTGATCTTTTGTGACTGGCTTCTCTCATTTAGTATAATGTTTTCAAGCTTCATTCACGTTGTGGCATGTATCAGCACTTCTTATCTTTTGGCTGTTATAAATAATGGTCCTATAAACATTCTTGTACAAGTTTTGGCATGAACACATGTTTTTATTTCTCTTGAGTGTATACCTAGGAGTGGGATTGCTGAGTCAAATGGTAATTCTGTGTTCAACCTTTTGAGGAACTTCCACACTGTTTTCCAAAGCAACTACACTATTTTACATTCCCACCAGCTGCCCACGAGGGTTCTGATTTTCTCACATCTTTGCCAGCACTTGTTATTGTTTGACTTTTTATTTCTAGCGATCCTAGTGGGTGTGAAGTGGTATCTCATTAGGTTTTGATTTGCATTTCCCTAATAGCTAATGATGGTGAGCATCTTTTCATGTGCTTGTTGGGCATGTGTATAATCTTCCTTGGAGAAATACCTCTTCAGATTATTTGCCCATTTTTAAATTGGGTTGTTTGTCTTTCATTATTGAGTTGTAAGAGTTCTGTATATATTCTAGATATAAGTTCCGTATTAGATATATGATTTACAAATATTTCTGCCATTCTGTAGGTTGCCTTTTCACCTTTTTGATAGTGCACTTTGAAGCACAAAAGTTTTTATTTTGATTAAGTCCAATTTATCTATTTTTTTCTTTTGTTGCTCGTATTTTAGGTGTCATATCTAAGAATCCATTGCAAAATCTGAAGTTATGAAGATATACCCCTATGTTTTCTTCTAAGAGTCTCATAGCTTTAACTCTTACATTTAGGTGTTTGAGCCATTTTGAGTTAATTTTTATATATGGTGTGAGGTAGGAATCCAACTTTTGTATGTGGCTATACAGCTGTCCCAATACCATTTGATAAAAGACTTTTCTTTCCCCATTGAATGGTCTTGACACCCTTGTTGAAAATAAGTTAAACACAGACTCATGGTTTTTATTTCTGGACTCTCTAATTCCATTCCATTGATCTGTCCTTATGCTGGTACCGCACTGTCTTGATTACCCTTGCCATGTAGTAAAAGTTTTGGAATGGGGAAGTGTGAGTCTACCTGCTTTGTTCTTCTCTCCCGAGGTTGTTTTGTTTGGGTCCTGTCTTAGTTATCCAGTGCTGCCATAACAGAAATATCACAAGTGGATGGCTTTAACAAACAGAAGTTTATTTTCTTATAGTTTAGGAGGCTAGAAGTCCAAATTTAGGGTACAGTCTCTAGGTAAAGGCTTTCTCTCTCTCTGTTGGCTCTGGAGGAAGGTTCTTGTCTCTTTTGAGCCTCTCCTGGGCAGTCTTCCTGTGGCTTCACATCTCTCTTTCCCCATCTCAGCTTGCCTAATCTGCTCTTTTTATCTCTTGTAAGAGATTAACTCAAGACACTGTCCTGGATTGAATTATGTCCCACCAAAATATGTGTCAACTTGGCTAGGCCATGATTCCCAGTATTGTGTGGTTGCCCTCCATTTTGTAATTTGAAGTAATCTTCCTGTGTTGCAAATCCTAATCTCTGTGGTTAGTGAGGCAATATTAGATTATTTAAAGAAGATTAAGATGAGATACAATACCCTTACTCAGGTCACATCCTTGATCAGATGTAAGGGAAGTTTCCCTGGGATGTGGCCTGCATCACCTGTTATCTTACAAGAAATACAAGGAGAGAAAAGTGAGCAGAAGGATAGGGACCTCATGCGCCAAGAAAGAAGCACTGGAAGCAGAGCATGTCCTTTGGACCCAGGGTCCCTGCAATGAGAAGCTCTTAGACCAGGGGAAGATTGATGACAGGGACCTTTCCCCAGAGCCCACAGAGAAAGAAAGCCTTCCCCAGGAGCTGGCACCCTGAATTCGAACTTCTAGCCTCCTAGACAGTGAGAGAATCAATTTCTGTTTGTTAAAGCCATCCACTTGCAGTATTTCTGTTATAGCAGCACTAGATAACTAAAACACACACCCTATACTAATCCTGCCTCATGAACATAACAGAAAACTCATTCCCAAATGGGATTATAACTACAAGCTTAGAGGCTAGGATTTACAACACGTATTTTGGGGGGACACAGTTCAATCCATAGCAGGTCCCCTGCCATTCCATATGCATTTTATAAAATCAGCTTGTCATTTTCTACGAAGAAGTCAGCTGGGAATCTGATAGGGATTGCATTGCATCTGTACATTAATTTGGAGAGTATTGCCAAGTTAACAATGCAAATCTTTTGATCCATGAATATGAGTTGTCTTCTAGTACTTTCTTCTAATACTTTTATGGTTTTAATTTTTATATTTAAATGTTTTATCTTTCTGGAATTTATTTTTGTGCAGGGTGAGAAGTTGAAATCTAAGGTTTCTTTTATCCAAATAGACAGTCTCTTGTCCCAACATCATTTCTTATGTAACCCACCCTTTTCCGATTGATTTGAAATGCTACCTTTACCATATACAGAATTTTTATACATAAATTAACTCATTTCTTAGTTCACTGTCAGTTTCTTTGCTCCTTTGCTAGTACCACATTATTTCAATTACTGTAGCTTTGTAATAATTTTGAAACCTAGTAGGCCAAAGTTCACCATTAGTCCCTTTTTTCAAAATTATCTTGGCTGTCTTCTGCTTTTACTCTTCCAGATCCTCTTTAGTATCAAGTTGTCAAATTGACTATGCTCCCTCTAAATTCTCTTGGTATTTTAATTGGCATGACAGATCTGGTTTTAATTATTTCTTTCTTCTTCTTTTGACCAAAGTTTTGTGTTCTCATCTTCCTTTATTACTTGAAGTTTAAAATTACGGCCTATCTGTTCCCTAACTTTAATGATGTTTTTCGTGTTTCTTGCTTCAGTTGTTTTTTTGCCTGTCTTTTACTTTTGCTTCTAATATGGTGTAGCAGAGATGATCTCGTCTAAAACTGTCAGCAGCATTGAGATCATTTTTAAAACCAACATTGGAGAGCCAGACATTTTCAGGGCTGTGTTCTTTCTCACACAGCTCTGTGGTGTGTTCTTCTCCTGCCTGGGATTGAGTTTAAGGCACTTGTCTACCAGTTACATAGCTGCCATTATCCCTAGAATCATTATTATTCTTCACCTAACTGAATTCTTCAACAGGTGAATAAGTATATTTGGGGAGTTATGATATTAACCTCAATTGGTAAGGCATGCATTTTATGTAAAATAAATAAATTAGTTGCACAGTTACAAGGTGGGGAAATTTTATTTGATAATACTGGTGAGCCAGTCATGTTTTGAAAACAAAAACAATAAAACAAATGACCTGGTGTTTAAGTTGATTGCAAACTCTGTATGAGTTACAATCCCTGTTGAAAATAACAAAGAATGAACTGTAGCATTGCAGGAAGTATGACATCTGGATTAAGAAGGTAATAGCTCCAGCTGTGCTGATCAAACCGTATTTATAGTTTTGTGCACATATTTTGTGCCAGGGACTAAGCTAGGTGCTCAGATAGGAAATTGAGAGATATAGCCCACTTACAGTAGATAACTAAAAATAAAGAATAACAGGTTTTATGAAAATCCAGAAGAGAGGCATCTAATACCTGGACTGCAGAGTCTGGGGACAGCTTTTAAGGTAGAGGTGACACACAGAGCATACATGGACTTTGAGGTAGAACTATGGTGCTCTCTACCTATAGAACTTTGTACAGATTCTTTCTCCTCACTCATCTCAATGTCTTCATGTGTAAAACAGTTAGTAATAATCTGTTTCACACTTTTTTGTAAGCATTAATGCAATGGTGTATATGTGGGAAGGAAGCCCCTGGAGTAGAGAGTATGGCACATGGCAATCAGTCAGTAAATGGTATGGAATGTGTCCATTTTGAAGTGCTGGTAGGAGCTGGCCCAGCAGAGAATGGCATTACCAGCAGAAGGAAGGGTGTGCGCCAAAGCTGGGGTGGTTGAACTGGAACCTTTCTGGAACTGCAAATATTTAATCTAGTTGGAGAGTAGGGTACATGTAGGGGTGTAGCTGAAGATGAAGCTGAGAAGGGAGGCAGAGGTAAGATCTTCAAATGCCTCCTTGAGGAGTTTGAGAGCTATTCAGAAAGTGTTATTGAGTCTTTGAAGGCCTTAAGTAGGTGAGTGCCCAAAATAGTTTTACCAGTTAAAAGACTGGTTTGTTACAGACATGGGGAGGGGCAAGGAAAGCTATTTGAGGCAGGATATCCAGTTAGAGCAGTGGTGATCAGCCCAGCTGTACATTGGAACCATGTGGACAACTTTTAACAGTCTGTTGCCCGGCTTCACCCTAGATCAATTATATCAGCAGCCCAGGGTTCAGACGTAGACATCGGTGTTTTTTTTTATTGCTCCCTAGGTGATTCCAGTGCTCAGCCACAGTTGTGAACTGCTGACTTAGAGGGTAACTTTGTTCACGCCAGAACTGATGAAGTTCCAAATTAAACAAATGCAGGGGCACAAAGGAACAAAGTTAAGGAGAAAACAAGGAGGATATTGTGGTCAGTTGTATGAGGGAGGGGGTTGAGAGGCAAAGTTGAGGGAAGATTATTTCTGGTTTGGGTCACTGGGTAGCTGATGGTGATGATCGTATGCCAACGCTTTGTCAAGACTCAGTCATATAACAAGACTGAGAACATGAAAGAGAAGCAGATTTGGGTACTAAGCCTTGCTGAGTGGATGTGAGAAAGATCAAGAATTTAACTTGAAAACATGGAATTTTAGGGAGAATGGTCCATGATGGCAGGTGGGCTGAAAGAAAGAGCTAATGGTATAGTTGAAACTCAGGAGGCAGAGTAGATAATGGATGGGTGAGATTCCCAAGGAATCAGAAAGAGCCAAGCAGAGATGAATGAATTAATTTATATGAGAATAAGGGGTATTTCCCTCAAAGAGAAAAAAGTAAAAATTAAACCAGTGCTGATAAGTTCACAGGTTGAGGAAAAAGAGCTGTAATTTTACCTTACAGCCTAAGTTACTTACTGCAGGAAACGTGGGTATCTGCTGAGAATTAGGAGATAAGAAAAGGGGATTAAGGAGTGTGGTCAAGATTTGAAATACTCGAAGAAGGGGGCTGCTTGAGGAAGGAGACTAAGAAGGAGGTGTTTTTTCAGTCCTGCTCCTAACTGTCCTCCCTGCCCCCTCAGGTCTCAATATTGGCCCTCTTCTCCTTCATATACATCCTGGGTAAACTCATTGGTTGTGTTCAGTTCCACTTGTTACACTCTAACAGAACCATTGATAAATTGAAGTTTGTCCAGAGGAGTAAGTAGATGATATGGAAATTTAGAAAATTATTGGTTGTTTTTTTGTTTTTGTTTTGTTGGTAGCACTGTGCTACCTTAATTTGAAATTTATTGTTAAAATTCACTTGAAAACACTATGTGGATCCCACAAACCCCAGCATCAACAGCTAGTTAGTGTCATGTTTTTTTTCCTCTAGTATTATAAAACCCCTAAAAACTACAAACGCAACATTTTTATAAACATATTAAATTTTATATAAAAATCCAGATTCTGTTTGAAATTCTGTACTATAAATATACTATAAAGAAGTTCAAATAGTTATTTATTTTACTTTTCATCATGTTAGACTCCATACATTTTTTTGTTCTGTGACATCTAATAAAGATCTAACTTGATTTCTCAATTATTTGATATAAGCTATGATATATATTATGTATTCCATAGATGTTTTCTTCTGTAAAATCAAACACCAGCGAAAAGCCCAGTGGTTAATTGTCAGATAGATTGGAACTGTTTGTTTTATAGATTGTTTATTCAATAGCATTAATTGTATTTACTACAACAAAGCAGTCATTAGTATGGCTTTTCCGTAAGGTTTCATGTTTAGAATTTGCTTCTTGAGATAATCGTAAATTATTTTAGCAGAACTGAGGTTGTGACTCTGGATGTGTAGATAGGCAGGTAGAAGGTGGCTATGATATATGACAGAAACTAATCTAATGTTTCAATATCATTTCAGGCAACATTTCATTTGTCGCATTTCCAGCTCCCAACACCAACTCACCAACAAAGATTTTACCAAAAACCTTAGGACCAATAAATGTGAATGTTGGACCCCAAATGGTAAGAAAATCATCAAATCTTAGAGTTGGAAACTGTGCTTAGGCAATAATAATTTAAAATCTAATTATAGTGAAGATGTTAGGTCAGGTTTTCCAATTTCAGCTATCTCTGTTGCTTGTTTAAAAAGTTTTGTTTTTATGTGAATGTAACTGGTTAGGTAAGTCTTGAAGGGGAAAAAAAGAAGATGCTGGGCTCTTCAGTGTTTAATCTTCATGTATTTGAATGTGGATTCTGGACGTGTAATTAAGGTTTTTACTCCTTTTGTGAAGCTTTTCATGTTTTTAGTTGCGTAATTAAATTGATCTGAAATGTGTTATGTTTTATACTCTCCTTCTCTTTTTTTTCTTATAAAGAAACCTTTACCCTCATAAACTATGTACCTAAGAGTTAATCTATATGATCTATATGTAGTGCTATTAATTTGAGTTCTTTCTGTGTTAAGGAACACTTTAGGGAAAAGTAGCATACCAATTCATTTTTTATCAGTAGCAGTAGACATAATGAATGAAAGATGGAAAATATTTAACTGTTTTTTTCTAAAGGTTTTGGTTAATTATGCCAGAGCTTGATGTGTATAGAACTTTCAGAAAACCTTATTTAGTAGGGAAACAACTTTTACCGATAGTTTTCCAATTAAAAAAAATTCCATTTGGTAGGGCCATAACTGTGAACCTAGATTAAATACTTTATCCAAATACTTCAAGACAAGTGCTCAATATATTCTAAAATCCTACCAGAGACCAAAAAGAATTATAACTTCCTAGGGAAAAAATTCAAACAGTACATTGGGCTTGTGTACAAAGTCAAGTGCCTTCATTAAGATTATCTAAAATATATGAAATGTAAAGCATGCTGTAAGCATGACATTGCTGAGAGCAGCAAAAAACAGAAATCAGGCTGTGAGGGTTTAATTTAGGGCAGGACAATGGAGAGTAGGAGAAAGTAGAAATTTGACGAGGTCGAAGAGCAGGGTCATTGTGAGGACGTGAGAGAGTTGGGAAGACAGGAATTAGAGTGAGAAAGTAGGATTTTAGACCAGATGCATTCACAAGAAAAATAGTTCTGGAAAATATTTGGGGTCAAGTCAGGTAATGGATTGCTGCATTAGAGATAGAAGGTCCCCAGAGTTGAGGAAATCAAGGTACCAAGAGACTGTGGTGGTGAATGAATGATCACATAGAAATCAGCCAGAGTGATGGCAAAAGTTGAAGTGGAAGAGAAAATTTTGAATGTATCAGAAGTTTTGATGAATGTGTTCCTTTGGCTTTCTATTAAACGTAGACATCCACCCACCTCTCTTAACATACATATTTACCCAAACGCTAATTTAAAGCTGGGCACAGTGGCACACGCCTGTAGTCCCAGCTACTTGAGAGGCTGACACTGGAGGATCACTTGAGCCCAGGAGTTCTGGGCTATAGTGCATTATGCCATATTTAAATGTGAACTGCTCCAAGACTTCACCTAATTTAAATGGCCTCAACTACCATTAGCAAAAGTGCTTAAACATTTAAACAACACCTTTTTGTTTTCAGTACATTCTCATTTATGGAGCAGTAAGGATTTTTTTGGGAGGGGGGTGCTGGGGGCCCATAATGTCAGCGCTGTGGACTGTGTTAAATTCAAAGTCACTTAGACAAAAATATCTCTTAACATACATAATGGTTTCAGAAAGTCTTAAAGTATATACGCACACTTCAGGCATAGAAAGCCATTTGGTCAGTCAAGAACTGTTAACCATCAGCAGAATCCAAACTAAAGATCCCCCGCTATTTTCTGTCCGTATGTCAAGAATGTAATCTAGCTCCAAACCTCACAGAGCCTTAAACGCAGGTAAATGTTCCCATTTCAAGGTAGCTTAGGGTCTGTTTTCAAACGTTTGCTAAGCATTTGCCCCTTGCCAGTCACTACAGTATGTGCAAATGAAATAAGGCACCTGCCTTTAAGTCAGTATTTTGAAATGTTTTTATGTAAACACCAAAATCAAACAAATATACCCCAGCTTTATGAGTCTAGTCCTTACAGTACTCCTCTACTTTGAAAGAATATTTTCTATGATATTTTTAGCAATACTGCCAGGGCTCAGATTTGAATTTCTCTTTTGGAAACATGTAACATTTCTTCCCAAAGGACTAATCTACAAAGAAAATTGTCAGTTTGAACCAATATGCATGTAAGTCATTACACAGTGCAGTTCTGACAATGGTTAAGTAGTCATGTAAGCTACTAACCCAATCACTGCAAGCCTCAGAATCAGCAAAACAGAGGTCAGAAGGAGAGGAGACTTGCGGCTCTCCCTTGAACCAGGCCAGCCCAAGACCTTACTTCATCTGTCTACTTCTGAGGTGCTTTTCACAGCTCTGAGTCCTTGGAGCAGGAATCAGAATTGTCTTTTTTATTCCCTAATTGTTGTAGGACCCCCATTTCTAGATTCTCTTCATCTTCTTTTCTGAACCCCCGCCCCTTCTTCCAAATAGCGACATGATTTTTGAAACATTTAGTTTAGTCAGAGAATTCTTGAACAAAACCTCACCCGTTTGATTTGCTCCTTACAGTCTTTTTTCTCTACCTACCCTTTAAACTTCACGTGTCTCTTGGAAGCTAAATCTTAACGGTAGATAGAAATTTCAAAAGGCTCCAAGGGGGAAAAAATAATATCTGAAGTTGTATTCTGTGACTGTAGAAACTAATTTAGCAGTAGCTGTTTTATTCTGGGGTTCTTACCCTCTCTTAGAGCTGTTTACTGGGATTTTGTACCTTCAACTCGTCAGATCCCTTGGCCCCATTGAGGCTGTAGGGTAGCAGATGTAAGTACTTTACGGAGATAGTTTTCACATATGCAGAACAAAAACTCTGACAATGTTATCAGAACAGTGTCATTTTTGAACTTACAGAAGTGGAGTCAGGAAGCTGGTCATCTAAAGCTCCCATCAGCAGTCAAGTAAACAGTTATGTGCTGTCCACCTACCATATAGTAACAGACCTGTAATAAGTTATGCTAAAATGTTTCCCTCCAGTATTGTCAGGTAGGACAAGAGGTCATACCTATTTAGGATAGATGGCTGTGGTCAAAAGCAGAATACTCAGACATTTGGAGTTACTTCTTTGATCTTATAGTCATCCACAGAACCAAACCTTCGAGGGAATAGAAAACGTGAAAAAGATTAAACTACTTTGAGCGTGTTCATATGCTTCTGACTTGTTGACAAGGACAAGTCAAGAAAACTAGAAATGGCAGGTGCTCATAATGGCAAGACTCAACTCTTCAGTCTGAGCAAGATTCTAAATGCTGACAAGTCTTAGGGTAGTAAAATTAGGAGGGATCTCAGACACTATGTAGTCCAGCTCCCTCAATTTATAGACGAGGCAACTGAGACCCACAAACACCACGTGATTTACTGAAGGCAAACTAGAACTCTAGGGGGCTATTGTTGTTCGGCGCCATCAAATTGATTTCGACTCATAGTGACCCATGTGACAGAGTAGATGGTCTTATAGGATTTTCTTGACTATAATCTTAAAGGAAGCAGATCGCCAGGTCTTTCTCCCAGAGAGCCACTGGGTGGGTTCAAACTGCTGACCTTTCTGTTATCAGCCAACCTCTTAACTGTTTGTGTCACCAGTGCCCCTTTTTAGGGCAGACTAGACATTAAAAGGAGCCCTGGTGGTACAGTGGTTGAGTGCTCAGCTGCTAACTGAAAGGTCAGTGGTTGGAACCCATGAGCCGCTCCAAAGGAGAAAGATTCGACAGTCTGCTTCTGTAAAGATTACATCTTGGAAGCCCTATGGGGCAGTTCTCCTCTGTCCTTTAGGGTTGCCAGGAGTCGGAATCAACTCATGGCAACAGGGGAGCCATTAAAAGATCTCACTAATCCAGAAGCATTAATCTGTAGTCTTTGGACCAATAAGATTTTCAAGGTTTGCATTTTTCCCACTGATGAGGTCAGTGAATAGTTTGTTGTTTTTATTCTTAGATTCTCGAAGAGATCTCAAAGAAAGCTAAAAATTTCCCTTTTAGCGTCTGAGTTCAGAAGGTGAGATTCTAGCCTACTGGATTGTAATTTCACCTTGTAATCATGGTTATTTTATTTTAAAGGTTAAAAATCATATGTTTCTTGTAGTGAAAAACTGGAATTTTGTCAAAAAAGGAAATCCTTTAATATAGCACTTTCTAATTATATAGATTATTTTTCCCTTCAGAATACATAAGCTTTCTTGACTTTTCGTACTGTAGATGGCAGTAGTATATAAGGTATATTGATTGAGGGCAGAAAATCTCCAGAATGAGGTTCAGTTGCTCTATCATTTTCACAGCCTAACTGTAACCTATTGTCAGAGAATCCACATGATTACATTTAAATTACAAATGCCTTTTGTTTATTTGGGAGAAGCTCTGAAATTTAAAGTAAACGCTCACTTTTCTTAGTCAGATCAGCTGAATATTAGACCTATGTTTTAACCTCTAGTTTTAATTACGGATTTCAAAATTAAGGTTCAGGGTTATAAAGCATGTCCAGCTCATCACCCATAGAAACAAAATCCCCTGTACTCAGTGGTGATCACATCCTGTTGACTTTCCTTTGGTTTCATCTCTTCCAGCTCATGACTAGTATCCTAGTTTAGGAGTTCAGCGCATCTCACGTGTTCTTTTGACTTGTTCTTTCTATTCAAGTCTCTCATCCTTCCAATTTATTCATTCAGGAAATGTTTATTAAGGGCTTACTATATAGCAGACCCTGTTCTAGGAGAAAGGCACAGGGTATTGGTAGAGAGAGTAACTCTCAGATCAGCAAGGAAGAAGATCAACTAACATCTGATGTTGAGAAAGAAAATAAACAAGAACTACTAGTACACAGCAGTTCATTTCCACAGTCATGCTCAATAAACATCCAGTTTTTCTCTACTTCCTGTTTTCCTTCTTTGTTCTTTTCTTTACCCTTTAAATCAGGTAAAAATGAGGAGCTTGTAGGCTACTAATAACAAGCAGATACAGAAAAAGAATTTCCTAATTAATAACATTGCACAGGTAATGCAGTCTGTTTCAAGGGTGAGTTAGAATGCTTAGGGTTGCTTTTTGGAGACTCTTGTTCTAGGAAAAGTAGACCAGACTGATCAGATACTCAAATTCTCTTTCTTAAGCTGTCAGTACCCAAGATCAGCATAATAGAGAATGATTGTATGAAGTAGTGATTGGTGAGAACTCTGCTCTTTATATTTTCTTACTCAATTTTATATAATCCCTCTAGCATATAGTGAGCAAAGAAACAACTTCATTTCAGTGTTTTAAAAGTTGAGTCTTCTGTCTCAGTTCAATAAATATGTATTGTGCCTTCTTTATGGGTGTCTCCTAACACTGCTAGGCTTTGCAAAGAACACAATTGAGCAGGGCACTTTCTCTGCCCTTAAAGATCTTCCACTGAGAAAGGAGGAGTGCGTGGTCACATTGTAGGGATGGCAAATAGGGTCACATAATAACTGTGTATGAATGTTTGTATGAGAAACTAGCTTGAGCTGTAAACTTTCACCTAAAGCACAAAAAAAAAAAGATCTTCCACTGAAGTGGGGGCTGGGGGTGGGAGGTACTTTAGAAAGCCAAGCAGAATTTGATGAGAGGTACAAACACATTGTCTAGAAATTATGTTTTCTCATGAGGCAAACTTCTGAATGCCTTGTATAATAATCCTGAGCATATTGTAGACAATGACAATTCTCTGGACATCTGTCAGTATTATTGTCTTTTTTTATTATTAACAATAAAATTAACTTATTAAATTATTTCCTGCGTGTTTACAGGTGGTAATATCCACCTACCCTCAAACTGGCATAATGCCAAATGCAGATGATAAAGTTCTTAAATATTTAGTAAATGGCTAAATGTTGATTGGACTTCAGTAACTCAGTTTGAACTGTTTGTGTAATTCAGAGGTTATTGCTGGACTGTTTCCTTCAAATGCAAATTAAGAGATTGAAATGCATTCGAATCCTTCCTTTTGGTTCCATATGGAACAAGTTAGCAACCAACTTAAGGGGACTCGTACATTATAGTTGAACCAGTGAGTCAACTTAGACTCTGTGGCTGCAGGAACATGTTTCAGTCCCTCAGGGAGACAAGAATTTGCACTTTGATGTGCAGTAGAAATAGAACGATTTCTTCTGTTTTAAGAGCTGTTTTTTTCTTTAAAATTATATGTAGTTCATACAGATGCTTTTACTTCTTAATTGGAACTTAAAAGAAAAAAAAACTTACTATTGTGGAAAATTTCAAACCTATGCAAAAACAGAGAAAACCTCTATGTACTCAGCAATTGCTTCAACAATTATCAACATAGGACCAATCTTGTTTCATTAATAACTCCCTTCTCTAGAATATGCTCTTATTTTTTATGTTTATTTTTATTGTGCTTTAGGTGAAAGTTTACAGAGCAAAATTAATTTCTCATTAAACAATTAATACACATATTGTTTCATGACATTGGTTGCCAGTCCCGCAACATTCTCTGCTCCTCAACCTCGGGTTCCCCATTTCCATTCATCCAGCTTTCCTGTCCCTTCCTGCCTTCTTGTCCTTGCCCCTGGGCTGGTGTGACCATTTAGTCTCATATACATGGTTGAACTGCGTGTGTCATTGTTCATTTTAATCTTTGGCTGAAAGGTGAACCTCAGGAGTGACTTCAGTACTGAGTTAAAAGGATATCCGCGGTACCCTTATTTTTTTGATGAAAATACTTTAAAAGATAATACTAAGCTGCCACACTGGTAGTTTGTATTAACTATTACAAACATCTTTGGAAAAAAATACGTTCTGTTTACCAATGAAAATTATAAGAAAACCTGAGAGTTTGGTAACACATATCAAGGAGCCTTTTAAAAGTCCATATTCATAGTTGCATTAGTTCCCTTTCTGGAGTCTATCCTTAGGAAATAAAAATTTAGGCCAAGATCATTGCACAAATGTGAGTTGAGAATCCATATAGATATAACAATAAGGGAATAATAAATCCAGGTGGTGGAATGTTTTATGATCTTAAAATGTCTTTGAAGAGTGTTTAATGACATGGGGAGATGTTCTTGAAAAAAATTGCATCTATATAATTGCATCGATAATATGTACTTCATCTATACAATAATCCAAATTATATAGTGTCTTTGTATATATAATGGACTGGGAAAATCTGATATGCTATTACCCTTGTTCTGGTAAATGAAGCTCTATGGCATTTAGGTTCCATAATTTCAAAGAAAGCTTTTTATTTTCCTGATTTTTTAAAGCAATGCCAGTTGCCAACTTAAACCTTCCAAATTACTCTTCGCTTGTTGAAACCTGCATTGTGACCTCGTTTAGATGTCAGTATTCACGATACTTGTGCTTCAAGATCCTAGGATGTAAGCAAATCAAAGGTATTGCTTATATTTTAGGTGATAAGTACATTTTAAGCAGCAGAGTTTCCTCCTTGTGTGTAAGTTAACTGTCAACATTATTTTCTGCCTGTAGCTTTTTCTTAATATCTAAGAATACTATTTTCTTTGTTCCTAACTTTGCAGATTATAAGCACACCACAGAGACTAACCAGTTCAGGAAGTGTTCTGATCGGGAGTCCGTATACCCCTGCACCAGCAATGGTTACTCAGACACACATAGCAGAGGCTACTGGCTGGGTTCCAGGGTAAGAATGTTGTAATTTACTATTTTTAAAAACTGTTTTTTTTTTTTTTTTAAGTTCTGACCTTTTTTGTCACCATCTTGTCTTCTGTTCTTGTTTTATATTAATCTTAGAAAAACAAAACATGTAAACCAGTTGCCATCAAGTCAGCTTTGATTCATGGTAACCCCGTGTGTGTCAGGGTAGAACTGTGCTCCACAGGGTTTTCAATAGCTTGGTTTTTATAAGTAGATTGCCAGGCTTTTCTTCCAGTGTACCTCTGAGTGGACTTGAACCTCCAACCTTTTAGTTAGCAGCCAAGTGTGCTAACTGTTTGCACCACCCAGGGACTCCTAGGTTGGTCTAGTTCTTAATACCTAATGTGTTTTCTTTAAAATCACCTGTTTTATTTTACTTTACATTTTAGATATGAATCATCACTGGAGCAACCATTTTTAAGTGAATAACAGTACAATAGCTTGTAACTGAATCTTCTGGCTTTTTTCAACTCTGAAATAGGACTAGTTGCTATGATTACAACATTTAGCTGCTTTGGAGATATAAAAACTATATTTTGTATTGTTTTAATATACATAAGAAACGTTAATTATTACTATAATCAGAATTTTCTCTGTGAATTATTATTTCCTTAAAAACCAAAAAAAAACTAGTAAAAAAAAGAAGCCAAATATATTAAAAACTCGTTGCTTTCCCTTGATTCTTTTGAACACTGGACGATTAAGTCAGTTCCTTCTATATAAATTTGCAACTTTTAGTATCATAGTTTTATTTTTTTCATCTTTGCCTGTAACTTACTCAACCATTCTCTGTGTCTTATAATTTTAGTGCTTTATCCTTCCATAAAATAATAAGAAGAAGAATTGTAAGATACACAGCTCAGAACCTCATTTTGTCTTCAATTTCAAGTTATTTTCATGGTGGCACACAGGGCTGGTAGTTCCGTTATTGACTTACGTGTTTGAGTTCTAGCAAGTGGACAATGATTACGAATCTCCTTGCTTGAAGGACATCAGATGAATTAAGGAAATAACAAATTAATTAAGGAATCCTGGCAAAGTGCTTTAAATCATACACACACACACACGAGAGAGAAGAGGAGTCTGGTCTGTATACATACTTTTCCATTATCAAATGTAATGAAATGACAGAATCACCTATAATCCCATGACCTTTATTCAGTTCTTATAAAAATTCTCACGTACATCTAGAAGATATATTTCAGCATAACCTTGAAAAATTAGGTGAGAGCTAAGCCTGTGCCAGTAGCGTTGGCCCAGAAGTGACCAGGGTTTGGATATTTTCGGTCCTAGTTGTGCTATATATTGGGAGTTGCATGATTGTCTAGCATTTTTGTAATCGGTCATTCTAGAGTGAATACAACTTTTCTCTCTTCTTTGTAAATTTGCAGTGTTTTCCTTTCTAAAGATTGATTGAGCTCATTTCAGCTGCACTGTGTTGTGATTTCTTGGCCCCATTACTTTATGTATATGTCTCATTTGTTATTTTTATACATTCAGTGTGGAATTAGACAAGTTACAATAAATTATTAATGAAAGAAAGTTGTGTTTATATATGTGTTCTTTTTATGCTATCTTTTTTCTTTTTAGTGATAGAAAACGGGCTAGAGAATTTATAGACTCTGATTTTTCAGAAAGGTGAGTGTAAGTGTAAGTATTTTGTTTGGGAGATTCTAGTGTGCGGAGGGAGTTTGGTGCCCAGACTATATTCTAGTTTAAGTAATGAGGTGTCTCCTTTCCTTAGTATATTAGGACTGTAATTCTCAATTCCAGATGTCCATCAGAATCATCTGTGGTCTGTTAAAAAAAATATAAATGCCTACCAAGTTAGAAACCCCAGGGTTAAAAACTAACCACTTAGGATCATTATTTGAACCTAAGTTCAATACTCTTTGCAGGCCACTATAATAGGAGCCATATTGATGTTGCACTATGTTAAAATAAGAATGGCATCTCAGAGGCAGTTGGACTCTCTGAGGTTGTCCCTAGTCTAAATAAAACCTGGCCAGCTATGCTTCTTAAGTTTATTTTTGATTCTAAGATTTTGCAATGTTTTTTTTTTTTTTAAATGATGTTTTAATCTCCTTCCTCCTGTTGAGGTCATATGCTCTCAATAAAGTAGTTTTCTGTCTTTCATATTTTCTAATTTGCTGTCTCTGACTTGCTGTGCACTGAGAAACTAGATGGCCAGGTGTGCTAGGATTGTGTCTCAAATAAGAGCGAATAGCCTCAGAATGAGGACCTTGGGAGTATAAAGAAAGAAAGGATGTATATTCTCTTGTTTTGACACTATTGCTACGTTAGTTCCTTGATGGCCTTTTTTCCTTGCTGCTTGGATCTTAACTGTTGACTCTTTTGAATGATAAAATCACACTAAGAAACTGATGTATCATACAGAAATATATGATGAAATATTCTTTTTTCTCTACTGGAAAGTCCTTTTTTAAACTCACTGGTATCTCATTGCAATTATGCTTGGAAACGGCAGCAGTACACGTTCTTACAGACGTACTTAGCGATGTTCAAGGCCTCTGTTAAAATGGAACTCTTCATTAGTTAGGACTGGTGGCACCAATGTGCTACCAGTATAGAGAACATATAGGAAACAAAATTCTTTCTGTCTCTTTTATAAGAGAGCAAACTCTAAAAATCACATATAAAAATGCTAGATTAATTTTGTTGATATAGCCACTGATTCAACTTTCCCATTTGTATTTTGTTGGTATAAATTTGTTGGTATAACCACTGCATTTGGTTCAGTGGTTTTTTTTTCCTACTTCTTTTCATTATTCTCTATTTATTTTCTAATACGTTTCTTTAAGGTGCCTTCCTCCTACCAAACCACAAAGATTGTTAGATGTGTTTTTCTTTATTCCTGTTCTAAATGAGTAAGATTTAGCACAGCAGTACTTCATTCTTCCCTTATGCTCATTTAACCTTAATATCTTTTTCTTTTCCCCTATTGGAATATAGTTAAAACTCAGTTTATTTATATATACTACAACTAATGATTATCAAAATCAGTATAATTAATATTTGCATACTACTTCAATGATATTTATGAAGTCTTCCATTCGTTCAACAAATACATTTTGAATATCTGCTAAGTGTTGGTGTGTTCCAGGTACTAGAGATAATAATAAACAAGATAGGTAAAGCTTTGCCCTTGAGCAGCTTGTATTTGTGGGGAAGATAATAAACAATTTGAGATTTTGATCGGTGCTGTGCAAGAAAACAAAAGGATTAATATAGAGAGAGTATTGGAAGGGTGGTAGCTGTTCCAGGGAGTGACTCTCTAAGGCGGTGACATTTGAGTTGAGATTAAAGAATGTCAAGAAGCCAGGCAGGTGAATAGCCAGGAGTGGGGTGGGAGAAGCATTCCAGGCAGAGGGGATGGCAAATGCAAAGGTCCTAAGTGAGAAATTAGCTTTACGTATTTAGAGTAGCGTAGTGGACTGGAGATAGTGATGAAGGCAAAAGTGTGATACGAGATGAAAATGGAGAGGCAGGAAAGGGTCAGACCATGAAAGACCTTGTAGGGTCATCGTAGGGAATTTGATTTTTGCTTTAAGGAAGGTTTTTAAGCAGGGAAGTGACATAATCTAATTTACACTGGCTGCTGGGTGGATAATGGATTCTAAGAAGATAAGAGCGAAGCAGGGAAATCAGAAGGCTATTGTAGAGGGTAGTGACTTGGCAGTGGAGATGGAAAAAAGTGGATAAATTTTGGAGGTCGAACCAACAGGATTTAGTGATAAATTGAATGAAGGAAACAGGGAAATCAAGGATGGGTTTTGAGTTTTTTTGGCATGAACAGTTGGGTGATTGGTGATGCCATTACATTTATGGTGATTAGGAGTAAGTTTGGGAAGGAACTGAGTTTTGTTTTGGACATATGAAGGTTGAAAAGCTGTATTAGTTATCCAAGTGATGATGATATTAGCATAGAAATAGTATCATGGGCATGAGAATGGTCACAGGCCACAGGGAGGAAGATAGTGAAGATCCATAAGGAAAGAACATTTTTGTGTGTGTATTGCAGCTGCACTCCTACAGATACGTATGTTAAAAAAAATAAACCCTTGGATTAGTTCAGAAGAATAATACAATATTTGATTGTTCTGTGATTTAATAAACAATATGCAGATTGAGGCAGCATTCTGTCCTGCAAGAAAAACTTGCCTGGGGACTGGGGTTTTACACAGGCTTAAACACAAGTTATATTATTTTGCTTAATGAACACAAGTTTCCATGGTGACAAAGTATTTAATGGTTATTGAGTTACATGAAAAAGTAAGTCCTAAAAATCTGGCCTTTTACGTATTTGTAGCTATGAGACCTCTTGAAATTAAAATTAAGGAAGCACATAGTCTTTTTCATTAAATCACCGACTTAATGTATTTGTTAACTGACTGCTCTCTTTAAGCCATTTTGAGTGAAAAACAAGCTAGCAAATCTTCAGGCAAGATTAGTTTCAGGTCAGGTATTTTTAGGCTCATTATCTTAGTTATCTAGTACTGCTGTAACAGAAATGCCGCAAATGGATGGCTTTAATAAACAGAAGCATATTTTCTTTCAGTTTTGGCGGCTAGAAGTTCTAATTCAGGGCGCTGGCTCTAGGGGAAGGCTTTCTCTGTCATCTCTGGGGGAAGGCCCCCGTGTCTCTTCAGCCCCTGTTTCCTAGTTCATTAGAGATCTCCATGTAACTTGGCATCTCTCTTACCCCGTCTCTACTTGTTCCCTTGCTTGTTTAATCTCTTTTATATCTCCAAAGAGATTGGCTCAAGACACACTCTACACTAATCCTGTCTCATTAACATAACAAAGACAATCCATTCCCAAATGGGATCATAACCACCGGCCTAGAGGTTATGATTTACAACACGTATTTTGGGGGGACACAGTTCAATCCACAACACTTGTGGGTAAGAGAAAACCTCTTTAAATCAAAGTAAAATGTCAATTTTTCACGTATGCTTATAGGAAAGTGATTTCTTTTGCAGTTTAAGTCAAGTTTAAATTTTATAAACATGGCTAAATTACTTTGCTGGTTTAAACATTCTGGCTGAATCTCACTTTAATGAGAATTTAAATTTCTATTATATGTTATGTCGAATTTCTTATTTAAATGGAATACATTTATTATAACTTAGACCTGGGACTCTGTGTTATTATACTAGGAATTTTAGCATGTATTAATTACTTTTGTAAATAATACTAAATTATCGTTGGGAAAATATACAGAGATGGTGGTTTGTGGGTTCTAGTTATATACCTGGAAAGATAAATATGTTTTCTTTAATTTTCAGTTGTAATTCTTTTGAATACTTCATGAGAAATTATGAATAAAATGTAACATGCTTTTAAAACTATAATGTTTTGGTGGTTCAAATTTTCTCACTTATTCTTTAGTTTTCCAGTTTGGTTCTACTTGGTAAAGAATGCTTCCTACTGGTTCCTTTATTTGGTCTACGGACTGATAGAAATCATAGAGTTTACATCCTGAGGCCAAATTTGGGTGTTATTTTCAAAAAAAGATCTTATTGTTTCAAAGAGCTCAGGTTGTAAGACCATGTGTAAATCTGTTTATTTAAGATTTAGATAGGGAATCTCCCAACTCCTGAGATCCTATTGAAATTATAGTATAAAAATGTAATAAAATAGAATAAACCTATAAAAGTGCTGTAAAAACAGTGGGGGCATAGATTTTCCAACTAGAAGATGAAAACTGGTATGATTATAATGAATGATAAGTCAGAACAGAGAAATCCACAGCCCAAATATGTATAAGAGAAGTCAGCATTGGACATGGGAGCCATTCTTCCCAGCACTGTTGTGAAGCGGTTCCAGGCTTAAGGCTGACAAGTATAAACAGCAAGAATAAACTGGTAGGGAGAATAATTAGGTTAAGTAAATAAAGACTTCCAAGGAGCAGTTGGGCCCACTGAATCTTCCCAGCCCTCCAAAATCCACAGCCCAAATATGTGTAAGAGAAGTCAGCATTGGACATGGGAGCCATTCTTCCCAGCACTGTTGTGAAGAGGTTCCAGGCTTAAGGCTGACAAGTATAAACAGCAAGAATAAACTGGTAGGGAGAATAATTAGGTTAAGTAAATAAAGACTTCCAAGGAGCAGTTGGGCCCACTGAATCTTCCCAGCCCTCCATATCGCCTTGGGCCTCCCGTCTCACCTCCACACCCATAGCAGTCGTACCACAAAATTTGACCCAAGGCTGAAACACGGAGAACTGATCTCCAAGGAATTGGATCTGCTTGCTTTGGGAGAATTTAAAGATCGTAGTCTGTCCCAGAACAAACCTTCCTTATATTGGCACTTGTAGTTCTGAGGAGGAAAGGGAGACTAGACTGCCTGCTCAGTTAAGAGCCCTTCAGCCTGAAGTTAAGCCTGTCTGCCAGCGTGACCTACCCACATACGCAGAGGTTGTAGTTAGTCCTCCCCAAGTAGAAAGAACTTTCTTAGGAAAACAGACCAACATGCAGGAAACCCATGTCAATTATGTATATAAAATAACTGAATCCAGCATTTGTAAACATGAAAGAACAAGATATTTTTGGAAAACCGGATCACGAAAGACGAAGACCAAGGTGAATAAACAAAAGAGCTAACCCTAAAAAAAACAGGAGTATTTCCAGTAGAAGAAAAGAAGAATAATACAACATTCTAATTATCACCATTTGAAAAGTCTGGAGGTTCCTAAGAAGAGATAATACCCATAAAACAAGAATAGCATCCTCGGAAAAAAGAACAAAGGAGAAAAAAGTTCTCAGAAATTAAAACATGATGGCCAAAGAAGTGTTCTCAAAGTATTACAACATGATTAACAACAAAAAAAAAAATTTAATCGAGTAACTTGCAGCAATCTAGTGTTCCTGCCAAGAATAGGTAGGAAGGCTGAATAAAATACAGAAATCATCTATTTATAGACATCAGAAAGCTACTGAGGCAATAAGGACTGGAGGGGCTGAGACTTTAGAGAGGGGAGAGCCTCAGAGAGGCAAACAGCTTCTGCAGTTCTAGATATGGGGTTGTTTGCTGAGTGTGGGCAGGGAGAAAAATTAATGTGGTCATTAGATGCAGAAAAAAACCACCTGACTAAACTATTTATTTTGGTAAAATAGCAAATTAGCAGTAGAAGGGAATTTAATACAAAGAAGACTATTGACAAAAACTAAGAGTAAACAGCATGTAAATGGTAAATTATCAAAAGCTTTCAACATGGGATCAAAAACAAGGATCCCTGCATCACCACTTTTATTCAGTATTGTACTGGAGACTGTAGTTAGTACAGTAAGCCAAGAAGCAAAAAAAAAAAAAAAAAAAAAGATTTTTTTCCTTTTTAATGATTATAAAGGAAGAAGTAAAATTTGCACTATTTGCGGGTGACATGATTTGTGTGCCTAGAAAATTCAGAAGAATCTACAGACAAATTAATTGGAACTAATAACTGAATTTAGCAAGGTTGCTGGATACAAGGTCAATATAAAAATCAGTTTAATTTCTTTATTCCAGCAACAAATAAATAGAAATAGCCAAAGAAAAAAAAGCATATGAAAAGGTACTAATCGTCATTAGTCCACAGTACCATATCATATCCACTAGAAAGGCTAAAATAAAAAAGATAGACAGTACTAAGTTTTGTCAAGGATGGAAAGCATCTGGAATGTTCATACACTACTGGTGGCAGTATAAATTGGTACAATAATTTTGGAAGTTGGTGGCATTTATTAAAGCTGAACATACATATTCCCAATGGCTCAGCAATTCCATTTCTAAGTATATACCCAACAGAAATGCAGACACATATTCACCAAAAACTACAAGAAAGTTCATAGAAGCACTATTCTTAATAGCCTCAAACTAGAAATAGACCAAATTGTCCACCAACAGAATGGATGAATAAATTGTGGTATATTTCATACAATGGAATGAATGAACGAACCACAATCATGTAAACGAATGAATCTCCAAAAGATAATGTTGAGTCAGACATAAAAGAGTACATACTATATGATTTTAATTATGTAGCGTTCAAAGCAGCTAAATCTAGTTTATAATGTTAGAATTCATGGTAATGGGTATCTTTGAGGTGGAGGGTGGGTATGGGTAGTGACTAAAAGGAGATACTTAATACAGATTCACTTTTCTTTATGTTACACTTTAATATAAGTTTATGTTAAAGAACTCGGGGAGAGGTTAAAGACAGTAGACAGCTGAGACACTTCCTAAAATGAACACATTTAGTTATGAGTAAAGAGAAGGAGCTAGAATCAGGTCACTCTTATAGATGCACAAATTTTCCACTTCACTGAGTATTCTAGATGTTTGTCTTAATTCTGAGCCTCTCATTTCGTAGTCCATTTTTATTTATTTTCTTAATTGGAGGCATTGTTCATTTAACTTTTAAAGAAGTGACTGACAGGATTGGTTGTAGGACAAAATCTCATACCTGGGTATTGCAGGATGTTGGATATTCTAACCTCCCCTTTTGAGTTTTAGTGTAGACATTGATTGGGTTTAGGCATGATGGCCTACCAGCCTTCCAAAGAACAAGCTTAATTTCTTTTTTTTTATTTTTTATTTTTATTGTTGTAGCTTAAGTGAAAGTTTACAATTCAAGTTAGTCTCTCGTACAGAAATTTATACATACATTGTTATGTGACCCTAATTGCTTTCCCTATACTGTGACAGCACACTCCTCCTTTCCACCCCTGATTTCCCGTGTCCATTCAACCAACTCCTAACCCCGTCTGCCTTCTCATCCCACCTCCGGACAGAAGTTGCCCGTTTAGTCTCATGTATTTACTTGAGCTAAGAAGCACACTCTTCATGACTATCATTTTATGTCCCACAGTCCAGTCCAATCTTTGTCTAAAGAGTTGGCCTCACGAATTGTTTTAGTTCTGGATTGACAGAGAGTCCAGGGGACATGCTTCCTGGGATTCCTCCAGTCTCAGACCATTAAGTCTGGTTTTTTACTAGAATTTGACTCTGCATCCCGCCCTTCCCCAGCTCCATCAGCGACTCTGTTGTGTTCCCTGTCAGGGCGGTCATTGGTGGTAGCTGGGCACCATCCAGTTCTTCTGGTCTCAGGCTTATGAAGTCACTAGTCTACGTGGCCCTTTCTGTCTCTTGGGCTAATACTTTCCTTGTGTCTTTGGTGTTCTTCATTCTCCTTTACTCCAGGTGGTTGGGACCAATTGATGCATCTTAGATGGCTGACAAGCTTAATTTCTTGATTCAGCTGATTTTGAGTTAGTGCCCTTCATTTTTTTTGTTTTTGTTATGTGAAAATACACACAAGAAAACGTAACCCATTTAACAGTTTTTACATATACAGATCACTGACAGTGGTTACATACTTCACGTTGTCTCACCGTTCTCACTATCTCTGCCCATATGGTTTCACCACCGTTAACTTAGACTCTCTGCCCCTTAAAGTTCTCATCTGTGCTTTAGAGTTGCTGTTGTCATTTTGATCTCGTATAGGTAATTCTTTAAAAGGGTACAGTGCTGAAGGCAAAGGTTATTGAGCTAAACTGTTGTTTAGTTTAAAGATGACTTCATGGGTTAGTTTTGGTTCAAGGTTTAAAAGTTTCCAGGCAATAGATTTGAAGGTTCTTCCAGTTTCAATGTATCCAGTAAGTCTGGTTTCCAACAAGAATTTGAAATTCCATTCCACAGTTTTCCTCTTTTTAATCAAGGATCCATCTATTGGATCCTTGATCAAAATGTTCAGTAATGGTAGACGGGCACCATCCATTTCTTCTAGTCTCATGGCAAGGGAAGTAGTAGTTCATGGAGGCAATTAGACCTGCAGACCATTTCCTTCTCTGATTCCTGGATCTCCTTCCTCTGTTGCTCCAGGCAAGTAGAGACCAATTGTTGTATCTCGGGTGACCACTAGCAAGCTGTTAAGACCCCAGGCACTACTCGCTGAACTAGGCAGTAGAACAGAAACTCTTAAAACAGTATTAGGCCATTTGACTAGACAGACCCATGAAGCCATGACCCTAGACCTTCAAAGCAAGAAAACTAACCCTGTAAGATGTTTATTTGTACCTAAGTAGTATCAACAGCTGAACCTTTTCTTTTCTTTTTTTTTTTATTTGCTGCTGGTTTTTTGGTAAAATTAAATATAACTTTCTATTTGTCATTTTCCCCTTTTTAGAAGACTCATGTATAGCGTAATGATATAATAGTCAGGTTGTGTAACAGTTACCCTTGGTCAACTCCAATTTTCCCATCATCATACACAAACATTCGACACTTCCCAAAGAATAATTCCCCATCTCTCTCCCCCCTCCTACCCCTGGTAACCACTAGTAACCACTGATTTTTATATATTTACCTGTTCTTGTCATTTCAACTATAAGTGAGACCATACATTTGTCCTTTTGTGATTGACTTATTTCACTCGGCATGATGTCTAAAAGGTTCATTCGTGTTGTAGCATGTATCAGGATTTTGTTTTTCTTTAAGGCTGAGTAATATTCCATAGTATATATGCACCACATTGATTGTGTTTATCCATTCATCTGCTGAAAGAACATGGGTTCTATCTTTTTTCTTATTGTGAATAATACATTGAACATCAGCATACATATGTCTGTTCATGTCCCTACTTTTAAGTCCCTAGGGTATATACCTAGAAGTGGAAGTACTGGATCATATAGTAGCTCTATTTCTGATTTTTTTAGGAATCACCATACTGTTTTATACAAGAATTTTACCATTTTACGTACCCGCCAGCAGTGGATAAGGGTTCCTATCTCCCCACATCCTCGCCAACATTTGTTATTTTCTGGGTTTTTTAATCATTGCCACTCTAGTAGGGGTGAGGTGATGTCTCAGTGTGGTTTTGATTTGCATCTTTCTAATGACTGATAACAATGAGAGTTTTCATATGTTTTTTGGCTGCTTGAATATCCTCTTTGGAGAGTTGTCTATTCGTGTCCTTTGCCCATTTTTTTATTGGGTTATTTGTCTTTTGGTTGTTAAGTTGTAGAAGTTTATATTAGACCCTTATCAGATTTGTGGTTCCCAAAGATTTTTTTCCCAGTCTGTAGGTTGTGTTTTTACTCTTTTAATAAAGTCTTTTGATGCCTACAGTATTTCATTTTTATGAGGTCTTAGTGATCTATTTTGTCCTCTGTTGCTCATGCATTTGTTGTTTGCCCTTCAGTTTTATATTCATTATGAAAATTTTGGCAACTCATGAAGGAAAAAAGCACCTACAGTGTACATGTGTTTTACACATGCTGTATCATTGAATCCTCACAACAAATTTGTGAGGTGGGTGGTTGTATCCCCATTTTTCAGATGAAGGACTCTGGATCAGAGATAAATGAAATAAACTGCTCAAAATATATAGCTAGTAAACATTAGTTTATCAGTGTCGATATTTAACCCCAAATTTCTTCAAGGTTATTATCAGTTCGTGTATTGAACTAAGTTTATAAACCACTTACATATAGTCTTGTGTCTGTGTTTCAATATTATGGTCATTTGCATTTAACTACTGTGCAAAGAGTTTAGTTGTTCCTGCTTAAGAGCTATCTATGTTTGAGAGCAAATAGTTTGCACTTGACTGTTAACGTAAAGATTGATGGTTCAAACTCACCCAGCGGCTCCCCAGAAGAAAGGCCTGGTAATCTGCTTCTGTAAAAATTACCGCCAAGAAAACCCTATGGAGCATTTCTACTCTGTTATACACAGGGTTGCCATGACTTGGGATTAAGTTGACAGCAGTGGGTTGAGTTTGATTTTAAGGGCTATGTTTAGTTTCTTAAATATTATCCATGGTTTACTGTAGAGAGCAAATTATCCAAATGATCACACAAAACTACCCTGTGATTACCTTATGGCTCCCTTTCTAAAAGGTCCCAGAATTACATGAAAAACAACAGCCTTGTGTCCTCCCTGGCTTTTAAAAAATAGGGGACCACTGAGTTGACAATTTTATTCAAGCCATTATCCAATTCTTAGCATAAATATAAAGCCTCCTACACAGCCTATTTCTTTCAAAATAACCCCTGTACTATTTTAGCAATCCTCATTTACTTTTGTTGCCTAGTGTGTACTAATTATATAATTTTATGTATGACTAGCCATTTGTATCTAAATACACCAGACTCCAAGGACAAATCAACATAGAGTGTGTTTTGTGTGGAAATGTATGTAGCCCATGGGAATTGATGGATCATTTTAAAAAATGAAATTACTTAGAACAGTAGCAGACACATAGCACTTAGTAAGTATTTACGACCACCACCACCACCGAGTTTAAACAGAATAGAGATATGGTCAGATTTATGTAGAAAGGTCGTCATAATGGCCATATGGAGAAAGGATTGGGGTGCCTCTACACAGCACAAGAGAGACCAGTTAGAAGGCTCTGGTTATATTCAGAGAGAGATTATGAGGGCCACAACTAGGGCAATAGAAACAGAGAAGAGGTTGCATTCAAGAGATAATTAGCTTGTAAAAAGGACAAGATCTGAATTAGATTAGATTACATAGAATTAGATTGATTAGGTAGGAAGGGAGTGAAAGAATAGTTGAATCAGGTGGTGTTTCTGGCTTGGGTGGTTGGGTGGATGGTGCCCTCACCCATCTAGATGAGGACTGCAGTAGCATCAGGAATGTAAGTTGTACAAGGGCAGGGTTCTTTTTTTTTTTTTTCCCCACTGACTTATTCCTAGTGTCTAGGACAATGCCTTGTACGTAATAAGTAATCAGTAAGTATTTGTTGAATGAATGAATAATGTGCATAGACAATCACTCTAGTTTCCTTCTTTATTAGGCTCTTAAAGCAAAAACTAAAAGTATTTCCTTATCTCTAATATAATTTTAAATTTTACTCCTTAAGGCAAAAATTAAATTACTTTCTTCTTGTATTACTTTATGGAGTTTTTGTAAAGGAAATCTTTAATAAGGGTAATAGAGTACAAAGGTTTTTTTTTTTTTTTCCCTTCTAGTAAACGAAGCAAAAAAGGAGATAAAAATGGAAAAGGCTTGAGACATTTTTCAATGAAAGTGTGTGAGAAAGTTCAGCGGAAAGGAACAACGTCATATAATGAAGTAGCTGATGAGCTGGTATCAGAGTTCACCAATTCAAATAACCATTTGGCAGCTGAATCGGTAGGTAGATCATGAGCTTGACATTGATCATGATGAGTGATTCGACAATTTACTTTTTGGGTCATCTGTGTCATAGATTTGAGGAACCAGATGAGTTACTTCTTTACTTGAGGTTTTCATATTGTCTATTGGGGATTTTTATGGTTGGTTTTTGTTTGTTTTGTTTTGGAAAGGATTCTTCTATTATTTATTTAAAGGTAAAGATAAACAAGTATATTTTTTGTAAAGGTTTCAACTTAGGAAACCCTATGGGGCAGTTCTACACTGTCCTATAGGGTAGCTATGAGTTGGAATCAACTCAGTGGCACACACAACAACAACTGAAAGAAGATTTTTCCAGTGACTTCGGATACGTTTCTGAATCTTTTAGTGTTTCTTCAATGTCTAAGTCAACAAGAAAATTTAATGTTTAATTGAAAAAATAATATATGTACATGTTTATAAAAAAATCAGATGTACAAGAAAGTATACAATGAAAAATCTCTTCTTTCCACTGCAGACTGTCTCCAAGGGCAATAATCCCTGTTAACCGGTTTCTGGAGTGTCATTCCAGAACTTCTTTATGCATACACGAGATAATTTTTTTTAAATTTATTTTAAACGAAAATGTGATTATGCTTTGCATGTGACATTGTTAATTTGTTTTCTTACCAATATTTCTGGAAGATTTTTTCCCTGTATTTTTTATCTTTTTGTGTCTCTGCTTTGTTCTGGACATTTTCTTCTAATTTGTGCTTCAGTTCACTAATTCTTATACAGGATGTCTAAGCCACTGTTAAAGCCATTTGCTGAGTTCTTAATTTTAGTTACACTTTGCAGTGCTACAGTTTCCTTTTTTTTTTCCAAATACTTTGCTAAAATTCTCAACTTTGTTTTTTTTTTAATCTTTGAACATAGTAAGTATGGTTATTTTAAAGTTTGTATCTGATTACTCCATTGTTTGAATCTTGTGAGGTTCTGTTTCTATTGTCTGTTGTTTTCTTTGGTTTCAATCACATTGTCTTCTTGCCTTTTGCCGGTAGTTGTATGTGTAGAAATAATTTGAGACTTAGGATATGATAACTTCTTTCAGAAAGGATTAATGTAGATGGCCAAGGATATTAGCAGTTAAGGATGCTTTAATTCCGTATCAGTGATTGAGTTGAATTGAAGTGGTCTACAGGCTCACTCTTATTTTGGGGCATAGCAGCTTGAGACCCTAACCCAAGTGGTATTTCATCTACCATTATAATATTTTCTTTTAAAAATTTCCTTATAAAAATGTGGAAATATCCATCTCATCAAATCGTTGCATTCATGTAAGGGAAGCAAGTAAGAGTGGAGACTGTGGAGTCATACCGACCTGGGTTTAAATCTACCTATGTGACTTTGGATAAAGTACTTAACTTCTGAGTCTCAGTCTCCTTGTTGGTAAACAGGTTTAATAATACTATCTACATCATGGGTTGTTGTGAGGATTGAATGAGATAATGCATGCAAATCATCTGTTTTATCATTATTAGCTTCAGTAATACATTGTGGACCTTTCTGTTTGAATAAATAATTATTACTCTATGCATTAAAGATAAACAATTTAAAAAAAAAGGTCCCTCCCATTACAGCCTTGTAGTCTAGTAGACAAACATATTTTAAAATGCAATTAGATGTAGTAAATAAAGGGAAAGTATATACTCTCTGGAAAGTACAGGTAGTCCCCAACTTATGACGTATTTGAATTACAACAAACCACACTTAAACTATCTGGCTTTTTTTTTTTGGTATATCTTATCATTGGTAATATGTTCTACATACACTGTTACCGTGCGTAATTTGCTGATGTTATTATTCTCAGATGTTCACTTGCAGATGTCCAGTGTTATGATTTACTGTTTAAAACACTGCTATATAGCAGGCTATGAAAACTTAAAAAAAAAAAAAAAAGGTATTCGACTTACATCAGAAACAACTTAGGACTGAGTTGTTGGAACCGCATCGTAGGTTGAGGACTACCTGTATACAAAGAGCACAATAGGAAAACATGACAGAGAACTACTGAGTTCTGCCAGGAGAAAAGGAGATGGCATGCGAGCAGAGACTTAGAAAATAAGTTTGATTTTGCCAGATGGGAAGAAGTTGTTCAGAGCAGAGGTGTGAGAAACCCTGTTATGTTTTGGAAGTTAGAGGTTGGTTAGCATTGTTGGAATGAGGAGTGCTGGGAGTAAAGCTGGGTTGATAAGCAAGGGCCAGTTTATAAAGTAGGTTTGTAAAGGAATTTTTTTGTTAAAGGTGATCTGGACCATTGGGGAATTTGAGTATGGACATGACATTAGCTATGTATGTTGACCGCGGAGTAGAAATCAGATTGGAGATCAAGACTTTAGGCAAGATTGCTTATTAGGAGGTGGATGTGGTAGTCTGGGTGAGAGATGAGATCTTGATCCACCTTTCTGAAATTCTGATTAGAAAAAGGTTAATCCTTCTCATTTTATCTTTCCTATCTCTTAACTGTTCTTTCATGTTGTTTATCTGTTTTTCTCTCTGCTGCATTCTGGATAATTTCTTCTGGTTAATCTTACAGTTCACTTATATTTTCTTTCTTTGTGCCTCATCTGGTGTGTAACTCATTCACTGAGGTTTTTGTTTCTAGAAGTTCTATTTGGTTCTTTCTCCAAATCTGTCTGATCTGTTTTTAATATATCTCATTTCTTTCTCATGAGTTCCATCCCATCATTTATTCTTAAAATTTTAACATACTGATTTCTTGTTCAGTGTGTATTAATTGCACTGTGTAATGTCTTGGTTATCCAACGCTGCTAAAGTTTCTCTTAATGAGTTTTATTTGTAGTGACTTATTTATTTTTATATTTTATAGTTTGGAATTGTGACCTCATGTTCAGTGGGGTTTTGTCTGTGAGAATCCTGGGTAGCTTGGATTGAGGGCATATCCCTCAAAAGGAGCTTTGTTAGTTTCTGCCAGTAGGTGGGCAGATGTTTCAGCTTATAGCCTCTGGGAACATATACCCAACAAACAAACCTGTTGTGCCACCAGGGCTCCAGGAGCATATAGGTAGTGGAAATTTAAATGCCTAGTCCTCAAGAGACTGTGTTTAAAAATTCAGAAGGAAGTCTTTTTGTTCCTATTTATCCCCACTTCCACTTAGAGCCCAGTCAGAGACAGATAGGTTTCTTTGGCCTTCCTTTGTATTTGCTCTTTGAGAATCACAGCTCTGTATGGCTATCCCATTCCAAGTACTCTCTCCCCAACCATGCAATCCAAGGTTTTGCCCCCACCTCTCCACAACTGTTAAACCAGGTCTATAGGAGCCCTGGTGACACACTGATAAGAGCTTGGCTGCTAACCAAAAGGTCAGCAGTTCGAATCCACCAGCCACACCTTAGAAACCCTATGGAGGGAGTTCTTTTCTGTCCTATAGGGTCACTTTGAGTCGGAATTGACTCGACAGCAATGGGTTTGGTTTTGGTTTTGGTTTTATAGGTTACCAAAATCTGCAAACGTCTTAGAGTAGTGTTTCTCAAACTTTAATGTGCTTAAAAACACTGCAAATTTTGTTCAAATGCAGATTCTGATTCTGTAGTTGCAGGGTGATGCTGAGATTCTGCATTTCTAACAAGCTTCTAGTGAAGCAGTTGCTGTGGTGCAAACCCCTCACTTTTAGTAGCAAGGCTCATTAGTAACCTAAGCTTCAGTGCCTATTTAGCATTTTGTCTGTCAACTTATTCTTCATTTTTTTCCCCAACATTTTATTATAAAATTTTTTTAAGTTAAAAGAATTTTAAAGTGACCACCCGTATACCCACCACTTAGATTCTACAGTTAACCTTTTATTATCCTGTCTTTATCACACATCTGTCCATCTATCCATCCATTAATCAGTTTATCTTATTTTTTGATAAATTTTCAAATAAATTGTAGGCATCATCCCTAAAAACTTTAGTTCAGACATGCACAGGAAGTGCATATCACTCCATTAACTTGAGTTCAGTTTCTGTTTATGGGCTTTTTTTTCCTTTTGAGGTAAAATTTGAGTTTAATGAAATGCACAAGTCATATGTGAATCATTCATTGAGTTTTGACAAGTGCATAAACCTGTATAGCCCAAACCCCTACCTATAAAGATAGGGAACAATCCCATCACCCTAGAATTTTCCTTCACCCCTCTTTCCAGTCATTCCTTCTCCTTACTCTCACCTGCAATCTTCCTTTTTATTCCCTGGGGAAATTCCTTGTATTTACGCATGTAAATGGATATTTATTACATTTTCATAGTGGTTTTGTAGGAGAAGAGTTTCACATTATCTGGTTTTCTATTGCTTGAAATAAAGAGCAGTAAGAGGTTTCATAGGGGCATTTCTTGTAATGTCTTTGGATGAAACCTGAGGACTTTATATTGCAGCACAAGTGGAAAACATTTTTCTGGAAGCCAAGATAATGTAGTTCAATTGTGTAGCCTTTTGATAGTCCAGTGTTATTTAAGCATAGAACTTATGTTGTCTTGGGGAGTAGATGGCTGCCATGTCATGCAAATAGCCCCCATGACAGCCATTGGAAGTTAAGGAGCCAGCCAAGAGTTGTCTGTGGATGGAGGCCATTCTGTTGTAGCACAGAGGTACAAGTTTGATTCACATTTGTACCATTGAAATATAAAAACCAAAAAACCAAACCCATTGCCGTCGAGTCGATTCCAACTCATAGTGACCCTATAGGACAGGGTAGAACTGCTCCATAGAGTTTCTAAGGGGCACCTGGTGGATTCGAACTGCTGACCTTTTGGTTAGCAGCCGAACTCTGAACCACTGCACCACCAGAGTTTCCACCATTGAAGTATAATATGCAGTAATTTTATCTGATTTTGCAAATAAGAAGACTCTCCACTTTAAATGCCTTAAATAGCTGGCTGCTAGTGCTCTCTTTGTACTTTTGTTTCCTTACCCACGAAATGAGGACAATCATATTACCTACCTCATAGAGCTGTGTGTAGTGCATAAACCAAACCAAACCCATTGCCGTCGAGTTGATTCCAACTCACAGCAACCCTATAGGACAGGTTAGAATTGCCTCATAGAGTTTCCAAGACTGTAATCTTTACAGAGGCAGACTGCCACATCTTTCTCCCACAGAGCAACTGGTGGATTACAACCACCGACCTTTCGGTGGGCAGCCGAGTGCTTAACCACTGTACCACCAGGGCTCCTTGTGTAGCACATGTTGTAATAAAAGTATTACAAACACTTAAGGAAAAAACAATATTGCCATTTTTCCTTCCAGTGAATTTTAATGTACTTGAAATCATGTTATTATTACATATATCTCCTTTCTTTATTTAAAATTTTATCATAAAAATAACCATGTTATTATTTATAACCATTTGCAATGGCTGTATGAAATTTGATTGGGTGATGTATCATAGACTACATACTCTTTCTCCTACTGTTAAATATTTAGGTTGTTTTCTGTTTTTCACTAGACTCAATTTTTAGACACTGTATTTGAATTTCTAATTTTTAAAGTTGTAATAATGTTTTACATAAAGTGTTGCCGTTTAAATATTTCTCTGTAATTTGAACATGTTTCTTCTCTTATGTTATCATCTTGCTTTTTGATAAACAGAAGAAAATTCTGCTTTAATTCAAATATCTTAACTCTTAAATATATCACTCAATAAAAAAACATTTTTAGCAGGCTTATGATCAGAAGAATATTAGACGAAGAGTTTATGATGCTTTAAATGTGCTAATGGCAATGAACATAATTTCAAAGGAGAAAAAAGAAATCAAGTGGATTGGCCTGCCTACGAACTCTGCTCAGGAATGTCAAAACCTGGAAGTAAGTGAGTTTTCTGTTTATAGATAGCAGTTGGCATTACTTTACACCAGAGGCATTTTAATTTAGAAATATAGCCACATGATACTAACTCTTTTTTGCTTATGAGTACTATGTCTTTTTTTTTTTTAGCAGACTCTGTAGAATTTTAGAACTAGAAGGAGCTTTAGATAATATCGTCTGACCAGTTTATTTTCTAAATGATGAAACTGAGGAACATAGAAGTGAAATGACTTGCCCAAGGTAGTGCCTTAGGTCGGATAATAGAAAATCCGGGACTAAACCTGAACTTCTTTATTCTTAATGTTATATACTATATTAATATTAAATTGATAATAATGTTATATCATACCAAACTATGCATATATGGGTTCTCAATTTCTGAGTGTTAAAAAACTTTTTTCTTGTAAAACAAATGAGGAGGATAGAGATCATTTATAAAAGGTGAATGAAAATTTTTAAGAATATTTTTAATCAGCTTTTCATTAGATATTTTTACTAATTAAAGACATTTTGGAATTTGTTGTAATTCTTATTTTTAACTAGAGAATAATGTTTTAAAGAACCCATATTTCTTGAGAAGAACTTAAAAAATAAAAAAATTTCAATTTATAGTGAAGATGCTTACAAAATTCTTCAAAGATAAAACATCTTGAAGGTAGATCATATACTCTGTCCTATGATAATTTGATCGCTATTTGCTGTGAAAAGTGATGAAGTTTTAGTGTCAATTCATAAATACTAGGAAGAATTTCTTTTAAAACTTTTAAAGGAATAGAGATTTTTTGCTTTGTCTTCAGTCTTCTAAAAATAACATTTCCTTAGAAGCCCGTAATGAATGAATATTAGTTAGATTTGATTTTTACTGTTTTTTAGATAAGGTCTTTAATTTTTCTAATTTAATTCTGACCATTCTACTAATTTTTTTTTTTTGATGAATCATGTAATAGAAATGTATTTAATGACATGCTTGCTGTATGAATCAAAAAAAAAAAAAAAAGAGGATTAAGTTGGCTGTTTATTTCCTGTACATTGGTTACACAATCTTCTAAATGTTGTGAAAGTCAAGCGATTAACTCTAGAAATCAGTGACAGTAGAATAGCATTTTATTGCATCTTTATCACAATGGATAGAATGCTCAGCTTACTTGAATTTTGGGATGCTATGTGTACAAATTATTTTATTTTGTTACTTCAAGCATTATAGAACAGTCTTCCTTAAATGAGCATGTGCCCTGGCATATCGTTTCTAAATTAGTTTGAGATAATTTTATTATCATGGCCATGAATGGAGTACTGAGCTTTTGAAGATAATTAAGGTTGATTTCATGTTCTTCCCAGTCTCTTTTTCCTCCAGCAAATGAAAAATTATGTGGTATTATTATGCTTGTACATGGGGGGAAAAACCAGACATTATTCAGAAGTTACAGAATTAATGTTACCCGTATGCTAGAGTGGAAATGCCTTCCTTTTCTCATTTTTCTTTCTTCTGGTGATAGAAAGGAATTTGAAGATCACTTTACCAGTAATATTAAACTGATACCAAAGACTCATTAAGCAAAAATGTATTAATTTCTACCATGTGCCTAGCCAAAGAGTATACAAGACAAAATCTCTGACCCCAAGGACCTGTCGTAGCTGGGGAGAGAAGGTAAAAGAAGTTACAGAAAGTATGATCGCCCCGATGAAAGAAGTATGTACAGATTTTCTGGAAAGGGAGATAAGGGAGGGATTTTCCAGAAATAATCCCTGTACTTAGTCATGAGGGATAGAGTAGGAGTTTGCCAAGTGGATAAGGGCAGGGAGGGCCTTCCAGGCAGAGGCATGAGAGAGCATGTGCATAGCTGGGTGTGTCCAGAGTACATGCATGGAGAAAGGGGATAGATTGCAAGTGCTAAGCAGTGGGGACCTGATCCTGTAAATAATGGGAAGCTATTGATGAATTATAAAGCAGGGGGGTGAGAGGGATAGATATGTTTTAAAGAATCACTTTGCTAGTGGATTGGAAGTTAAACCAACAGGAAAATGGGAAGAGAAGTGGTCCAGGGGAGATTAGAGACAGAAGTTGGGTGAGACACAGTGATGGTCTGGGATAAGGCAGTGGCAGTGAGGTTGGAGAGGTGTTTAAGAAATAGAATCAGTGCAGCTTGGCCTGCTTGGACGTGGCGGGTAAGGGCAGGTAGTGGCCGAGGAAAACTCATTTGGCTTCTGGTAGTACCTTTTCAGAGCCCCGGTGGCGCAGTGATTAAAGAGCTTGGCTGCTAACCAAAAGATCAGCAGTTGGAATGAATCCGCCTGCCACTCCTCAGAAGCCCTATGGGGCAGTTCTGCTTTGTCCTATAGGGTTGTTATGAGTCAGAATCAACTTGAAGGCAACAGGTTTGGTTTTTTGTTTTTTTAAATTTTAGTGCCTTTTTGGCCTATCCGAGCTTCCGATGCAAGAGGAAACCCCTACAAATCTAGAAGACCACACAGATTTTACAGCGAACCCTGAGTTATTTAGGGCTAAAGTATGCAGTGGTTAGAGGAGCAGTGAGAGGAAGCACCCAGTGCAGATTAGAGTAATGGGGAGCAAATAAGGAATCACCTGTCGGAGTAAACAAGAAAAAGGTCTTATTTGATGTCATTGACTTCTCCCCAAAGAGACAATGAGGAATACATCTGCAAGGAAATTCAGACCAGAGTGTCTGTTTTCTAGAAAAGATTGAAGAAAACAGCATTGTTCGCAGCTAGGAAATAGGTCCCACAGCATGCTACTTACTACAAGTAAAAATTGCATATCAAATATGTGAGATATCTATGTTAGCAGCTCTGCTCATTTAAGAGTTAATTAAGCCCTTAAGTGAGATGTTGCCTCATTTTTTAAAAATTTTTTCCCATACAAAAATTTATACATACATTGCTTTGTGACCCTAATTGCTCTCCCCATACTGTGACAGCACACTCCTCCTTTCCACCCCAGATTCCCCGTGTCCATTCAGCCAGCTCCTAACCCTCTTTGCCTTCCCATCGCGCCTCTGGACAGAAGCTGCCTGTTTAGTCTCTTCAATCTACTTGAGCTAAGAGGCACATTCCTCACGAGTATCACTTTATGTCCCACAGTCTAGTCTAATCCCTGTCTGAAGAGTTGGCGTTGGAAATTGTTTTAGTTCTGGGCTGATAGAGAATCCAGGGGTCATGCTTTCCAGGGTCCCTCCAGTCTCAGTCAGATCATTAAGTCTGGTCTTCTTACTAGAATTTGAGTTCTGCACCCCACCTTTCTCCTGCTCTATCCGAGACTCTCTTTTGTGTTCCCTGTCAGGAGACGTTGCCTCATTTTTGGAGGGATAATATAGTGAAGTAATTAATAACAGGGTCTCTGGAACCAGAGGGCTTAGTTTCAAATCCTGGCCCTGCTACTCACTAGCTGTGTGAACTTGAGTTACTCAACCCCTCTAAGCCTCTTTTTCCTTACGTGCAAAATGGATAACAATAGTACTTACCTTATATGGTTTTTGTGAAGATGAATTAAGATAATGTGTGTAAAGCACTTTGTTGAGTGCTGGCACACAGAGTAAGTATGCACTAAGTGGTAGCTATCACTCTGATTAGAACTTCAGTAATAAACAGCGTCAGGCAGTGGACACCAAGTATTCATTATGTGGATGAATCTATTACTGATGACACTTGCCACCGTTCTGCTGTCTGGCCTGCTTCCTTATCCCACCAAAAGGTGTGATTTGCCTTTTTTGATGTTAGTGGTTAAAATGGGTTGAGTTTCTCTGAGGAAAACTCTTGCTACCTCAGACCTGAACAGCGAGCTATACTTTATACTGTAGATATGCTGATATTATTTTGTAACCTATGTTTTAAAGATAGAGAAGCAGAGGCGGATAGAACGGATAAAGCAGAAGCGGGCTCAGCTGCAAGAACTTCTCCTGCAGGTAAAGATGCCAAGATGGTTTTCATCACCTCCCTGCCTATATTCTGTTCCGCCACCTACTTGCTTTTAGAGTCAGCGTGCTTTCTACTTGTGGCACCTCTGAGTAGTGTCTGGTGGGACCACATCAGGGTAGCCTGCCTTGCACCCAAGCACACTGCTCTCCACATGCTCTGCCTTTTGGATGGTTCCTACTGGACCTCATCCTTGCCCTGCCACAGCACACTTGCCCTGTGTTTGACTTACATTATGCAACAGGCTACTTGTGACACTTATATTTGATTCTTATTCTGACCATAAACTGTCAGGAATCTTTTTGTTTATTTTAGCTCTTATTTGGAATATCAAGTTGGAAGGCTGTTTAAAAGTTAGGCACTTTGAGTAATCAAATCCACCTGTTAAACTTATTTCCCTTGAAAAATATCTGTAAGTGGCAGAATGACATGAAATGATTCAATAAGTGTTGTAGAAACACCAAAACTTAAAATACATTTAAGAAAAATAAATTTTATAGTTTAATAAGGGTCCCTATATTTATACTGTTTTGGATAACTGCCTAGTATTTGGATGATTTTAAAAAAATATAATAGAGCTCTTGTATAAAATCATGTGATGTGAAATCACAGGGTAGTTAGACTAACTTTTTTCTTTTTCCTTTCTATTTTTGGTAATTGTAGTTGCTATAAAAATTCACTCTGAGCAGTACAGTTGGGCCATTTTCAATTCAATCAGATAAACTTTGTAAAGTGAGCGAGAGCCTTTATGCTTTTGATTTTCTCAGCAAAATGTCTTTATGTGAAAAGCCTTTTATAACCAATTACAAAATCCAGTTTTATTTGAACAAATCTAGGTCCTATTTAATTTTTGGCATGATCTAACTTTTCAGAAATAAAGGTAATAATAAACTACCGAATCTTTTACCAGTTTTTTCCTTCAATACTCACTGTATCTAATGGGCAAAATACATTAAGTACTCATAAATATTCCAGGTGTGTTTGTTTTTCCCTTTCTAGCTGCTTTTATTTGTGTCTTTTTTTCACAGTCATGTGTAAATCAGAGAGCAAGAGAAGACAGCGTGGCCCTTCCAAAGAACTATGGATGATCTGAGAGTAGGAAGTAGGACAGGAAACAGGGCAGGGGCAGAGGATTATCAGCAGATAAAGCCACGACTTTCCAAACACAGGAAAGCCAAGGGATGATGTTTGATCCTGATTAGGCCATTTCTTTCTTACTGTGTTCTGTGTTTGGTTTCCACACTGAGCCCTGTGGAACCTACCTGAGACATTATTTATTTTTCATATTGGGTTTCCAAATAAGATTTTGTTTGAACTTTGCAACTTACAAAAAAAATTGAAGACTGACAGTTTATTCCTGGGCTCCTCCTGGTGGAATTCTGTCTTCTAGAGACCTGGCCTGCCAGGGGCGTGCCGCTTACTCTTATGCTGCCATCTTCCCTTAGCTGCCTCTGTTGTTCCTGTTCCTGCACGGTTATCTCCAGTACTAACTGGGATTTCCTCAACACCTTCATAGAATACTTCGGAGCTTGATTTTTGGCAAATGTCATGTAAAAAATCTGTCTCTCAGTATTCTGTTTATCGGGAAGAATGGTGCTGGACAAGATCACTCTTACACTCTTATGTATGTGGGACTTTCATATCTCTAGATGCCCAGCACAAAGAATAAATTGAATATGTTTATCTGCTTATCTGTATTGTTTACTCTTTGTACAGTGAGCATTGTATTTGTGTTTTTTAAGTTCTGAATTTCTTATCCTCTGTTGTCTCTTGAACCAAATATTGATAAAAGATTTCCAGCCAGAGGAAACCTAGCTGTCAATATCTACAGAAACAGGTCTCTCTGAACATTAAAATGAAACTCAGATTATAATTGGAAACAGCTTCTAGTCTTCTAGTCGACATACAGCTCATTTCCTCCTCCTGTTGTTGCTGTGTGCCATCAAATCGATCCCGACTCACAGTGACCCTATATGACAGAGTAAAACTGTCCCATAGGGTTTCCTAGGCTGTAATCTTTACAAGAGCAGATTACTGGGTATTTTCCCCAATGGAGCAGCTGGTGGATTTGAACTGCTAACCTTTCAGTTAGCAGCTGAGCGCTTAGTCATTGCATCAGAAGTTCTTCAGAACTACTAATACGTAGCAAAGTGAATGTATGAACACACCTGAAAAAAACAAAAACCAAACCCGTTGCCGTCAAGTCAGTTCCAACTCATAGCAACCCTATAGGACAGAGTAGACCTGTCCCATGGGGTTTCCAAGGAGCAGCTGGTGGATTTGAACTGTCGACCTTTTGGTTAGCAGCCAAGCTCTTAGCCACTGCGCCACCAGGGCTCCTGAACACACCTGGAGCTGTTCCATTTTTTGGAATAGATGTTAATGAGCCTGGAAAAAAACGAAAGGCTGCAGGAAACCAATCAAAGGTCAACAAATAAGGACATCCATCCAGAATAAACGGGAAGGGATTTTTATTTTTACTATGAAAACTTGTATTTTTACTACTGTCTTCACCTGAAAAATCTCTGATGCTATTAAGTATACATAATATTGAACAGTGATTTGTAAAGGACCGTTACTTACCACTGTTCATGTTGCCTGTGTACTGAGGCCTTCCCAGGACATTGGGGCCACGAAGTATGGGAACAGCTCCCAAGAGGCTTATTTTAGTAGAAAAGAAGACAAACTGGGCAGAAGTATTCAAACACTTAATTCTTTTTCTGAGTTCTACAGTTCCAGCATATTTTTTTCCTCGATATTAAATGAATTGAGCAATGAATATAAATAGCCTTAGTTCTTTAGTTGCAGACGGTAACAAAGAATTATAACTTATAATAAGAAACCGATATCTGGACACACTGTTAGGGCTAGAATAAATTTGTTATCCTCTTTGCTTTGTGCATTTTAAAAGCATAAATGTTCACTTTCTGGGGAGATAGCACCCAACTATTTTAAGATAACAATCTTAATCAAACTTTAGTTAAGGCCCAGAACAAATGGCTCTGACTTCAGGAGCTTTTTAAAACCAGTATCTGTTTACTGAGCTAGCAGATGAAAAGCTTAAACTGTTTAGTAATAAGGTCTTGCTAGCTGTGAGATTTTATGGTACATTTGCCTTATTTTAAAAAAAAAAAAAAAAAGAGGAGGGTTACTTTTGGCTTTTGAGTAATGGTTGTAACTAAAAGTAGCAGCAAGATTCAGTACAAAGATTTAGGCCTTATAATCAGTTCTCAGACTCATTTTCCTCATCTGGAAGATGTTGGGTGGGGCACAAGTGGGCTGAGCGTTAGTTTCTCATGTCTGCCATAACAATGTACCACAAACCGGGTAGTTTATAACAACAGAAATTCATTCTGTCACAGCTCTAGAGGCCAGAAGTCCTAAATCAAGGTATTGTCAGGGCCATGCTCCCTCCAAAGCCTCTAGGGAGAAGCCTTCCTTGCCTCTTCCAGCTCCTGGTAGCCCCAGGCCTTCCTTGGTTTATGACAGAATAATTCTAATCTCTCCCTCGTCTTTACAGGCTGTTTACATTCTGTGTCTCTCTTTGTATCTCTTCTTATAAGGACACCAGTCATATTGGATTAGGACCCACCCAGCTCAAGTATGCAATGACCCTATTTCCAAATAAAGTCACATTCTAGGAAGGACATGAAGTTTTAGGGGACACTATCTAATCCAGCACAAGGCTGGATTCCAAACTGTCATAGAAAGTTTGCTTAAGTATGTTGAGGATTTCTGCAGAGGTGGCTCAGAAACCACTGTGAGGGTGAATGAGTGCACAGCTGGCAGGGCTCAGGACCCCCAGTCTACTACAGCCCAGTAGAGCAGTGCCACTTGCCTCTGTGTTATGTTGTGGGTGTGCCTGTAAGATTTCATTCGAAGAAAGGGTCTTGTGGCTTTAAAAAGTTTGCAATCCTCTGAGTTAGACAATCTAAAAGATGCATTTGACTCTAAGCTCTCAGGAGTCTGTGTTAGATAAATGTTAAACATGAGCTCACTTGGCGTCCCTTTCGCTGAGTCACACTAAGAAGAGCTACAGGTGCCACTTGGTGGGCTCTCTCCCAGATCTGTGAGGTCCTATTTCTGTGGATGATGGAAACCATGGGCCCATTGTTTGCAGTAGGATGATGTCACATACCATTTAAATGTATACTTTTTTTTTCTTTGAAATAATTAGAGTTGGGGCATTCTAATTTTTTTCTTAAATGTTTAATTTTTTAAATTGATTCGTTAGTGTAGGTGAGATGCCTCTTTAAATGCTGTGATTTTAAACTATATTCTAAGTACCTCAGTCCTAATTGATTTAAATTCCAACTCATTTATCCACAGTAAATAACCATATTCTTATTGATTATTACAGCAAATAGCTTTCAAGAACCTGGTACAGAGGAATCGACAAAATGAACAGCAGAACCAGGGCCCTCCAGCTCTGAACTCCACCATTCAGCTGCCATTCATAATCATCAATACAAGCAGAAAAACAGTCATAGATTGCAGCATCTCTAGTGACAAGTGAGTGGAAAATTAGAGGATGAGTGCAGGTCTGGCCTTCTGTTCACATATTCCCATCACATGCAGAATAAAGAATGGTACACTCCGTTATCTGCAGTCCTCCAAGGCTGGTGTCCTTGGGCCTTTGAAGCACCTTCTCAAATCAGGCTCTGTGCTGCTGCTGTTGTATGCATAGTGGTGCCTGGGCCCAAGCCATGTATGTGTATGGTAACTCTGGGCAAGTAACTGCAGTAATTTAGACCATCAGTGAGCAATTTGTTGTGCTACATCGTAGCTGAATGTGCTTCTGTTTATTAATGAATGAGCAGGCATGAAAATATTGGGCACATTTTCTGCTTTATCTGTCAGCTAAGATTGATGGTGATTTTCATCATAGCAAGTGAGAAATACTTCTTTTTTCGAAGTACAGAATTAATCTGTAGTTTACTTTACCCTTCATAAGAAAAGTTTATCAGTGGTCTTCGGGCTGCTACCAGGGACTTTCCAGTATCATGAGAGAGTTAAGGGTGTGGAGTGCAGAGGGAGGGGGACAGACCCAAGTAAGGATGGTTACTCCCCTACTTAACCACCCCAGAGCTGCATTTTCTCAACACTAAATGGGTCTACTAGGGCCTATATCACATCCCAGCTTTGTTGAGGGGCTGACTCAAGGCAAATGCTTTATAAAGCTTAGCTTTTGTTACAGGGGTCAGCATGCACTCTATCATCCCAATTAAGATACTTTTGAAAGCATTGATAATTACATTAGGACAGCAGGGGTACCCCAGGACTGTCCCAGGAAGACCAGAACTTCTGATCTCCTCACAGCAGCCATGTTGCCCTTGGCCTTTACCATTCCTTATTTTTTCCACTCTTTTCCCTGGCAGTGTGGTTCCCTTGTCTGTCCCCTCTCTGTCTCAGAGATTCTGGGTCAGTTAAGGAAGGCACACGTGCACACGCACACACACACAAAAACGGTGAGCAGGAGTTTCTAAAATTATTCAGTCGAGACTATAGACACAAGGAGAAATAGTAGGGCCTGTGCAGGCTATGAAGTCAGCAGACCCAGTTTTTTCAATCTTTTCCCTAGCTATACAGAGTTCCTTAACCTCTCTGAGATATCATGCCTTCCTCCCTAAAAATAAGAATTACAATATTTACTTTGCAGGTTTATGAAGGTTATAGATAAATTCATACAGAACCCAGCCCAGTGGTCAGTATTACTCACACACATGCAAATTCTTCACAACCATCTATGTCTAAAAGGATGTTAACATAGTGTCGGGGGGGGGGGGAAAAAAAACCTGAGAATTCTAGAGAATGGTTAGGATATTTTCAGGGGGAAAAAAAAAAAACCTGTTAAAATTCTAGCTTCTCTCTCTCCTTAGTCTCTTATTCTATGGGAAATTACTAAATTCTCTCCTTAGGTTAGTCTTTTATTTTAAATTCAGAAGGAGTGACATTAAAGTCTGGGGACCATTGACCTAAGGGAATTATGGGTTCTATCCACCCAGGCTGAGAGCTGGTAAGATTTCTGTCCCCTGGGTGGTTACTGACTCATGCCCTTTGCTGAACCTCCCAAAGGGGTGGGAAGGAGTCTTTGAACAACTTGTAGAAGCTTCTTACTGAAAGTAGGTCCTGTCGTCCTGTCTTTCAGTCATATTGGTGATGCATTCTTTTCCCCTCAGTTAGCCCGGAGGTTTCCCCACAGTGAGGATTCAGTGTACAAATCCATCTGCTTTTCACATATGCCTGAAATCATCCCTGTGACAGGCACCCACTTCAGATTTTTTGTTTGCTTCTGAAAATGTTTTAATGTACTTTATTCAAATTTACATGCTTCAGATTATTTAAATATGGCATTTTGCTTAAAATTATAATGTTTGCTTTGATCTAAAATCTAGCATAAGGAGCCCTGCTGTCACAATGGTTAAATGCACGGCTGCTAACCGAAAGGTTGGTGGTTCTAACCCACCAGTGGCTCCGTGGGAGAAAAGGCCTGGTGATCTGCTCCCATAAAGATTACAGTTTAGAAAACCCTATGGAGCAGTTCTACTCTGTCCTGTAGGGTTACTGTGTGTGAGATCAACTCGACGGCACCCAACAACAGCAGCAGCATCTAGCATAAAAAGTTTCACCTGCACATGATTTTAATACAGTGAATTTCATGAAAAACACTGTCCCAGAACATTCACCTGAACTCTGTCCCTGCAGGGCTGAGGCCCTTGGGTAGGGGTGCCCTGGAGCCTGAGGGTCAGGTTGTATCTCCCTGTGCTTGCCTCTTTATTGAAAGGTTGTGCTGGGCAGTCATGCATCCGGATTTGGTACTTGATCTGAAGACAGGATTTGGGGATTGACTAGTTTGTGAGGGTGTGGACACCTCAGAGGAAAAGTCTTCCATATATTGCTTATCTGAGGTATTCTGGAGCTAACATTTGGCTCATGAAAATGAAGGAAGCATCCAAAATGTTAAAGCTGATAGACTTTATTAAACTGGAAAGGAACAGGGGAAGTCTTAATATTCTGTCTTTCACGACAAAGCTATAGGCAGCTTTGAAAATTACTGGATTTAGAACAATGAAAAAGGCCTTTGCCAGACAAAATATCTGCCTCCTGTTTGCAGCAGCTGAAAGAGGGCTGAAGTTGATGGGCTCCTGTTGTCTGTCACAGGAAAGTTGTTTTAATTGGGAGAGTGGTTTATTTGAGATGTCTCCGCGGAACACAGCAGAGTTTATTGCCTTGAATGGTAACAGTACTGTAGCTGAACTTAGGCCCTCGGTCTCTTATTTGACATACCGCCAAGTTGTTTAGACCCCCATACCGCCTAAAACCCCCTATAACTTTGTTTCCTGCTGCAGGTTTGAATATCTTTTTAATTTTGACAACACCTTTGAGATCCACGATGACATAGAAGTGCTGAAGCGCATGGGAATGTCCTTTGGCCTGGAGTCAGGCGCATGCTCCCTGGAGGACCTGAAGCTTGCTAAATCGCTGGTGCCAAAGGCTCTAGAAGGTTACATCACAGGTAATGGCCACTTTCACATATCGCCTCCGACTAAACGCCAAACCCTAACTTGTTAAAACCTTTCTCGTGGAAAACGGCAATATTTTTGAAAAGCCTGTGCTTGCTTATATCACCAAATTGAGATTTTTAATACTTTAGATAATACATTTAGGACCTTTTTTCAAAAAAATTAGATTAAATAGATGATTTTTTTATACTATTCTGAATTTGGAGCCCTGGTATCGCAGTGGTTAAAGCACTCAGCTGCTAACTGAGAGGTCAGTGGTTCCAACCCACCAGCTGCTCCGTGGAAGAAAGACGTGGCAGTCTGCTTCTGTAAACGGTTTACAGCCTTGGAAACCCTATGGGGCAGTTCTGCTCTGTCCTCTAGTGTCACTAGGACTCAGAATCAACTCGATGGCCGTGGGTTTCGGGTTTTTTTCTGAATTTACATGTATATAACATGCATTATATACATCTAAATTGGCTGATTCTCCACTAAATTTGACACTTCAGAGACACCTTTTATATCTGTGTCTCAGCACTAGCATGGAGGCTGGCTAGAGTAAGCTTTTAGTGAAAGCTTCATGAAGGAGTTTTTAGACATCCTGTCTCTTAGTGCCCTGTGGACACCTCAGGGGCAACTTAGAGCAGTTCGGAAGAAAGCAGGAACCACCCCCATGCCCACCCCCCCACGTCCTGCTCTTGTGGAATACAGTAAAGCCCCACGAAAGCCAGAACCTGTGAAGACAGAAGCCTATCAGAGAAGGAAAACGAAAATATTTCCCCCTTATAGAGAGTGATGGAAAAGTGGTAAGACCCCCAAAACCCACTGCCGTCGAGTCCATTCTGACTCATAGCGACCCCATAGGACAGAGGAGAACTGCCACAGAGGGTTTCCAAGGAGTGGCTGGTAGATTTGAACTGCCGACCTTCTGGTTAGTGGACAAACGCTTAACCACTGCGCCACCAGGTTCCATTCTACCCATATAGTATAGATGTATCAATAATGCTTTTGCGTTTACTTTCTCCTGTTTTCTTCATAAGTATTACTACCTAGAATTTGACATCACTTTTTAAAGACATTTTAATATCAATTCTAAGATACAGTAAATCAAATATAAGCAGACAGGCCACTTTTATGGTTTTGGTCCTTTGGTTTCAACAGAAAAGTTTCTTGATTGAGGTTTGCTTTCTGTTTGATTTCGTTCCTAAATTGACAACATTGTCTCCAGCAGTGCGACCCGTGCTCCTCTGCCCCTCAGCCACCCCCGTCCTGTATCCAGCCTGCCGCATGCACCGCACATTCTCTCCAAGTGGGTCTGCTGTTTCGTTAGCAGCCTAGTCAGACGGGCATTCCAGCAGGGTCCAAATAAAGGCTTACTCGTAAATCGCTTTGTCTGAGCTTATTCTCAGTAAAAAGGCTCAGGGCAAATAGGCAGGCTCTGTGGTTTTGATCTCTTGGTGACCTCGCTGAAGGGGATACAGACTTTCTCATTAGTTCAAAGGAAGAAACGTGCCTTTAATGTATAAAAGGACAGAATGGCATAGTTTCCAGTCTCATCACACATTATTCCATTTTTTGTACAATAATTATAAAAATATTTTAACTAAATAAAATAAAACCTCCTTTTGGTAAACTACATTTTCTGAGTATACATTTGGTCTTACCTTACAATTTAAGTCAAAGATTTTCATTTTAGGGATGGATTTCTTTTTTTCTTCTTCTAAATAATTTTATTGTGCTTTAGGTGAAAGTTTATAGTGCCAGGTAGTTTCAATAAAAAATTTATGCACAAATTGTTTTGTGACATTGGTTGCAGTCCCTGTAATGTGTCAGCCCTCTTCCCCTTTCCACCCCAAGTTCCCAGTGTCCTTCATCTGGTTTTCCTGTCCCTTCCTCCTTTCTCGTCTTGCTTTTGGACAGGAGTTGCCCATTTGGTCTCATATATTTAGTTGAACTAAGAAGCACGTTCCTCGTGTATGTTATTGTTTGTTTTATAGGGCTGTCTAATCTTTGTGTGAAAAGTGGGCTTTGGGAGTAGCTTCAGTTCTGAATCAGCAGGGTGTCCGAGGACCACAGTCTCCGGGATTCTTTCAGTCTCTGTCAGACTAGTCAGTCTGGTCTTTTTCTGTTATTTTGAATTTTCTTATATATTTTTCTCCCACTCCATCTAGAACTCCCTATTGTGATCCCTGTCAGAGCAGTCAGTGATGATAGTCGGGCTCATGCTGGTGGATGCTGTGGTTCATGTGCTCCTTTAGTCCTTTGGGCTAATATTTTCCTTGTGTCTTTGATTTTCTTCATTCTCCTTTGCTCTGGATGGTATGTGACCAATAGATGTATCCTAGATGGCCGCTCGCAAACTTTTAAGACCCCAGACGCTACTCGCAAAAGTCGGATGTAGACTAAGATACTCCACTGGTCTCATCCCTTCGGGAGCAAGGGAGAATGAAGAGAACAGGATACAAGGAAAAGATTAGTCCGAAGGACTAATTGCCCACAGCTACCAAGGCCTCCACCAGACTTGAGTCCAGTACAGCTAGATGGTGCCTGGCTACCACCACTGACTGCTCTGACCAGGATCACAACAGAGGGTTCTGGACAGAGCTGGAGAAGGATGTAGAACATAATTCTAACTCACAAAAAAAAGATCAGATTTACTGGCCTAAAGGAGACTGGAGAAGCCCCTAGAGTATGGCCCCCAGCCACCCTTTTAGCTCAGTGGTGAAGTTACCTCCGAAGTTCACTGTTTAGCCTGGGAGTGGACAGCCCCGTAAAACCAAATGAGACTAACGAGGTACAGGAGTCCAGTGACAAGGGCCAGAAGGCAGAAGGGGACAAGGAAGCTGGTGATAGGGAACCCAAGGTTGAGTAAGGATATCGTTGATGTGTTGTGAGATTGTTAACCATTGTCATAGGGCAACATTTGTAGTAACTGTTACATGAGAAACTGTTTTGTTCTGTAAGCCTTCATCTTAAGTGAGAATAACAGCACAATTCGAAGAGCGTAGTCAATGCCACTGAACTGTGCATGTAGAAATTTTTGAAATGGTGTATCTTCGGCTATGTATATTTTCACCAAAAAAAAAGGTTGAGAAGTTAAGAGGGTTGATATGTTGTGGGGTTGTTAACCAGTGTCATAAAACAACATGTGTACTACTGTTTCATGAGAAACTATTTGTTCTGTCAGCCTTCACCTGAAGTACAATAAAATATTTAAAATAAAAAAAAAGTAGGATGTAGACATTTTGTTTATGAAGTATGTTATGCCAGTTGACCTAGATGGTCCCCAGCTCTCAGCCCCAGCAACTAGGTCGTTCAAGGTGTTTGGATGTGTCTAGCAAGCTTCTGTGACTTTATCTTGGTCAAATTGTGCTGACTTCCCCTATGTTGTGTGTTGTTTTTCCCTTCACCAAAGTTGACACTTTTCTACTCTCTAGTTATTTACCCTCCCCACCCGTCACCTCCCTCGTAACCATCAAAGATTGCTTTTTTCAGCCTATGAGCAGCCATCTAAGATACTCCACTGGTCTCACCCCTTCGAGACCAAGGGATAATGAAGAAAAAAAGATACAAGGGAAAGAATAGTCCAGAGGACTAATGGACCACAACTACCAAGACCTCCACCAGACTGAATCCAGTACAGCTAGATGGTGCCCGGCTACCACCACTGACTGCTCTAGCAGGGATCACAACAGAGAGTCCCAGACAGAGCTGGAGAAAAATGTAGAACAAAATTCTAACTCACAAAAAAAAACCAGACCTACTGGCCTGACAGAGACTGGAGAAACCCCAAGAGGATGGCCCCCAGACACCCTAACTCAGTAATGAAGTCACTCCCAAGGTTTACCCTTCAGCCAAACATTAAACAGCCCCATAAAACAAAACGAGACTAATGGGGCACAACAGCCCAGGGACAAGGACTAGAAGGCAAGAGGGGAGAGGAAAGCTGGTAATAGGGAGCCCAAGTTAGAGAAGGGAGAGTGTTGACATGTCGTGGGGTTGTTAACCACTGTCATAAAACAATACGTGTACTAACTGTTCAATGAGAAAAAAAAAAAGATTGATTGCTTTTTTCTGTGTGTAAACCTTTTCTTGAGTTTTTATAATAGTGGTCTCATACATTATTTGTCCTTTTGTGATTGCCTTATTTCACTCAGCATAATGCCCTCCAGATTCATCCATGTTGTGAGATATTTCGTGAATTCATCATTGTTCTTTATCATTGTGTAGTATTCCATTGTGTGTATGTACCATAGTGTGTTTATCCATTCATCTGTTGATGGGCACTTAGATAGTTTTCATCTTTTTGCTATTGTGAATAATGCTGCCGTGAACATGGCTATGCATATGTCTGTTCATATGGTGGTTCTTATTTCTCTAGGATATAGTCCTAGGAGTGGGATTGCTGGATTGTATGGTATTTCTATTTCTGGCTTTCTAAGGAGGCACTATATTGTTTGCCATAGTGGTTGTACCATTTTACATTCTCACTAGCAGTGTGTAAGAGTTCCAGTCTCCCCACAAGCTCTGTAACATTATTTTCTGTTTGTTTGTTTTATTAGTGCCAGTACTGTCGAGCTGAGATGTATCTCATTGTAGTTTTGATTTGTATTTCTCTAGTGGCTAATTATGGCAAGCATTTCTTTGTGTGTCTGCTAGTTGGCTGAATGTCTTCTTTGGTGAAGTGTCTGTTCATATCCTTTGCCCATTTTTTAATAGAATTGTTTCTTTTTGTTTTTGAGGTATTGATGTATTTTGTAGATTTCAGAGATTAGGCCCTCGTTGGATATGTCATAGCCAAAAAATTTTTTCCCAGTCTGTAAGTTCTCTTTTTACTCTTTTGGTGAAGTCTTTTGATGACCATAAGTGTTTAATTTTTAGGAGTTAGAGATGTATATCTAATGTGAATGTACTGTTGTTGTTGTTGTTAGATGCCTTCAAGTCTGTTCTGATTCATAGCAACTGTCTTAGCTACTGGAGGCCAGGTGGCATAGTGGTTAAGAGTTAAGACTGCTAATCCGAGAAGGTCAGCAGTTCAAATCCACCAGCCGCTCCTTGGAAACCCTATGGGGCAGTTCTTCTCTGCCCTGTAGGGTCACTATGAGTCCGAATCGACTTGACAGCAGGGTCTTAGTTATCTAGTGCTGCTAAAACAAATATCACAAGCAGATGGCTTTAACAAACAGAAGTTTATTCTCTCACAGTTTAGGAAGCTAGAAGTCCAAATTCAAGGCACCAGCTCCAGGGGAAGGCTTTCTCTGTCAGTTTTGGGGGAAGGTCCTTGTCATCAGTCTTCCCCTGGTCTAGTTGCTTCTCAGGGCAGGGACCCTGGGTCCAAAGGACAGGCTCCACTCCTGATGCTTCTTTCTTGGTGGCATGAGGTCCCCCTCCTCACTGCTCGGTTATCTCTTTTATATCTCAAAAGAGATTGACTCAAGATACAGCCTAATCCTGTAGATTGAGTCCAGCCTCATTAACATAAATGCCTCTAATCCTGCCTCATTTACATCATGGAGGTTAGGATTTATAACACACAGGTTAATTGCATCAGATCACAAAATGGTGGACAGCCTCAGAGTACTGGGAATCATGGTGTAGCCAAGTTAACACACATTTTTGGGGGACACAATTCAATCCATAACAGCAACCCTGTGTACAACAGAACAAAACACTGCCTAGTCCTGGGCCATCCTCACAATCATTGTTGTGCTTGAGGCCATTTTTGCACCCACTGTGTCAGTCCATCTCACGGATTAATTTCCTCTTTTTTGCTGACCCTTTTCTTTACCAAGCATGGTGTCCTTCTCTAGGAACTGGTCCCTCCTGATAACGTGTCAAAAGTACGTGAGATGAAGTCTCACCATCCTCGCTTCTAAGGAGCATTCTGGCTACACTTCTTTCAAGACAGATTTGTTGTTTCTTCTGCCAGTCCATGATATATTCAACATAGTTTGCCAGCATCATAATGCAGAGGTGTCAATTCTTCAGTCTTTCTTATTCATTGTCCAGCTTTCGCATGCATATGAGGTGATTAAAAATACCATACTTTGGGTCACCTTAGCCCTCAAAGTGACATCTTTGCTTTTGAATACTTTAAAGAGGTCTTTTGCAGCAGATTTGCCCAATATAATATGTCATTTGATATTTTGACGGCTGTTTCCATGGGCGTTAATTGTGGATCCAACTAAAATGAAATCCTTGACAGTGTCAGTACTTTCTCCGTTTATCATGGTGTTGCTTATTGGTCCAGTTGTGAGGATTTTTGTTTTCTTTATGTTGAAGTACAATAAATAGTGAAGGCTGTGGTCTTTGATCTTCATCCGTATGTGCTTCAAGTCCTCTTGGCTTTCAGCAAGCAGTGTTGTTCCATCTGCCTATTGCAGGCTGTTAATAAGTTTTCCCCCAATCCTGATACTGCATTCTTCTTCATATAGTCCAGCTTCTCAGATTATTTGCTCAGCATACAGATTGAATAAGTATGGTGAAAGGATACAACCCTGATGCACACCTTTCCTGACTTTAAAGAACACAGTAATCCCCTTGTTCTGTTCAAATGACTACCTCTTGATCTGTGTACAGGTTTCTCATGAACACAATTAAGTGTTCTGGAATTCCCATTCTTTGCAATGTTATCCATAATTTGTTATGATCCACACAGTCGATTGTCTTTGCATGGTCAATAAAACACAGCTAAACATCTTTCTGGTATTCTCTGCTTTCAGCCAGAATCCATCTGACATTAGCAATAATATCCCTCGTTCCGCATCCTCTTCTGAATCCAGCTTGAATTTCTGGCAGTTCCCTGTTGTTGTATTGCTGCAGCTGCTTTTGAATGATCTTCAGCAAAATATTACTTATGTGGTATTAACGATATTGTTCAATAGTTTCCACAGTCTTTTGGATCACCTTTCTTTGCAATGGGCACAAATATGGATCTCTTCCAGTTGGTTGACCAGGTAGCAGTGTTCCAAATTTCTTGGCATAGACAAGTGAGCACTTCCATTGCTGCAACCGTTTGTTGAAACATCTCAGTTAGTATTCCTGGAGCCTCGTTTTTCACCAGAGGCTTCAGTGCAGCTTGGACTCCTTCCTTTAGTACCATCGGTTCTTGATCATCTACTACCTTCTGAAATGGTTGAACATCAACTAATTCTTTTTGGTACAGTGACTCTGTGTATTCCGTCCATCTTTTTTCAATGCTTCCTGCGTCTTTCAGTATTTTGCCCATAGACTCCTTCAGAATTGCAACTTGAAGGTTAAATTTTTTTTCTTCAGTTCTTTCAGCTTGAGAAATGCTGAGGGAGTTCTTCCCTTTTGGTTTCCTAACGCCGGGTCTTTGCATGTTTCATCATAATACTTTACTTTGTCTTCTTGAGCCACCATTTGAAATCTTCTGTTAAGCTCTTTTACGTGATCATTTCTTCCATTCATTTTAGCTACTCGACATTCAAGAGCAAGTTTCAGAATCTCTTCTGACATCCATTTTGTTCTTTTCTTTCTTCCCTGTCTTTTTAATGACCTTTTGCTTTCTCATGTATAACATCCTTGATGTGATTCCACAAGTTGCCTGGTCTTCAGTTATTAGTATTCGGTGCATCAAAACTATTCTTGAGATGGCCTCTAAATTTAGGTGGGATATACTCAAGGTCATATTTTGGCTCTTGTGGACTTGTTCTAATTTTCTAATGTGAATATATACCACCTATTTTGTAAACTGTCCAGAGTACGGTCTATTCATTCACTGAGTAACATTGACTTAGATCTTATGTTCCAGTCACTGCCTTCTTTAACATTGTGGATGGGGAGACAAATATTAAACAAGTAATTACGATAAAAATTGATCAGGGTTGTAATAGGAGAAATACGGTATAGGCACAGAAAATAAGATTGGAAGGATGTACTCAAAGTGTTTTATGTGGACTAAAACATGATAGTTTCTAGTAATGTCTGTGTCACCCTCATTAAAAACATTGATTGCCTGTGACCTTTTAAAGAACTGTCTACATGGGATCAAATTGACAACAGTAACTCAAACAATTGGATAGGAAGCTTACGGGATAGTGAGTTTATGTTAATGGTGGCATAATTTGGAAAAAGAGGATGAGAATGGTTGCCCAACTTGAAGGATGTAATCAGTATCACTGAATTGTATATGTAGAAATTGTTGAACTGATGTATGTTTTACTGTGCATGTTTTCAACATCAACCAAAAAACAAATTATTAAAAAAATAATAAATAAGATAAAATAAGGGCTAGTTTGAACTATAAAGCAAAGGACACCAGGAAGAACCTTGCCAGGAAAGGAATAAATCTTTGATGAGTAAGAGGACTGAGTCCACCTGTGGGTATTTGAAAAGCCGGTACAGTAGGGGTTTTGGCAAAAGTGTATCAGTGTGTTCCTCTTACCTAAGGTATTTCTGATTTGACTTTCTCTTCACCCACTCCTGGCTTTGGCTGTTACCACCACAGCCAAGATCTTTTCTGGTAAGGCCAGCAGGTATCCAGGGATGGTTCTGTGATCACTGTGCCCAGTAAGCAGTGCTCTGAGCTTGCTTTCTGCAGGCCTTATTTAAGAAAAAAGAATGAGTCTGTGATTGTTTTTATTTAAATTCTTTTTCCCTATATCCCCCCCCCCATTTTTTTTTCTGCACTTACAGCCTAGAAAAGTATTTTTCCAAGAAGATGGAAAGCCTGGGTTCTTCCCAGGGCAGGAGAGTGCATGGCGGTGGTTAAGAACAGGCTTATCTCCTCACTTTTCTGTGCTTTCTTCAGACTGTAACAACAGCCACAGAACTTACAGAGCCTACATTTTCCTTTTTGTTTTCTTCCTGTAGATATCTCCACAGGACCTTCTTGGCTAAATCAAGGACTACTTTTGAACTCTACCCAGGCAGTTTCAAATTTAGACCTGACCACTGGTGCCACCTTAACCCAATCAAGGTACGTATTTTTTCAAGGTTAAAGAGCAAACCACGAAGCCCTGACCCTCTGAAGGGGCAGCCAGTGCCACCTGACTGCTGGCCTGGGCCCTCAGCAGATTCGTGGCTGATTGTGCCAGTGGCACCACCTTCCTGTGTTTTTATTCCCGTGTTTTACAAAGTTTAAAGCATATACCGCATTAATGAGCCTGTGTGTTTTAATTGTTTGCTAGTGTAAACCAAGGGTTATGCTTGGATGCTGAAGTGGCCTTAGCAACCGGGCAGCTCCTTGCCCCAAACAGTCACCAGTCCAGCAGTGCGGCCTCTCACTGCTCTGAGTCCCGAGGCGAGACCCCCTGTTCGTTCAACGACGAAGACGAAGACGATGAGGAGGAGGATTCTTCCTCCCCAGAATAAAGACAGGAGAAAATCTACCTTTTGTTATTTGATGCTCATGTGTGTTTTTAGTGTGAGCTGTTGTTTTTAAAATGATTGCTTCCGGCTTTGCCTTTGTTTGCACTGTGTGTTCAGTGAAAACTAGAGAAACACAATAAGCAAATCACATGAAGGCTGAGATAATTGAGATGAAAGTGAACGTAGCATGAATGAAAACTGACCGGCAGAGCAATAGGTCATGTCGTAAACAAAGCATGTTTTCTGAGGTGATAGACGAGGCCCAGTCCCTGAAGAATGGGCAGCGTGAATGAAGCTCATTTATCTTCCATGGGGTGGGATCTTTGTGTGCCTCCATACCCACAGAATTCTTGAAATGCAGATTGCTACAAGGAATAGTCCTTGGCGATCGTGCTTCTCGTGTTTCTCTCTAGCCTGGGCTACCTTTTACAAGGCGGAAATAAACATGAAAAGTTCCAGTAGGGAGAGCTGTACATGAGGGATGTAAATGGACAATCCTTGTGGCCTAAGGAGCACAGATTGAACTGCTGAACTAGTGGGAAGTCCAGTTGAGGTGCTTTATGCATCAGCTGCCTTAGACAGCTTCTAGAAAGGAGCAAGTGCTAATTCTTAAGTACTTAAGTGAGATTTAGAATAATTTATAGTAAAACTGAAATTATCGTTATTAGCCAATGCATTGGTGCATAGACTATACTAGGGCTATTTCTGGAAGCCAAAATAGAATAGCATTTCCACGTGCATTAAATACTTTGCCAACACTGCCTTCTGCCAGCATTCTAAACCTGGAATTTTACAGGGGAGGAGACTGTATATATAGTTTTAATCATGCATTTCATACAGCTTTTTCATTTAAAAGAAAACAAAGAAATCCTTGTGATCGAATTGCTTGCCTGCCGTTCCCTGCAGTAATTTTATGATTTTACTCAGTGTGCAGTTTGTGAAACCGAACCAAGCATCATTACTTCTGTCTTAAAAGTCTATTCAAGAGTATGAACAACAGTGTTACCATGTCACGGTTTGTACATTTTCATTAATCAAAATTACTCTGTTGGGTTTGTTCCTGCGTAAACTGCGTTTCAAACTAACCCACTATTCAGTGTTTCGTAGAAACATTGAAAAACGCTGAATACTCCAAATGATTTGATTTATAGTCAGGTAGTATACAGCATGTTGTTTTTTAGCCAAAGATGCTGTTAGTAATCCTGCACTGGTGTGTTCACAGTTACAGCCCCTCTGAGTAGATGGTGTGGGGACATCTGCCATCATGGCCCAGCAAGGAATCCGTTAGACTGTGACCTGTTAAAGGCATTGGGCACATGTAATAGTCACAGGGGAAAATGAGTGTGAATCCCAATAATAGTTTGTAAATTTAAAGAAATTATTTTGAATTAAAAAAAAAAAACATAAAAATTAAGGGTATAACTTCCATGAGTAGATATCAGTTTACAATTAATTTCACATTAAGGTCTTGAAAAGAGCAAAATCATAATGGCAAAATTAACTCTAAAGCTTTGACCAGAATGTAATGGAAAGATTAACTCTAAAGCTTTGCCTGGAATGATTTGGTGTTCCTTGATTATGCATCTAGCACCCCTGAGCTCAGCACCGAGCTCCATCCAAACCGACCCTCCTCTCAATCCCATGGGGGAGGCGCAGGCTCTCTCCTGTGACACCTTGTCAAAGCTCTGCCACTGTGCTTCCGCTGAGCTGGAGGTAGATGCTTTGGCTGGCCTAAAGTTTTCATTAAGGTTAGAAAAACTGATAAACAAGAACATAGAACTTTAGCTTAAGCTCCTTTGAAACAAAGCTCTCATTCTGTCAGGAATAAGCCATTAGCGCAGGCTCACTCAGTCTTCACGGGGGGCAGAGAGCTAGATGCAGTTTTTAGAGAATTCTGATTTAGGTGACTTCCAGAGCACACCTCCCTGACAGGTCAGGTGGGAGGAGTCAATCACTGCAGGGGCTGTGGCGACTCCCGGTGGGCTGAAAGGAGACATTTCTGACTGGGAAACCGCCAGCTGTGCACGTCAGGTCAAATGGTTTCCTCCAAACCATCTTTTAACGGTCTGCCTGCTCCTTTGCTGAGTCCAGGCCCTTCTTGTCCCTGAACTTCAGGAAGGTCCAGAGAAGCTCATGGGCATAGCTAGTTTTTTAGCCTTCAAAATAGTGTGTCACACGTCCCAAGATACATTTCCACATTCAGGACAGGTACGTTAATTATAACCAAATAGCAAAATCCACGTTGAGTTCTTGGGAAACTGCCCCCTTCTATGCTCTCCCCATCTCTGCTGCCGTAGTGCTTTAAATTGCTAAAATATGGGGTGGGCTTTATGAAAGGAGCCAAAGCCTCTTATCCTTATTGGTGGCGCTTCATTGGCTCTCCCAGCCATAGATTGTTGTGTCTCACTGGAAATGGCCTCCATTTCCCCTGTAATGGCGTTTGGATTACTGTGGGGACACACTGTGGTCCCCAGTGCCTGTGGCTGGTATAAAACCTGACCTAAGGAAAAAAACGAGGTTGAGACGTTTACAAAGATAGATTCCATTATTCTTCTTTATCTCCCCATATTTACCTGGGTCTAAAGTTCAGCACAGTGTCAGAATTTCATATAGGAATTAAGGTGGAAAAGATGTTAGGAAATTGTTGGTGACAACATCAAGCCTTCCTTATAGGAATAACACCCTGGGATATGTGCACGCACACAGATCACCATTCCAGAAGGGTGCAGGCCACACTCTGCTTTTGGGGAGTTAGCCAGGCCTTTCCCCCTTGGGAGTCAGCTTGGTGGCTGACTTTCAGGCGCAGATTAACTTGCTGCCTGCTGAGCACTTGCGGGAGGCTCCCAGCAGTCCTGTTTGACCCTCATGTGCAGAGGCAGTGCTGCCAGGGCTCGGCAGTGCTGGAGGCTGCCAGGGGCAAGTGAGAATGCACCTACCCAGGCTTCCCCTCGCCCTTCTCCAGTGTCATTCTCTCATCCCTTTGAACTTTCACGTCCAGGTGATGCAGAGCTGTTCAGTGAGCGCTGGTATGAACTGTGCCTTATGGTCATGGAGGACCTTGGGGAGGGGTTGAAAGGAGGTGCTGATGTACTGGCTCTTCACCTCTCAGCGCTGCCCACTGTCCTGGAAAACTTCATGAATCACGACCACAAAACCGTTTTGCTTCCTTCCATTGAATTCTTTTTGGAAGCGCTGGGGAGAAAAGTCTCTGCGGGTGCTGCCGTCTTACCAGGGTGAAAGAGGGCGGCTCCCCCCATTAGCAGATTTACAGTTGTAACTGTACTCTGCCATACTTGACAATAATGGCAGACCTCAGAAACAAGTCAGCCTTTATCAGATACTTCACATGGATGCATTTCATGAAGCAGTGACTCAGTTTAGCCATGCAGACATCTATAACTCTGCTCTTTGCTAAACCACAACTCTGGCTATTTGAGTGGTAGAGACAGACAACAGGTATAGGTGTGGCCTGGGTCCCTGGTACAGTCAGGACACCATGGGGTGGGGGCATGTTAGTGTTATCCTCGTAGCAGAGGACGGGGACTGCCTCAGCTTTTTCTACCACAACCACACACAGAGAATGTGAGAGAGAAGCCTATTTAACTTTAGAAAACATTCGCTTCAGGACCCTTTAATACCTGTCAAGCTCCCCTCAGGCATATAAAATAAGTAACAAAATGGGTTGTCCCTACACAACAACTCAGTGAGGTAGACCTTAGAACTGCCATCTTAGTGGTACGTATCAGGTGGGGTTTAGACAGTGAATGTAATGTGTATTCCTTCATGCAATAAGTACTTGAGCATCTGTTAGACACTGGGACAGAACAGGGACAGACGGCCCTGCCCTCATAGAACTCAACGTTTTACTGAAAACAGATGATCACAAAGAAAACATTCAGAATCATCAGTGCTACAGAAAAAACCAGCAACCAGGCAGTGAGACAGTGGAGGAAAGCTACTATAGCTGGGGTGGCCGGGGCAGGCCCCTCTGAGAAAGTCATGAATCAGCCAGTTGAAAGATAACCACCCCTATAGCTACCTTCCACCACACTACCCATAACGTGCTTGGGATCACTACTAAATTCTGAAGACCCCACTGTTCCAGTTTTAAGCATGCATTTTGGGTTTTGTTAAGGAACTTTTTTTTTTTAATGTAACTGTGCGATTTTATTTAAACAAAACTACTATTTAGTAATAGAAATGAAAATAGACATTATCACTGATGGTGAATATTGACTGCAAAGGGGCCCTAGGGATCTTTTTGTTGTTAAGGAACTTTTGAGATTTAAAAGAAAACCAAAAGTATCTACCAGCAGTATCCATAAACCAAAGGAGGAGTCTGACTAACCCATGAGCTTCTGATTATTGCCTTTGTTACTTCACAATTGAACCTATACAGTAGAAAAGTGATTTGAAATGGAGAACTCTTCTACATGTTTTCTCGTAGTTCTCCAAGTTGTTGGATACATAAAAATATCTGCCTTTTTTGTTGGATACAGAAAAGATGGTCTACTTTTATTCTGCACATGGGCTGGCTTTGGTGAAACTGATGACTACCTAAGGACCACTTTCCCAGAAGGAGTCCCCATTCTCATGCACCCAAAGTAGTGGTCCCAAGCACTCATATATTGTATACTGTCCCAGAAGCCTGCACCATGCCATTCAAGTGACTCAGCAGTGTGCCTCCCTGCCCCCTAACATGCAGTGCATACGATGGTGAATAACCTAGATGCTAGGGAAATGCTAAAATGTCACATGCTGTTAGTTTAACTTTCACTCAAGCCAGTGTTGCTCAAAAGGAAAAAGCTTGATTTTTTTTTTTTTTTGCTTAAGATTTTACCTTTTAAGAAAATATTCAAGCTAAATGCCCACATAAACTATAACATTTCTCAGGTAATAGCCCTTTTATGTAACCAAGATATCCCTGAAGTTATACATAGATAATCTCTGGGATCCAACTTTCCCACATACGTCTACACTCATACTCCGGAAAGGGACACAAAAGTTTCCCCTTCTGGTTATGCTTTAGGAGTCCCTGACAGGAACAATATGCCTATATGGTAGCAGCCTCATCCAGTCACCATCGTATCGACACAGGAGAAAGTGTATTCATCCAGTAGGTGTATTCTGCGCAGCTGTTGTCTTAGGCAGGTTGATCCTGTATCATTCTTACATAGCCTTTGCTTTAGAAAAAGACTCACAGAATCCAGTGCTCTCTTGACCACTTGCTACTCCAGCAGATTGGACTTTGGTCCTCCCTGCTCGTAGCTGGATTGGAAGCATGGCAGCTGAACCATAGAGAGGTATTGACCTGCCTGTTCTCCACCAAGGATCTCAGGTTGGAGAGATCAGCTCTTCAAACCCTTATTAGAGATGAGGTACAAGTGGAGAGCATGGCTTGCCCAAGGGCCCTCAGCTTATCTATGGCAGAACCTGTACCAAAACCCTGAGTTTCTTCCAATGAGGGCCACATTGCCTTCTGAAAACCACACCCTCTCCAAATCCTTCCAGATGGCTGTTGGCCTTGTATCAGTCCTCTGTCACTCCAAGTGCCAAATAGTTGGGGAGCAGAAGTGGGACTCTGCCTCTCCTGAGTCCCAGTGTGAGACTGTGGTGTCAGTTTGAGGCCTATCCCAACTCAGGAGACCCAGGTTTAGACAGTCACACCTGGGAAGAAAATCATTCCTCCACCGGCAAAGATTGTCATTCACATTTGTAGGGGTCTTAAGAGGTTAGGTTACCAACAGGCCCTCGGTAGCCCATTAGCTTTTTCCGTCCATGTCTGTCTCAACAGGGAGACTTACTTACCCAGGCCATTTGTGGGCCTTAAAACCCAACACTGTGTCCTGCTTCGTCATTGTCACCTGCCTTGCTTTATTGTCAACATGATGGGCACCATCTAATAGCAAATAGCCTCATGATTTTGCTTGTTCACAACTGGGGTTAAAGATTGTTTTCATGCTAAGAGATCCCTGAAGGCCCAGTCACTTTTCCACTAAAAGGCTTCTCTGAGCACATTGAAGTTGTTTTTCCCAGTGGTACCAGGACGAGTTCACCCTTTCGGTGTCATGAAAAATGGAATTGCCAACTAGCCAAGTGCACTAGCTGCTCAGGAGGCGTGAGCTCTGAAGAGCAGTCTTCAGTACTGTGAGTTCCTTTAGGTATTTTGTTCAACACCACTGCACTTGACTTTTGGACAAAACCATCAAGGAAAGGAAAGGGGGGGCGGGGGAGGCTATGAGCCCAGATCACCAGTTAGCGCACCTTTTCATTTGGAGATGTTTTGCTCTGATCATGAGCTGTTAGTTTTTATTTCCAGAAAATATAGTTCTGCTTTTTTCTGCATGAAGAAAACATCATGGCAACCCACGCTTTATACAGTTTCAACAAGAGAAATAAGGGGGAGGGGATGCAAACACCACATCTGACTTGCCTAAAGCAGACGTTCCTCTCTAAGATTGAAGTACCTAACCTAATACGATATATTATTTTGTAGTATCTCAAACTTTGTAAATAAATACCATTATTTTTATATGGAAATTTTATAGAAGAGCTATTTCTGTATACTTAATTATTCCCAGATTTTCTGAAATTGCTTCCAGTAGATAACAGACAAGGCCTAAGCAATGTTTCTCTAATGGTGGGTCGGGTACCACCTGCAGCAGAATTGACGGGGGCATTTCCGGGCCCCCACGCCCCAGACACGCAATCAGATGCCCTGGGGCGGGGCCTGGGAAGCTTGTATTTTCAATAAATTTACCGAGTGATTTTTTTTTTTCCTTTGGTCCAGTAAAGTGTGAGTATCTTTGTCCATCCTGTAAGATTGAAAGAAGAAAGAAAAAGCATCTGAAATGAGTGTAATTGTGCTTGAGAAAAAATGCATCAGACTGTTCTATGACTTGATTGAAATGTACTGTAGAAAAGAAATAAATAATTTTAAATAATGTTGGCCTATTATTATTAGTGGGCTGATGAGGAGGGTAGTGGCTGCTGTGGTGTGCTGCCCAGAGACCCCTATTTAGAAGCCAGACACTCTTCCCCCCAACTGAAGTCCTCCCCAAGAAATGCCCTCAGAGGGGCGCTGCCTCACCCAAGGTGACGCTCCCTCTCCAGGGCCAGCACATGCAGGGGGTGAGGGGTACAAAAGCCATACCTCCTTGCCTCAATTCAGGCATCTAAACAGCCGTCCCAATTTCAGAATCCCTGTAGGATTGGCTGAGGCCATTGAGTTGATTCTGATTCATGGCGACCCCATGTGCATCAGAATTGAACTGTGCTCCATAGGGTTTTTCAATGGCTGACTTTTTGGAAGTTGATCTCCAGACCTTCTTTTGTGGTGCCTCTGGGTGGACTTGAACTGCTCACCTTTGCACCACCCAGGGACTCCATTGTTCCTAAGAGCACCCCCCAGTACGAATACACCACCTGACCCCCCCCTCCCCCCATGATGGGGAAAATATATCAGACTTAAAATGTTTCTAAGTTAGACCTATGATTTTATGTCCTTTGTAAATGGTCATTTTAGAAAATAATAGCATAAAGAATAGTGTCTTTACAGTGCCAGAAATGATTGAGCTGTATACAAATTTTAGGGAGGATGGTTGGTTCTTTTTCTACCAAATGGGAATCAGAACAATTTCTCCTGGACTCAGGAACCACAGGAAGAGCTCAGCACCTCCTGCTCAAGCAGTCTCTATCTGCCTCAGGAAGAAGCAGGATTACTATAGGATTACCTATACTATAGGATTACCATGATTACTGTAGTTCCTGTGCTCCAAAAAGCTGAGCAGGGCCATGGCATGCTGGGCACATGGACAATCATAAGGTACAGAAGGATTTGGAGCAATTCGGGGATCACGGAATGAGACCAGGTCTTGACGAGACACTAAGAAATAAGTAAGCACTCAAATGTTAATATCTAGGAAGGAAGACATCTTCCCATAAAAACCCTTATTTGGGTTCAGTGGGCCTAGTAAGTTGGGGTGATGGCCTGGAATGACCAGAAGTTGAGGTGGGGAGCCAGCATCTGCTCTCTTTACCCTAAGCATTCCCGGGAGCCATGAGCCCTAGCTGGTATCTGTCCTCTGCCCCTATCCCATAGTAGCCACTTCTTAGTGCCATCTGGTTAAGGTGTCCAAGGACCCATGGGAGTAAACCTTGGATCATTTGGCCATAGAAGGTGCTTTTGTTATTGTGGCCACATAGGGGATGCTGTAAAGACTGTTTGGTGGGTTGTTGGTAGCCTCAATGCAGCCATTGGACAACCTACTGACCAGGGAAGATGTCTGCTGAGCCAAAGAAGTCGTTTACTTCAATGCCCAGCTTCTTGATGAGCTGGGTTTGGCCAAGGTGACAAAGATGGCCTCAAATCTACCAAGAGTCTTCTCTAGGAGGAAGAATGCAACTGGCAGTCAACTCGTCTTTGCCTGTTCCTGCTCCCAGAAGCTATTTTTTCCCCATTCCTTCTGACAGGCGAACTACTCCAGCTTCCACTTCTTGTATCTTCTCTGTTTGAGTGTTGGGTCCTCACTGATCCTTGCATCCAAAAACACCTTCAACCTCCCCAGTTCTCTTGCCAGTAAGAAGGCTCCATGTGTTCTTACTGTGAATGGTTTCCAAGTGCCTTGGAGCTCCCCAATGACTTTGCCAGCTCTGTCTTCTTCCTGAGACGCCTTTCCACCTTCTTGCTGAAACTTGCTTTCAGAAGATCTTTCTTCTCAGAGTATAAAATGCTCTGTGGTAAAAGGAAGTCCTATAGGCAGGGTAGGCAAGATCAATCCCATTTAATGCAAAGTAGAATTTTGTCTTAACCACTTTTGTCACATTCATGCAAACCACCTTCTGACATTTTTGCCACTGGGGCACAGTGATTATGCCCCCAGCCACTTCCTTCTTGCCTTCTTTATCTCCTACCTTGTCCAAGGGGCTTAAAGTACTTTGACATTCAGTGTATTGAGGTCAGGAGATTTCTTTTCTTCGTTCATGTCCTAGCACTTAGCCATGGCTCCTGAAAGTCAGCATCTATTAGAAGTTGTGAAATGCCTGGGCACTAAAGCCCTAAAATAATGGTCTGGAATGTACTGTCTCCACAGGAATTATTTTCTACTAAATAAACAGACTTGTTTTTAAACCTCTAGCAGACCAAGGCTTGTACTGGATCCTCAATCTGAACACAACAAAAAGCACCTCACAGGGTGTGAAAACATCTAGTAGTGTCTGCATTTTGTGACAGGTCACAGGAGTAGACAACAGCCTTTTGCCAATGGAGCAGTGGCAGCTATTCTGCTTGAAGGGCTCCAGCCCATTCTATGATCATCTAAAAAACAAGGACACTTTCCTCAAAACTCAGTTTATAAATCACTGTTAACAGTAGGGTCACTATGAGTCGAAATCGACTCGATGGCACACAACAACATTAACAGCTGAAGATGGAACCCAGAATGATAGATTTTTACTTCAATGGATACTTTTGGAAATAGTTTTTAAGAACAAAAAGCAACCATGAGCCCAGTGGGCTCTCTTGCAAGTCAGATTAAGGGCATGTAAAAAGACTCACATCATCTAACTGCGTTTCATAGCAGGCCCATCTATGGTATCCCACCCATTCTACCCTCCTCAAGTAGACAGGCAAGCTGGGGCAGAGCACAGAGTGGCTGCCTGCCCCTTCTGTCTGTGCCCGCTGACTCAGGCCTGGCAGCAGGGTGGGAACTGGCTACAACTCCTTCCCTGGATTTCGGGATGTAGACCTTAGAGGGAGGAGTCTGTCTTCAGAGAGAGTGCTTGTTGATGGACAACACAGGTTCCAGAGCTGTTAAAGACCATTTCTCAAAACACATTTCTATAACTACATGGTGAAGGATCACACCACAAGGCAGCACTGGGCCTGCACTAAGAGGCTTGTCTACACGCTGATTGTGCAGGTGAAGGGCAGACCTGGCCAAAGAAACAAGCTTGCTGAGGAGAGACTAGAGAGGGTTTTCCCCCTATTTCCTCCCCACCCTAATCCTTTCTCAAAGGTTTCTCAGAGCCTGAAGGCAGAAGCAGGAATTAGTTGCAGGGTTGGGGTTTGGCCAGGGAGGCAGGTGCCTGCTGGGGCAGGCTGAGGCCACTCCCAGTCATCATGACAAACTGGGAGGCAGTTGGGGGAAAAGTTTGGGGAGAAACACCATTAGCAGAAAAAAGCACAGGAATGAAAGGTTACCACACCCAATACCATCAGCCACAAGTGCCTTGGTAGAGGCTGGCAGGCTGTGGCCTCTCAGCAAGAAGCCAGCTTTGTTTCTTCCTCCAGGTGCTGAGGGAGGGGTGATGGGTCCATGGAGGGGTGAGAACTCAGGCAGCAGTGGCAGCAGTTGGTCTACTGGAGTGCGCCCTCCTTTTTCTAGTTGTGTGTTGTTTTTGTTTGCAAGACTCAACAAATACCAATAGCTGCATTAAAGGTCCTTAATTAAAAATGTTCTACATTCTACTTTGGTGAGTAGCATGTGGGGTCTGTGAGTGGCCATCTAAGATACTCCACTGGTCTCACCCCTTCAGGAGCAAGGGAGAATGAAGAAAACTAAAGATACAAGGGAAAGATTAGTCCAGTGGACCACATCTACCAGAGCCTCCACCAGACTGAGTCCAGCACAACTAGTGGTGCCCAGCTACCACCACTGACTGCTCTGACAGGAATCACAATAGAGGTTCCCGGACAGAGCTGGAGAAAAACGTAGAACAAAATTCTAACTCACAAAAAAAGACCAGACTTACTGGCCTGACAGAGATTGGAGAAACTCCCGGAGTATGGCCCCTGGACACGCTTTTAGCTCAGTAATGAAGTCACTCCTGAGATTCACCCTTCAGCCAAAGATCAGACAGGCTCATAAAACAAAACGAGACTAAAGGGGCACACCAGCCCAGGGGCAAGAAAGAGAAGGCAGGAGGGGACAGGAAAGCTGGTAATAGGGAACCCAAGGTCCAGAAGGGAGAGAGTTGACATGTCGTGGGGTTGTTAACCAATATCATAAAACAGTATGTGTACTAACTATTTAATGAGAAGCTAGTTTGTTCTGTAAACCTTCATCTGAAGTACAATAAAAAAAAGTATGTATGTTGGGGTGGGGGAAAGAGTACTTGATTAACTACTGCTAGGTATGAATCAGTGAACTAAAAACAGACCAGCCATCAACAGTCTACACATTTGATGGCCTTGGATGAGCTGCCATTTGAGAAATGTTGGCTGACATCTCTTTACATATGTACACAGTAGATATGTGTATGTGTGCAGTCCAAATCCCATAAAACAATTCTTATGTATTATCCCATACACAAATTCTAATTTTTCTCTAGGATTTTGTTGTGTTTAATAGAGCAGTATCAGAACCCTCGGAGCCCTGGTGGCGCAATGGTTAAGAGCTCGGCTGCTAACCAAAGGACAGCAGTTCAAATCCACCAACCACTCCTTGGAAACCCTATGGAGCAGTGGTACACAGTCCTATAGGGTCACTATGAGTCGGAATCCACTCAACCGCATAGGGTTTGGTTTTATTTTAATTTTATTAGAACCCTGGCTGCAGTTGACAGTCTGTTAGCTTTCTCGGCAAAGTTTTAATTGAAGAGAAAAAACACCGGCAGTGGGGGAAAGTAGGGAATGCGCTTGACACACCTTGACAGATTTTCACTCCTGTGAGATATCTTGTGTGTGTGTCCGCCTCCTGCTCCCGCACCCAGCCCCTCCCCCACACCTGCCTCCTCCCCACACACATACACCTGCCCCCTCCCTCTACACCCATCCCGTCCCCCACATCCGCCCCCTCCCCGCTACAGTCACACCTGCCCCTTCCCCCAACACTTACACCCGCCCCCTCCCCCCACACCCCGCCTGTCCCCCTCACACCCGTCCCCTGCCCACACACCGGCCCCCTTCCCCCCAACACACAACTGCCCCCTTCCCCACACACACACACACACACACCCTCCCCCCCCACACCTGCCCCTCCCCACACACCTGCCCCCTTCCCCCCCACAGGCCCCACCCCCTCACACACACACACCCTGGGTGGTCTGGGATTTGTGAAGGACCCTGGACCTCCGTGGCTAGAACACCTGCTTGGAGGAGGAAGGTGGAAAGGTCACTGCTGCTTGCAGGCTACCGGCTAACAAGCCAGTACCCATCCCACTCAGGAATTCTTAACTTTCAGTGTGAGGGAAGCAAGCAGAAAATCTTCATTTCTCAGATATTAGAAATACTCTGAAAATAGCCGACAACCAGGAACTTGTTCTAAATGGACTAAAAGACGTTTCATCTTTGTAAATTTGGGACCTAGTACAGTACCTAGTATATAATTATAGGTTCTATGTGTTTATTGAATGAATAATATGAATAAGTGAATCACACACTCTTTCAAAGTGTATTGACCTTTTGATTAATTTTGAATAACCAAACGTTCTCTCACCATTAGCATGGATGATCTGGCTAAACCCTGGGCAAGTTCAAAAAACTGGGCTCTTGCTATGAGAACTATGACTCCTCACAACGATGAGCCTTGGTGGCGCAGTGGTTAAGCACTTGGCTGCTAACTGAAAGATGGGTGATTCGACCCCACCAGCCCCTCCGCAGGGGAAAGATGTGGCAATCTGCTTCTGCAAAGATTTACAGCCTTGGAAACACTATGGGGCAGTTCTACTCTATTCCACAGGGTCCCTATGAGTCGGAGTCAACTCACCAGCGGTGGATTTGGTATGTCCTCATTTCTGCTGGACTGAATCAAGGGAGGGCAAGATGGGGCGAGAGTAGAAAGTGGCAAAGGTGTGACATTTGCCTGGCTTTGGGAGTAACTGGGTGGTATTAGCAATAAGGTGAGCTGATCCAAGGGGGAAACAGGCTCTTGGGAAGCGGGTACAGGATCTTACTCCAGTCCTGCCTCTGGTTTCTAGAGATGGGATTCTTCATCCTTCCAGCACATGCCCAGTAACCCCACCTTGCTTTTACAGCTTTCCGGTCAGCCCAGGTCCCCAAACACTGTGCCCTTTCTCTCCCCACCTGGAAGGTTAACAGCTTATTTTCTATAAGCCAGGAAGAGACCATGGAAATATGGGGGCTACAGTTATCTATCTTTGATAAGCCCTAAGCCAATATGACTCATACAAATAGGGGCGCCATGAGTTGGAATCGACTTGATGCCAGTGAGTTTGGCTTTAGTTTTGGTAAGCCAATATGGCCTGCGTTGTAAATACCAAAACAGCTGTTTCACCCCACTCCACCCCAGTCCAGTGTCAGCCAGCCCTGTCTGCCTGCTACCATGAACACACTTGTTTTCCCATCCTTGAGTGTTGGCAGCTGTTAACAAGAGAACACTTGCCCAGAGATGCCAATGAGCATGGGAGAGAATGAGCTTTTAACCTCTTTGGTCCCAGCAATCTAGAATGTATCATCAACAGCAGATGTCTAAGGACTAGATCGAGAAATCCTTAAAGCTTCCAGCTGCTTTCCTTGTGATCTCTCTCCAGGAGAAGCCTGGGCAGCAGAGAGGGTAAGGGACTACACCAAGGTCGCACAGACACCAAATCACTTGCAAAGAGAGGATCTTGGCTCTGGGGTCCAAGCCAGTGCTTTTCTCACCCAGTTACTGTGTCCTGGAAGAGAAAAATCCTTCCATGCCAGGAGGTCCAAAGCAAGGCATCAGGCATTAATCCTGAGGGACTTGTCATTCACCCCTACCCTCATAAGTTAAAGACAGTCAAGTCTGAGATCCCAAGCAGAGGGACATTCACTCAGAAGCCCATGTAAAGAGCCCTCCTGGCCATGTGTTGAGCACCCTTCTCTCCTGGGCACCCACAGGTATTTTCACACGCCAAGGATGCACCTCTCTTGAGACAAAACTCTTTTAGCCGTTAGCTTGCAAGTTGAATTAGCGACTAGCTTTTCATTGGGCAAAGCACCCCCAGGGAACTGCTCACAAAACCTGAGCAAGTCTCCAAAGCTGGAAAAGCTGGCTCTGGCTCCAGACGCCTGTGGCGGTGAGGGTGCAGGGGATGTGCCTGGGGGAAGGAGGGCTCTCGTGGCCAGAGGATGAAGCACAGGAGGAGAGAGAGGAATAATTTGCTCTCAAATAACAAATCTTCTTTAACAACAATAATAAATAGCTAAAGTATATGTTATGAATTGAATTGAATTGTGTCCCCCAAAACTGTGTGCCAACTTGGCTAGGCCATGATTCCCAGTCTTGTGTGTTGTCCACCATTTTCTGATCTTCCGTGATTTGCCTATGTGTTATACATCCTACCTCTATGATGTTAATGAGGCAGGATTAGAGTCCGTTATGTTAATGAGGCAGGACTCAATCAACAGGACTAGGTTGTATCTTCAGTCGATCTCTTTTGAGATACAAAAGAGAGAAGCAAGCAGAGACAGAAGGACCTCATACAACCATGAATAAAGAACCAGGGGGAGAGCGTGTTCTTTGGATCCGGGTCCCTGTGCTGAGAAGCTCCTAGACCAGGGGAAGATTAATGACAAAGACCTTCCCCCAGAGCTGTCAGAGAAAGCCTTCCCCTGGAGCTGGCACCCTGAATTTGGACTTCTAGCTTCCTAGACTGTTGGAGAATAAATTTCTCTTTGTTAAAGCCATCCACTTGTGGTATTTCTGTTATAGCAGCACTATATAACTAAGACAACACATATAGCACTAATTGTCCGGCACTATTGTAAGTTCTTAGCCCTATTTTACAAACAAAAACTCTCAGAAACAGAGAGGTTAAGTCATTGCCCTAGGTCACACAGCTCTAGTAAGGAGCAGAGAAAGGATTTAAACCCAGAAGCCTACTCCAAACTATGCCCTTGAGGCTAAACTGTAGCCTCTCCAAGGTGGTCTTCAGATCTGGGAAGTGTAGGGCCAAAGTTTCATTACCACCATATCTAGGTCAAATGGGTTGCCATTTGACAGAGAGTTGCTGGGAGTCAGTTCTCCGGACTTTGAAGGCAGCTAGTTCAGCCATAGATCTGTGCAGTTTGGATGGGAAAACCAAGACCCAGAACAAAGCCTTCTCTCCCTACTCCACCCTTTCCCAAGGAGGCAGGGTCTTATGGAATGGGAGTTCCCAGCAGATGACATCTGGAGGTGGCATGGCTGTGCCAAAAGCCACCTGTGTTTGCCTCCTCACCCTTCACTTGACCCCGCGGGCTTCCTTCTCAGACAAGCTGTCTCCGAACAGTGGCAAGATGGTCACCAGCAGCTACCAACCTCTCAGCCCTCCTGAGCCCACTGTCCATTGCAGTCAATTCCAACTCACCACGAGCCTATAGGGCAGAGGAGAACTGCCCCATAGGATTTCCAAGGAGTGGCTGGTAGATTCGAACTGCTGACCTTTTAGTTAGCAGCTGTAGCTAGCTGTAGCTCTTAATCAGTGCACCACCAGGGTGCCAGCCCCGGGGAAAGCACTTCTACCCAACAGTTCTAACGCAGTCCCAGGGATTACTCCTTGGACCGTCCTGGGTCGCATGCCTGCCCCTAAGCCAATCACTGGAGCTGGGAAGAGCATATGCAGATGAGCTAGGTCTGGGTCACTGCTCATCCATCAGGTCAGCATGGCAGCCCCACCTGGACCCCATGGCACATCCCAGATGGGAAGCATCAAGGTGCAGTGACTAGGCCTAGCAGGAGTGGGTTCGGCACAGGTGGAAACCATGGACACCCGCACTTAATGATAGCAGTCTTGCAGAAGATCGTTTCAAAAGTATTTGCATTGTGGCAGCAACACTTTTTTATAGTACTATTGTGACGTTAAAGGCGCACCGGTTAAGCACTCAGCTGCTAACTGAAAAGTTGATGGTGCGAACTCACCAGCTGCTCCGTGGGAGACAGACGTGGCAGTCTGCTTCTGTGAAGGTTTATAGCCTTGGAAACTCTAGGGAGCAGTTCTTCTCTGTCCCATAGGGTCACTGTAAGTCAGAATCAACTCCACGGCAACGGGTTATGGTGAAGTCAATGGCCTAAGACCGTGAAGAAATTAAACGCTGTGTGAGAGGAGCGATCATAAAAATATCCACATTTTTCAATGAAAAACAAAAAACTTGAAATGATGGAACTCACAGCAGAAGATCTGGAGCAGAGAACACCTGAAGGGCCAGCACTGGCTCTGCTGAAAACAAGCCAGGCACCCCTAGGCTGTTGTGTCTTCTTGCTCGACTTGTTCCCATAACCCCGCCCTCCTTGCCTCACGGAGTCATTTAAGGATAAGATATGAATATGCAAGTGCTTTGCCCTATGTGAGTATTAAATTCTGAGGAAAATCCCTAAGGAACCAGAGCACAGTGGATATGGCCAGAAAGCAGCCCAACAGATGACAAAGGCATATGCCGAAATAAGACTGTCGACATGCCCTGGACTGCAGAAGGTTATAGGAGGCACCCCCTGTGAGGGGAGGAGACCAAAGGCCACTGGAGTCCAGGTTTCTGACTGCAAGGAGCTGACAGTCTATAACCGAGAACAAACACGCTTACCAGACTTGATACTTCAGAGTCACAAACAGCACAGTGACAGCGTCTAACTGAACCGAGGAGCACTGACCAGCAAAGAGCCCCACCTGGGTGGTTGCAACATAGTAGGTTGAGCTCAGAGCAGCAATTCCCTGGGATGGGGCCCCACCAGGGGCGGGCAGTGGCAGGCAGGTAGGACCAGGCCGCAGGGCCTGGCTGGCCTGGCGCCAGGACGCCTTCTTGTTCAGAGCCCAGTGATGCAAGTGAACACATTGTGGACATCTAATGCTCCTTCAGAGAAGAGACTGCTCATTTCAGAGGCCAGGTTAAAATCGCTTCAGAATCGCTCACCTGTAAGAATAATAATTACAAAAGATGGCGATGTAATCTATGGAGGGGCCAAAAAAGGGCAATGTCATCATGGAAAAGACTGGCCTACAGGTACTGTACTCGGCCTCTGGAATGGAGTTCAGAGAACGGGCCAGGACCATCTCCTCCACTGCCTGGGCCACCTGCTAATCCTAAGGATCATCATGGAAAAGACATCTGAGAAAACCCACTCAGACTGTAAAGAGAGAGACTAGGCCAGTGACCACTGTTTGCACCTGCAGTTTATTAAACATAGGAGGAAACCACTAGCTGGGGTTCATCTATGAAAGCTCCCACAAAGGTCTGGGGGACCCAGAGTCTGACTGATACCTGGGGTCTGTGCTGTGAATACCTTACTCAGCTGTACCTCAGCTGCAAACTCTCCTGGAGACAGACCCTCTCCACAGCAGCTGCTCCTCCAAGGGATCTAGATTATAGTCAAGTTACGCTATAGGTTTTCAGGGAGCCCTTGGACTGTTTTAAAACCCCCATACCCTTGCTTCTTAGACTTGCAACACACCTATTGAAAAAGAACATCACAATATTCTTTACCAGTTAATACAGATTTTTAAATTCTACTTGTCCCACAGGTTAGTTACCTTCCCGTCCTTTGGGTTATTTGTTAGGGAATCTGAGAAAAGCTTCTACAAACCTCTGTTGTCTTACGAGCATGTTTAAAAGAATGCTGTATGTATCCTGAAGACCATCTGTGCAGGCATAGTTATTTCCATCCATGGCTCTGGATTTGAAGCCCTTTGAATTCCAACTTTTCTCAGGCACAGGCTCCACAGACCGATTAGTGCTGCCTGAGGGCCAGCCTGGGCCGTCTGGGGCCTAAGGAGCGAGCTCAGATGTGCACCAGCTGCCGAACCTACCCAGCCTCGGCACTTACCTTCCAGAGGCCATCACCCTCCGAAAGAGCAAAGAAAGGGACAATTACTACTCGGAGCAGCCGGCAGTAGTTTTAGCCTTGCTGAGGTTGATAAGACTGTAAGCTCCATGAGGAGAGGGGAGGGAAGGGATCTTGTTTTGATTCCCACTGCATCCCAAGCTCCTAGCACAGGGCCTGGCACAGAGTGGATGCTCAGCAAACATTTTGTTTTGTTTTGTTTTGTTTTTGAAGCAGTCCTTCCTTCTTGCTAAGCGGCTGGCAGCTCCTTGCATACTTTTCTTAGTGATGACGTGACTTCGCTGCCAGTGGCCTCCAGAAGCCTGCCTTCCATTCAGCTGGGAAGAGGGGCACTAGCAAAGACCCATCCTCAGGAAGCTGGACGCAGGGCTGCAGGCATGTCCCCCCAACAGGCCACGGCAAAGGGCAAAGGAAGTGAAAACACCGCATCCAGCCCTGGGCCGGCGGTGATATCAAAAAAGGCTACTTTGCCCTGTTAGCAAAATCCAAATATAACAGGACCTCCGTCACTGAAGTTGCAGCCTGTGAAGATGACTTAGCATGAATCCGGTGGAGGAAATCAAATTCAAACGGAATCAGTGACCTTTAGTTCTGGAGGGACAGGGAAGCAAAAATTTTGGTGGCCTGGGCTTGCCACGCAGTTCTCGTGGCATAGTAGTTAAAAGCTTGGCTGCTAACCAAAAGGTTGGCAGTTCGAAGCCACCAGCTTCTCCTGGGAAACCCTATGCGGCAGTTCTATAGTCGGAATTGACTCGATGGCAACCGGTTTGGTTTTTTGGTTTTGGGCTTGCCGCAGCAGGGGCCACACTGACGGGCTGGAGGGTTTTTCACGAAAACCACGTCCCATCCTCACAGTGCAGCTCTCCTTTGTCTTCAGGAATGGTTTTCACAGCTGAACACATTAATCCTAGGTCTTTCTTCTCTCAAATCCCCTTTCCCCCTCCTTCGTCCTAGCTCTGAATTCTAGTCACCGAACTGACCACAAAGGTATATAAAAGCCTTGTGCTCAAGCATGCTCCTCAGAGCAGAAGGGCAGGGAGCTTGTAGGGATGCAAATCTCAGGCCCCGCTCAGCCATTGCTGAGTCAGAATGTGCATTTTAAACAGGATCCCCTGATGGTTCATACGCACATTAAAGTTTGAGAAGCATTGGGTCAGAATATATAATCTTCATTGAGAAAATGATTCTATTTTCTGTTTGCTGCCACAATAAATTACCACCAACTTAGCAGCTTAAAACAACACTCATTTATTATCTCACGTGTCTGTGGGGTGGAAGTCTGGGCACACAGTGTGGCTCAGCTGGGTCCCCTGCCTAGGGTCTCACCAAGGTGCATGCTCAGTTTTCCAAGCTCACTGGATGTTGGCAGAAATCGTTTCTTACTCATGCTTTCCACAAGGCCCCTTCATCTTCAGGTCAGCAAGGGTATGTTGAACCCTTCTCATGCTTCGGACCACTCTGAATTCCACTTTTGCTTAAAGCCCACCCTGATGATTTGGGATTTTAAAATGATTTGAGAGATAAAATCGGAGCCATTATTGCCTGTCCTTGAGTATAAAGAATGTGACCCAGCTGGAGTTGGACTCAGAAGAACTCACAAGGACACATCAACTGGGCCCTGAGGTATAAAGACAACAGCTAAGACAATCTTGGAAAACGTATTTATTTTACTGTGCTTTAGGTGAAAGTTTACAATTCAAGTTAGTCTCTCATACAAAAATTTATACAGACTTGTTATGTGACCCTAACTGCTCTCCCTATACTTTGACAGCACACGCCTCCTTTCCACCCCAGATTTCCCGTGTCCATTCAACCAGCTCCGGACCCTCCCATCTCATCTCTGGACAGGAGCTGCCCATTAAGTCTCATGTATCTATTTGAGCTAAGAAGCACACTCTTCACGAGTATCATTTTATGTTCCACAGTCCAGTCTAATCTTTGAAGAGTTGGCTTCGGGAATGGTTTTAGTTTTGGGCTAGCAGACAGTCCAGGGGCCATGTCTTCTGGGGTCCCTCCAGTCTCAGTCACACCATTAAGTCTGGTCTTTTTACTAGAATTTGAGTTCTGCATCTCACTTTCCTCCTGCTCCGTCAGGGACTGTATGTTGTGTTCCCTGTCAGGGCGGTCATTGGTGGTAACTGGGCATCATCTAGTTCTTCTGGTCTCAGGCTAATGAAGTCTCTGGTTTATGCGGCCCTTTCCGTCTCTTGGGCTAATATTTTCCTTGTGTCTTTGTTCTTCATTCTCCTTTGCTCCAGGTGGGTTGGGACCAATTGATGCACCTTAGATGGCTGCTTGCTAGCCTCTAAGACCCCAGATGCCACTCACCAAAGTAGGATGCAGAACATTTTCTTAATAAACTTTGTTATGCCAATGGACTAGATGTCCCCTGAAAGCATGGTCCCCAGACACCCCCCCCCCCACGACTCTGTCCCTCAAAGTGTTTATTTGTATTCAGGAAACTTCTTAGCTTTTGGTTTCGTCCAGTTGTGCTGACTTCCACTGTAGTGTGTGCTGTCCTTCCCTTCACCTAATTCTTGTCTACTATCTAGTCAGTGAATTCCTCTCTCCCTCCCTCCCCACCCTTGTAACCATCAAAGAATGTTTTCTTCTGTGTTTAAATCTTTTCTTGAGTTCTTATAATAGTGGTCTTACACAATATTTGTCCTTTTGTGACTAATTTCACTTAGCATAATGCCTTCCAGATTCCTCCATGTTGTAAGATGTTTCAGATTCATGGCTGTGGAAAACATATTTTAGGAAAACTTTCATATAAACAAATCATAAACACAGCACAAAAGACCTATATATTTTCTACTCTTATCTTTTTCTATTAGCATTTAGTAAACTGTAAGATTTGTTGGACCAACGAAGACCCTCCTGACTGTCGCTACTGAAACTTGTACCAATGATTATTAAAAACAATTCAAAACATAGAATCAGGGTGATTTACCAGTTTTTAGCCAATCTGTGAAAAGGTGAGGCTTTCAATGATTTTATTCATTTGTAACGTTAATATCTACTGATGATTCTGTAACGTCCCTCGGACTCTGGCAGACATGGCTCTGGCAGCATGCTTGTCCATTTCCCACTTTTGCCTCTTGGAACATACGCCAAATAAAATCTTTCTTTTTGCTTTACTATAACTTTGGGGTGATTTTACCCTAGGACAAAAATCAACTGATTAGTAATCTGCAAAGTCCTTTTTGCCATATCATGTAACATAACCACAGGCATGATACCAGAGGGCAAAGGTCATGGAGGACAAGATTCTGTCTACACCATGACTTCATCACAATAGGTCCAAATCTGGATTCATCACCTCAGATGGGTGCTCAGAAGTGCTCTGAATTTTTGGTTATCACTTGTTTCTCCATCTGCCACATCCCACTTGACTCTCCCTCCCTGGTTCATCCTATTTCACTCCATCTGGCCATTGCCCACAGTCCAACTTGCCGATACAGTGCCTCTCAAGACATCCCAATTCCCCATCACCCCAGGAAAGTGCTTCTCTGAGGTGCATGTGCCAGAGCAGTGAGCACTCAGCCCCACTTGGGAGCTCTGCTTGTTGCTGTCTCTGGGGTAAAAGTGGTAGCATGCTCAGAAGTCCGCAGCTGACAAAAGTGATTCCCACAGGACCATGGTCTTGGGGAACATCTAGCTCAATTGGCATGACACAGCTTATAAAGACAATGCTCTACATTCTACCTTGGTGAGTAGTGTCTGGGGTCTTAAAAGCCTGTGAACGGCCATCTAAGATACTCCGCTGGTCTCATTCCTTCGGGAGCAAGGGAGAATAAAGAAAACAGGATACAAGGAAAAGATTAGTCCAAAGGACTAATGGTCCACAGCTACCAAGGCCTCCACCGGACTGAGTCCAGTCCAGTTAGATGGTGCCCGGCTACCACTGACTGCTCTGACCGGGATCACAACAGAGGGTTCTGGACAGAGCTGGAGAAGGATGTAGAGCATAATTCTAACTCACAAAAAAAAAGACCAGATTTACTAGCCTAAAGGAGACTGGAGAAACCCCGAGAGCACGGCCCCCAGATTAGCTCAGGGGTGAAGTTACCTCCGAGGTTCACGGTTCAGCCTGGAAGTGGACAGCCCCGTAAAACCAAATGAAACTAACGAGGTACAGGAATCTAGTGACAAGGGCCAGAAAGCAGAAGGGGACAAGGAAGCTGGTGATAGGGAACCCAAGGTTGAGTAAGGATATTGTTGTGTTGTGAGATTGTTAACCATTGTCATAGGGCAACATTTGTAGTAACTGTTAAATGAGAAACTATTTTGTTCTGTAAGCCTTCATCTTAAGTGAGAATAGCAGCACAATTGAAAGAGCGTAGTCAATGTCACTGAACTGTGCATGTAGAAATTTTTGAAATGGTGTATCTTTGGCTATGTGTATTTTCACCAAAAAAAAAAAAAAAAAAGGTTGAGAAGTTAGAGGGTTGATATGTTGTGGGATTGTTAACCAATGTCATAAAACAACGTGTACTACTGTTTCACGAGAAACTTTGTTCTGTCAGCCTTCACCTGAAGTACAATTAAAAATAAATAAATAAATAAAAAGTGATTCCCACAGCTGTTAATAAAGCAAACCTTGTCCTCCTTCTACGTCTCTTAAAGCAAGGATGCTAAACCAATGCTAGAGACATGTCTTGGGCTGCAGCAAGGACATCACTTCAGCCAACCCACTGTGAACAGGGCCTCTGCAGTTGTCAATTTTGGCTCATGTGGAATCCATTGAATTTGTATTTTTGCATCTTTTGAAATATATAGATGGGATTTGGGGTTGTAATGAGCTTAGATAAAAGCAAACTAGTTCTCAGAAAATGAAACAAGAATTGAAACGTCATTCAAAATTAGGGAGTGGGTTTCAGAGAAAGATGGATGGCATACATGTAGGTCACTGAATCATCTTATTTGTGCCTCCCGGTTCGGGAGTTTGGACTTGGCTTAGCCGGACTGCCATGCGACCTTAGTTGACCTACCCAAATCTTCCTGGCTCTGTTTGCTTTGTCTATTGAATTTAGGGAGTTGAAAAAGTATCATTACAGTCCTGCTAGGTGCCAGGTATGGATTTGCTATACTCTGAGGACACAGAGATGAAGACGTGCTCTCAAAGATCTTTAACTAGTAGGGAGCAGGCTCTTAAACTGAGGACAGTGTGATAATTACGGTTAACGGCATTTATGTGCAGGGGGCCGTGGTGATGGGTTAGGACTAGATTATTTCAAACGTAGCTCCCTTCTCCAAAACCTGTTTCTGTGACAACATCCCAAGACAAAGGCAGTGTCATATGGAGTGGGAGGGTAGGAAGGAGCTGGGTCTGCCTAGAACAGTTTGACAAGGATGAACTGTTGTGTTTATTCTACATTTCAGGCTTTCCTCAGAATAGGAGAGCCAAGCTTCTTAAATGTCCGTGTGCCCACAAATCACCTGGGCACCTTGTTAAAATGCAGCTTCTGCAGGTCTGGGATGTAGCTGAGATGCTTTATTTCCAGCAACCTTCTAGATGATACCTACGCTGCTGATCCATAGATGACAATTTGGATCACAAAGGGACTAATGGTTAAGAGCTGTGGCTGCTAACCAAAAGGTTGGCAGTTCAAATCCACTAGCCATTCTCTGGAAACTATGGGGCAATTCTACTCTGTCCTCTAGGGTTGCTGTGAGTCAGAATCAACTCAATGGCCCCGGTTTGGTGTTTTTGGTTTAAAGGACTAAACAAAAGCAGCCCTGGTGGCACAGTGGTTAAGCACTTGGCTGCTAACCAAAGGTTGGCTGTTCGAACTCACCAGTCACTCTGTAGGAGAAAGACGTGGCAGTCTACTTCTGTAAAGATCTATGGCCCTGAAAACCCTATGGGGCAGTTTTACTCTGTCCTACAGGGTCGCTGTGAGTTGGAATCGACTTGATGGCAGTGGGTTTGGCTTTTTGAGTTTAAAGAACTAAATACAACCAGCTTTGAAGACCAGGCAATTGAGTCTCACACTATTTTGATCTATTGACTGGAGACTAATCTTGTCAAGGAAAACTGTGGTTTTGTTTCCTTAGGTTTCCAAGCTGTCTTATACTTGGAACTTTTTAAAACATTGTGTATTTTATTTTGATCATTTTGGTGGACTATAGGTGACAAAATTATAGTTCCATCTATCCCACTCTGGACATAAAGCTTTAGTCTCATACTGTGTTAGAATGTATCTCTTACTAGAATTTTCTGTAGAAAATGATCTCTACCTACTTAAGCTCTGTTGTACTTTCTTAGTGGTAATTTCCCCCTATACGATGGTGATAGCAAGAAAGGCTAGTTCGCCCTTTTGGCAAAATCCAAATATGACAGGACTTCCTGTCACTGAAGTTGCAGCCTGTGAAGAGACTTAGAAGTCTGGTGGAAGAGATCAAACGGAATCACTGACCATTCGTTTTGGAGGGACAGGGAAGTGAGACTGGCTTTAAATCTCAGTCTACATTTAATTGCTTAGAAAGCTTATACTCGACTCCTGAACTCAGTTTTCTTATCTGTAAAACGAGGGCAACGGTGTCCCTCAGGGTGGCGAGGACTAAATGAGAAAATGAAGTGCCCACGTGTAGCAGGTATTTAATGATTAGTTCCCCAATCCTCACCCTCATGTTGAGGTGTGTGAAAAACGTTGTTAGACACAGATTTTCCTGGAGTGTGTAGCTCTGTAAGTGGAAACCGTGTGTATACCTAACTGCAGTTTTGCTGTGGCTGGAGGAAAAAAGGCAGGGGTTTTCTGTTTTTTTCTGCCTACCCTCCTATTAACAGGCTTAAAAGGAAGGTGGCTGGTAGTTGCCATAGAGTGGGCTGACTCATGACCGCCTTTCCTACATCAGAAGGGAACGCGGCCTCGTCCTGCACCGTCTTCACGAGCGCTGGTATGCTTTAGTAACAACTGTGGGAATCACTTCTGTCAGCTGCAGACTTATGAGCATGCTACCAATTTTCCGTCAGAGACAGCAACAAGCAGAGCTCGCAAGTGGGGCTGAGTGCTCACCGCCTGAGCATGGAGGCAGCCACAGGTAGCCTATCCGGAATACCCAGTGCACTCCTGTTTCTCCCAACGGCCATTCTCCAGGTGGTGGGGTTGGGCCCCAGCTGCCCCAAAATATACAAGAAAAACTCAAGAATATCTGCCCCCCTCTCCTTTTTAAAAAAAAAAAAAAAAAAAAAAACAGATCATAGATGAAGCAAACCTTTCTCAATAGAGGAGAAAGTAGTGGGTACTGTGACAAAGATTCATGCCAAGAATACACCTAAAGACTGAAGGCATACGTCATGACACTAACCAAAGAATGCTCACAGAAAACTCGACGGCTTGGTTTGAAGCTCTGAATACGTTCCAACTTTTTTTGTATTTCACAATTTACATTTTTATTTATTTGAGTCCAGTCTGCTAAATAAAAACAGTAACAAGATATCTCACAAACTGTCACACAATTTAAAGACTTGAATTTCATAAAAAATATTGGGCACATACTCATACTGGCTAAACTCACATGCTGTGTTTCATCTATGGTCTAAACTACTCTGTAAGAGATTTGGTTCCAGCGCTAAAAATAATCCATCAGTATTTTTTTTTTTTAACATGTTTTAAAAAGTTTGTGTTCTTATTCAAAAAGATCCACAGACTAATTCAGCATGTAAAAATAATTTTGCAAAATCCAAGATAACACTTTCAAACCCACTTTATTTCCTTTTTTCCTTCTCACACATTCAGAGGTCTCCACACACCACACTTATCACAGCTATCAAGTCACTTGTTGTTGGTCAGGTACCATTTATTCCTTTATCATTTTATCCCTAAAATTGTGTTGGCGTCAAAATATGACAGTTAACCAGTGTTAAATCCATAAAATATTTACACGTTAAGCTTTAGACACTCGGCAATTAAACCACATAAAAACAGGCCAAGACCCCCCGCTGTACATGATCTCAGTCAGGTATTTACCATCCCTAATTTGGCGCCCGTACACTGGTTCAAAGGGCAGCAGTCAGGCAACAGGCAGTTACTTCGGAGGGCATTGAACATTAGGCTCTGGAAGCACGTTATGATGTTACCCCAGTGTCACGTACCATCCACCTTTCTCCAAGGTGGTCTCATAATTCTAGAATGGCCAGTCCAGCTGATACGAAATGAAGACAGACAACACAACATTTACTCTGTAGAAATATCCTACTCTTACTATGCATTCACTGTGATTTTGAATGTAACTCGTCCCAAAAACTTGTCACGATCATCCTTGTTTTTTAGGTTGGGCGAACCGTCAATTATGCAGTCAAATGTCGCTTCTTTCCTGGTATTGTTAAGATTAAAGGATGCCTGGACAGCAACTACTGGCTGTCGATACCCCACCTAGAAAATAAAGGAAAATACACCAATTAAAACTCTACAGTAACTTCATCTACAATTTCCTCTATGCAGAGTTGGTCTATTCTGTAAATTAAAAAAAAAAAAAAAACCCCACAATTTTAGTTTATTAGACCTATTATTTTCTACTCAATGCCTCATTTATTGTTTTTTTAAGCTGAAATTTAATTATTTTCATATTTCATTTTTATTGATATAAGTCTGACTATGAATTTTCCTGCTTTAAATGTATAGACTGTGATCATGGCTTTAAATGTATCCTATAGATTAGTGATTATATTGTATTGTCTTTATAACATTCTATAATCTTGTTTCAAATTTCCCCTTTCATCAAAGAGTTGTTTAATAGTTCTGTTTAATTTTCCAAATGGAAGGATCTTATAAAAACAATCACACTGCACTGCAATCAGAAAATATTATTTGTAATATGATCTCTACTTTACGGAACTTAAGGATATTTTTTTTGTGACCTAATACATGATAAACTGTTGTGACTGCTCTGTGTGTGCTGGAGAAGAATATGTATTCTCTATTACAGGGCATAACATTTGGTAAATATCCAGTAGTTCTATCTTACAGATTGTTACTTAGGTCTTCTATATTCTTATGACTGCTGTGTAATTTGGTGCATATATATTCATAATTTGTTTTAGCCTCATTGTGCATTCTATATATAACTCTTCACAAAAAGGAACCAGGGTTGACTCCAGGGCTGCGGTAGGGAAAGTACAAGTTGAGACTCGGACATCTTCTGGTGCGAGAAAGTGAGGAAATGCTCTAAGAATTATGCGAGCATGTCAAAAGGAAAAGGAGCCAACCTGAAAGTCTACCACTGAACTAGTTGGGGACACTTTGCGCATCTATTGAAATTTGCGCATCTATTGAATAACAGATTATAGCCCCTGAATTAAAGAATCCATGAGTCCACACTGATAACGAACAGAAGGAAAAACTGTAGAATGCCAATTAAAACATGTAAAAAGGCCCCTGAAATCATCTTAAAACTGAACAATAGTTTAGCTTCACTAGTAAAAAATGTCTGCCTTGAGCATTATGCTCTTTTAAGAACCGTCTATATGGGATCGAATTGACAATAGCAACTCAAAAGATTAGACAGGAACCTCAGGGGGCAGTGAGTTTATGTTAAAGAGGGAGGAACAACTCAGAAAAGGAGGGTGAGAATGGTTACACAACTCTAAGAATACAATCACTGTCACTAAACTGTACACGTAGAAACTGGCGAACTGGTGTATGTTTCACTGTGTATATTCTCAGCAACAAAATTTAGGGAAAAAAATGTAAAAAGGAAAGATGGAATTAGTAAAACCACCCTTTGGGATCAATCATAGTAGTAAATAATACAGGCAAGAATCAATGAATTCTAAAAGTGTGGGAGAAAATTTGATAAGAAACACTATTTATAGACTCAAAGTATCCCCCATAAGATATTTGCTGATTACAAAGGGGGGGGGGGGGGGAAACTCGACTAACTTGACAGTGGAGAAACCGGCTGACACCAAGCGATCAAGGTCAGCATCACCATTAATGATGATGACAGTCAACACCACGTGCCTCCTCAGAGAGGGTCTGGAGGAAGATACAATTCCGAGGGATTCCTGACAGAAATGCACAACCTAAACCTACTCATGGGGAAAAAACACACAAAAACCCTCAAATTAACAAACAAACCCAAAAAAGGGTCCGTACTCATTTTTAAAGAGTACAAGGACATGAAATACAGACGGAAGAAGTGCTCCAGATTAAAGGCAGCTAAAGATGTTAACAGCGTGATATCCTGGACAAGGAAAACACTTTTTTCTTTTGCTACAAAGGACGTTACTAGAAAGAACGATGAAATATGAACAAGGTCTATAAGTTGAGTGACAGTTCTGTATCAATGTTTATTTTCTTTGATAATTTATCATGGTTATATAAGATAATGCCGCTAAATGGTTCAGGGGTGTTTGTATACATACATACATGCATAGACAAAGACAGTGAATATTATTAGCCAAAATGAAGTAAAATTTGGGAAATCTGAATCTGGGTAAAGGGTTGAAAAGAGGAATTCTTTGTATTAGTCTAGTTTAAGAGTAAACCTGAAATTATTTCGAAATGAAAAATGTACACACAGTATGACCCTCATTTCAAAATCTCTCTCTCTATATTCATTGTTAGATGCCATCCAATTGATTTATGACCCACAGTGATTCCCCTGTGCTACAGAGTAGAACTGCCCATAGGGTTTTCAAGGCTGTAATTTTTATGGAAGCAGATTGCCAGGTCTTTCTCCCAAAGAGCCGCTGGGTGGGTTCAAACTGCCAACCTTTCAGTTAGCGGCTGAACACTGTGTATGTTGTGCGTGTGTCTAAGAAAAGAACTAGAGAAAAACTACACCAGAATATAAAGTTATTTCTGGGCAGTAAGTTTTCTTATTTCTTTAATACTTTTCTGTATTCTCTAAATAAATGCACACTACTTCTATAATGAAAGAGAAATGGTATTTTTAAAATTAACTACCCTTTATCTGCTTGGATTTTGGGTTTCGGATTGTACGTGTGGGATCTCCATCTGCCATCATCATTGGTTTTTGAAAGCCAGGAGAGACAATGCAAAAGTAACACAGGACATGTGTCTATCCAGCCCGGACTAGTGGTATTTTAATAGAGACGTGCCAACTTCCAAAAAGATTCAGCACCACTTAAGAACATCTAAATACTTACATGCAGTTTTTTCCCATAATACGGAAAGTATTTCAAGTCTATATGTCCACCCGAAGGATAAGTTGTTATAAGTGCTGTGCGTTCATCCTAAAGTTAAAAAGAGAAAGAAAATCTTTTTAGGTTAAAAAAAAGAGAATTAAAAACAAAAGCGTGTGTATTAAAGCACTATCGACCACGAACACGATGAAGAGACTACAATGCTGCCGCAGCTATATTAATCACAAGTGTGTTCTGAGAAGAGATCTGCTCATCTTGATTGAAAATATCATGTAATTAAACCCGACACAAACATCTTCTTCTATTTCCTGTCATACCCTGTTCCCTTTTCCCTCAGTGTCCCTTCCAACTCACAACCACACCCACTGCCTGTACAATCCCATCTACCCCCACAAACTACCAAATGCCTGTTCTGTGGCCACTGAAAGTAGGCATGCACCAGCTTTGGGACTGAAGTTTTCCTCAACTGAACACTGTGCTTCCATACTGGAATGCAATGGCCGCCACAAGGTGTCAGTCCAGAATGTAGCACTCAGGGCTGGAAGGCAGCAGATCCAAGAATTTTATGTGACTAATAACCAAGATAAAACCACCCAGAAGGAAACTATGATGCCACTGACAGAAAATTTAGGGTACCCCAAACAAAACACTTCTTAATTTAAATACCACATATTTCCCACAAATAACTCTATGAACACATGTAAATCAACAAGTACTCTGCATCTACTGCAATTATATTTCAGTTAGAAAAACAGATAAGCACTATAAATACACAATTCTAACGAGCATCTACAGTCCAATTCATTCAAGTTATTACTTACCTCTAATATTCTTGATACCCACCACTCATCAGTCAGATTGTCATACTGTGGTGGCTTACATGTTGCTGTGATGCTGGAAACTATGCCACCAGTATTTCAACTACCAGCAGGGTCACCCATAGCTTCCAGACTAAGACAGACTAGGAAAAAGGACCTGGTCATGTACTTCTAAAAAAACTGGCCAGTGAAAACCTTATGAAAAGCAATGTACATGGGGTCGCTATGAGTTGGAACTGACTCGATGGCACCTAATGTTATTGTTATAAATAAGCAATTTATGAAATTTCTCATGTCACACATCTCAAATAGGCCTAATTCTAGTAACTGTGATACATACTGAGTAGACAGTAAACAGACTACAATAATCAAAAAGTGGCAGATTTGTTGTTGTTGCACTAATAAAAATAAAACATTACTAGAACACGTGAATTCTAGATTTGATTAAACTAATTTCTATTTCTGAAAGCACATATAAAACAGCACAGCAAAACTAAAATTACTCTATGGAAAGGCCCTACTCACTGCCTACTTAATTTCAGGATCACAGTGTAGCACATGTGCATATGGTGGGAATGAGAAATACACAGACAAGAGGCAGGAGCAAGACCGGGCAAAGCACAGTATGATACCATTAGTTGCCGCTGAGTCAATTCCAACTCATGGTGACCCCATGTGTGCAGAATGGATCTGCTCCATAGGGTTTTCAAGGTTGTGACCTTCAGGAAGCAGATCGCCAGGCCTATCTTCTGAGGAGCCTCTGAGAGGGTATGAACCACCAGTCTTTTGGCTAGTACTCCAGGGTTTAACCGTTTATGCCACCCAGGGGCATCCCCACAAAAAGGGTAATCTGTAATAATCCAAATCAAGGATATATGAAAAGAGCAGGAGATAACAAGCCTAAGACAAACTGTAGGGGACATTTTTCAATCACTAATCAACACCATCCTACACTGGTGCTCCTTAATTTAAAAGTTTTTATGTAATCTAAAGTAGCATTTTATAGGCTGATTAATCATTTTCACATGAGTGCTTTTCTGCATTAGTTGCCTGTTTAAACTATTTTTCTCTAATATTCGAGCTTAATTCATAGAAACAGAGATATTTCCCAAAGTGAAGAGGTTTGCTTTTGGTAATGGAATTGGAGATAACTTTTACTTTCTTCTTACTTTCTGCACTGTTTGATTTAAAAGAAGGCCATTTACAGAAACAATAAACTACTTTCAAAAGGAAAAATTCAATTCAATATCTTTCTGACCTAATAGTAAGGGAGTATAATTTATTGAGCACTTCTGTGTTTATTTCCTAGCAGATACCACACTTAACTTATATTTACACCTCACTTAGGCCTCAGAAGGGAACAGAGGATCAGAGTCAAGGTCACTTGCTCAAGAGCACTCAAGTGTGACAGACCTTAACTGTAATCTTGGTTTGTACCTAAACCATTATCTTAGCAAAGGCTTTTCCCTTGTATTTTATACTTCCTGTGAAAATAAACATTTAGAAACTGTGAAATATTGAAATGCATTATCTGAATAATGATGAGATATTTTAGGGTGAAGCATCCATGTCACACTTTTCTAAGTACATGGGTGGCATTTTCTTGGAAACTATGAGCAACTAACTCCAAGAGTTGACTGACAGTCACTCAGTTCCACTGAAAATCAAGTTTAAAAGTGAATGCATTTTGTTTTCTAGAACCGTCACCCACAAAGGACTTGAAGCACACACACAAAGGTGTTCTAAGCACTGGTTATCTCTGGTAGCAGAGATTTTAAAATAATTCTTATGTATTTTTCTAAAATGAACATGATTCGTTTTTGTAGAAAGCAAACGAAAATAAAATACTTAATAAAACTAATGACATAAACAAGAATACTGCATCTTTTACAGAATCACCCTTTAAACTGGTACACATACAAAGACCACCTCTAAGACCACGCTCTGGTACGGGCATTTCGGGATTCCCAGGTCTCTAACTAGAATAAAAACAATCAGAGCAGATCGAACCGCTAAGAATGCAAGACGAAATAAAAGACATGCGCGTTCATGAATGACACGTGAACTAAGGGCTTTAAACTAAAAAACACCTCATAAAGACAAATCCAATGGAAAACAGCAATTATGATCATACACAGCCAATACATCCATCTGTTCTACAGGGACACACCTCTAAAGTTTATGAACTCCAGCTGGTTACTCCTTTGTATATGGTTTAGGAATAAAATTCAAAATTTTATAAGCATTTCTTCCAATGGTGTTTTTCTAAAAGAAACTAAAAAAATCCCACAACTAAATAAGTAAACAAAACAAAACTCCCACTTATTCTGATTATTCCATGTACTTTACACGTTATCTCTTCAAAGTAAAAGGGGCAGCAAACTGAAATCACAACCACTGGAGCTGTATTTTTCATAAACATTTCCCAGCCACCCTGGAAGCAAAGGCTACATACATACTGTGAAGGAAAGGGCTTTTGCCTTTTATGGCATAAATGTGTGTGCACGTGTGTGTACGCGTCACAGATCCTTCATTCCAAGCTTATCTCTGTAGCCCACTCACATGCAAAGGCAAAGTCTCCCGCATACAGGTGCACCATCCGGAAATGAGCATTTTTACCGCGCTGAGGTCTAGGACCCAAGCCTCAGCAACTCTAGTGAATAAATACTCTCAAGCTTTCAAGTGTGAGGCCTGGACCAGCAACATCAGCATCACCTGGAAACTTGTCAGAAATGCAAATTTTGGGCCACACCCCAGACAGATTTACTGAGTCAGAAACTTCGGGCATGGGACCCAGCGATCTGTGGTTCAATAAACCCTCCAAGTGATTCTGATGCATGATCAAGTCTGAGAACCACTATCCAAGAAGTTTCTGCCCAAGTGAGAATTCCATTTGTGGTTAAAAGCAATTACAATTCTTTACAAAACAGCTTTAAAAGTGATTTCAGTGTAACATTTCAAGTAAAATACTGACATACACTTCGAGTTGACATGTTATTATTTAGCACAATGATAAAATTAAGTTTAGAACTCAACAGTCTGTCCTCAGAACTCCTACCCATCATTTACATATTTGTCTTAGCTGCATTTGCAGCACGGAGAGGAAACAAAACAAGTTATCAGACGGAAACTGCACAGAAGTCTGGGAAAAACAGAGAGTGGAGACAATGCCTCTACCTCAAGGAAAATGCACCATAATTCACTGAATCTCGGATGCTACTGATGGTTACCAGACCAATTTATGTGCTACTGAGAAAGAAAGAAAAAAAATCTTATGATACACTATTAAGATACCATCAGTTATAAGGCCAACCGCAATTTCCAAAATACTAATTGGAAAAATAAATGCAACTCTTGAACAACTGGTGAAATATGGCACAGGTAAATGTAAAGGCAATGTATGTGAAATCCAACAGACAAGGAAAACAAGGTTTCTGAATTATCATCAGCAAAGACAGGATGGGCTACTCATAAAAGTGTGGTGTATTATGTTGTACTTCCGAAAATGGCACTAGAGAGGACTTTAAACGTGTGACAGGAGAGAAGAAATGAGACTAAACTTATTAGACTTTTAAAGTATTCTTCGGAAACACCAAAGTATTAACAGAAGCTCAGTTATTTTCTGAATAATACTAACCTTTGGAGTACACGTTATCCTTGGTTGTCCTTTAGGTTTCAATCCAATTATCTAAGATTAAAAAATATTGATGAATTTAAACACCACATATAAATACAGTGGAAGCTCCTCCTTTGTTGCTAGGGATTGGAGGTAGATGGGCTGCGATTAGCACTCACCCTACATATTAACATTGTTAAAGCTGGCTTTTACTTTTATTTCAGAGGATTCAATCTCACCCATCCACCTTCTTATTACTGTCCTGGGGCAATTTAGAAAATCAAGCCACTACCAAAGAATTGACTTAACAATAGCACTGCATTTTGGTACCCTTAAAACAAGAAACAAACAATAACTCTTAGATTTATTATTTATGTGAATAAGATGTTTAATGTAAATACTCAGAGCGTCAGCAGCATAATAGAAACATTAATTATTCGTGATGAAAATATATTATTAGGTCATAATCCCTAATGTGTATTTTTCCATATCCCCAACAGAGCCTTACCATATTCACATCTATCCGTTCTACTAAATGCATACATTTGGCTAGAACTCCATTTTAAGACAATCACAACACTGCTCGGTTCTGTCAAGAGGCCATTTCCATGTACGCAGCTGATATAACTAACTCTATGAATGGTGACAGGTTTTTACGCATCTACTTCACGGGGGGATTTTCTGGGTTCTGAATGCATACGCTGCTTACATGTAAATGGCTGTAAATGTAAACATTCCTCCCAAAAGACAAATAATTGTTGTAACCAAAATAATCATCTCAACAGCAATAACTACCCTTGCCCGTGCAATGGCTCTGGAACAATCTCCACTGGACCAAAGCCCCTGCTACACTGGGTGCCCATGTCTCATTACAACAGCTGCTTCCCGTGTGGTCTGATGTGGTCCTCCCATCAGGGCCCACAGAGCCACGGACCCATCAGCAAGCATAAGCTCGGACCCTCATCATTCAAAGAGGCCTCTGAGAAAGAAAACAAACTCTGAAGGTTGGTCCTGCACGGGGAATAGATTTCCACCCATTTGGTGTTCGTGAGGATGCTCCCAGATGGCTGGGATTACAAAAGGCATTCCTGTACAAATGAATAAACTTAATTTATCTTATAAACTAGATCATCTAGTTTCACATTGTTGCTATTGTTAGGTGTCGTCAGGTCAATTTTGACTCAAATCGACCCAATGTGTTACAGAGTAGAACTGCCCCATAGGGTTTCCTAGGCTGTAATCTTTATGGGAGCACATCGCCAGGCTGTTCTCCCACAGAGCTGCTGAGTGGGTTCAAACTGCTAACCACTCAGAGCACTTAACCACTGTGCTACCAGGGCTCCTTAGTTTCACATTACAGGTAGTCTCTGACTTTGATGTATTCAAGTTATGACAAACTTTACTTATGACCATCTGTATAACTGGAGAAGCAGAAAGTACCTGCTGCTGAAGCTGTAAGTTTACATGTAATGTTTCCAACCCCCAAAGTCAAATAAAGATTGGATTTATAAAGACACTGATAGTAACGAAACCTTAATAAATAAATAAATAAATAAAAGAAGTATTCGACTTACTTAACAATCAACCTACAATGGGGTCATCACGAATGCTGTCCTAAGTCAGGGACTACCTGGACTTTCAGCTTATTTCCCCTTTGTTAACCTCTATTCTTAACCAAGTCTTGTTGAAACATCCCACTAATCATACACTGAAAGCCTGCTATGTGTCCGGCAATGTTTCAGAACAATCTCCACAGTGCTATGGGTCCATGAGGAAGTGGTCACTGTCCACGGCCGCCCCTGGGAGACGGCCCTCAGAGGAAGGAAGGAGGCTGCAGGAGCATCAGTCTTGACACTTCCGGGAAACTCCTTACTTAGCAGTGCCAACTCGACAAGACCCAGGTTTTCCTTTTATTTGGGATGGTAGCAATTTGCTTCCTAATAGTGGCTGCAGTGATACATAAACTTGTGATTCCTGACAGGTCTACACCTGCTTAAGAATCTGCCTTTTCTCCAAGTAAATGACCAGGAATGGCCTTGCAGGCCTCAACAGGACAACTTACCAGAACATAACTCTGTAGCACAACACTCATTAAGCAGCCAGGCACAGCGGTTAGTTAGGAGTCACTTCATTACACAAGGAAAGCATCTTCTTTTGTACAATACCCTAATTTGTTATTACTTATATGTAGAGAACATTAGCTTTTTAATTTGCTAATGGCTATATAAGGAGCCCTGGTGGAGCAATGGTTAAAGTGCCTGGCTGATAACAGAAAGGTTGGCAGTTCAAACCTACCCAGCGGCCCTGAGGAATAAACACCTGGTGGCGATCCCCCTGTCACATGGGGTCGCTATGAGTCGAGATCGACTCTATGGCATGTAGCAACAACAGCAACGGCTATGTAATTCAGGTGCCCCTTCTGTACAATACAGCAAAATGCCAGTTACAGCTGCAATACCTCACTGAGCTCATCAGAGCAGGATTTTATTTGTATTTCTGCTATGTAATTACATACATAAATACTAAGAAACTATGTGCTGCTACTAAATTGTTCAGAAGAGGTTAAGGTAGCCAAAGGTTTACAGATTCACCCAGGATTCAAAGGTGGCCACCACACAGGAACAAAGCCACGCTTCAGGTACGGCAACTAGAATGCCGGTCCCTCAAGCGGGAATCTACACAGAAACTCACATAGCCATTTTCAAAAGCAAAAGCTGAAGTTACTTTACTCTCTAATCCATCATTAACTATTACAAACCCATCTTTTTTCACTGTATTAACTTTTTCTTTCAAAGATCAATAATATCACTGTTAGCCTCTTAAATAAGCTAACCCTGAACTGAGGTATCATTTAATAAGGCGGGCATTAATGCAACCAAAACAATCTAAAAATATTTGTCAGATTTCTATCAGAGGATATCAGCAGTAAAATATGTACCTACTCTGTTCATTTTCACGAGAATACAAGGGCTTCCTCTGGAATAGCCATATTCAGTATCCTTCTGGCCACTGCAGTCTTTAAGTAAATGACGAGGAAACTGACACGCACTATAAACAGGGCCTTTCTGTTCAAAAAGTGCTCCATCAGGACAGGCTGTGAGATTCTTCTGTTCTTCCAAATCGTATGCTAAAAATGAAATACATGTGTGTGTGCACAGATGAACCAAATCGAAAGACTAAAAACAGCCAAGAATATATCACTCTTTGGACAATGTTCTTCAAAGGCAAAAACCACAACCCTAATGACCGGATAACTCTAGGGAAAGAATGTTAAGTTTGCTCACTGAACTTTTAACACCTGTGGACTGCTCTAGATCAATCTCTTGTCACCATTAGGTGGCAGCAGCCCTGGCTATAGAGTCCTCCTTCTGCATGCTCTCCTCTGTGTGCTACGCCCAACAGGTAAGACGGTGAGGACACAAAAGGTACTGCCACTGCCCCCATGAAGCGTACAGTCTACTGGGGACCAGACTGAGTAGGTCCTTAAGGCCACGGTTATGTTCTTTGGCTTTTACAGTGACCAAGGTGGAGGTTTTTAAGCATAAGATAACATGATCTAATTCAGATTTTTCAAGGATCACATAGGCTGCTTTCTGAGAGTGGGGGGAAGGGGGCAGAGGCAGGGAGCCAGCCCAGTTAGGAGGCTATTACAGTAATCCAGGTAAGTGGAGATGGCGGCTTGGGGCAAGAGAAGGAGTAATGGAGGTGGTGAGAAAAAGACACGTGTTGGTGAGGAAATGGAGCACAGGAGCTCTCATTCACGGCTGGTGGGAATGCAAAATGGTAGTCACTCTGGATGACAGTGTGGAAGCTTCTTACAAAGCTAAACACAGAGACAGCAGTAAGTTCAGTGGTTTCCAGGGGGACTGGAAGGAGGAATAAACAGGTGGAGCACAGGGGGTTTTTAGGGCAGTGACATTATTCTGTATGATACTGTAATTGAGGACCAAAAACCCATAGGATTATACCACACAGAGAGTGAACATTAACGTAAACTACGGATTTTAGTTAATAACTGTTGTTAGCTGCCCTTGAGTCGGCCCCCAACTCATGACTACCCTATGCACAACTGAAGGAATGCTGCCTGGTCCTGCACCAGCCCCACAATTAGTTATGGATTAGACTGTTGTGATCCATAGGGTTTTTAATTGGCTGATGTTCAGAAGCAGATCACCGGTCTTTCTCCCACAGGACTGCTGGGTGGGTTAGAATTGCCAACCTTTAGGTTATCAGCCAACTGTAAACCGCTTGCGCCACCCAGGTCCCCTCACCCCCACGATATAGACTTGTTCTACTAATCAAATACTTTTAGTTTTAAGGTAGATATAAACGTTAACGTCAATGAACTTACTCAGTGTATTTATCAAAGGGTAGATGGAAAAATCAAACCAACTGTCCATTAGGGTTAGGCCCCTATGTCTTTCCGTAAGTTAGAATATTCTTACAACTAATTATAAAATATACTTGCAACTCTTCTTAGGTTGTCTATAGTTAAAAGGAAATAAAGGTAAAATAAACTCTAAGAATGTTTTTAAAAGCAAGCATAATGGGGTACTAGTTTTTGTCAAAACTAAAATCTTTTACCTTACTCCAAGAAAACATACTTACACCTTAGGAAATTATCAAGATCTCTAACATATCCTTCATAGGAACTTGAATCAGACAAACTGAATGAATATTCCAATGCAGTCACTGGTTTTGGAAAAACCATAAGTCCTATTAAAAAGATAAGAGAAAAAAGGGGAAAATTAAATACATCAAACTCCCTTCTCTCCCTATGCTTGTCCCTAAAAAGCAGGTCTCAATTATATACAAAATTGTGTCCATGGTATTTTGACATTATCGAGGAACTTCCTGCCACTGTCCAATTATGAAGGTTTTTGTTGTTAGGTTCTGTCAAGTGAATTTCTCCTACGGAGCTGCTGGGTGGGTTTGAATTGCCAACCTTCTAGTTAGCAGTGGAGCTCTTAACTGTTGTGCCACCAAAGCTTCTTAATTTATGAAAGTAGACATCTGAAGTGAATGAACATCCAAATCTTCAAAACCACCTCAGAATTTGACTTACCAGTTTGAAATCTCCCCTAACTGTGACCATCTACAGTTAATTATAATCACTATTCCTCATAAAAAGATAAAGTTTTATTCTTTATTTTCCACGTTCATTTTTCTATCAAATAATATCTTTTAAATTTTGCCAATTTGTCATTAAAATATGGGAAAAATTTTAGCAAATCAAAGTCTAAGCACTTTTGTTATTAGAAATTATAACTACATGGAAACATTCATAAAGACAGATTTTTTTAAGTACTCAGCTACTAGCTTAAATTCGGTGGTTCGAAACCACCCAGCAGCTCCATGGGAGAAAGGCCTGGTGATCCGCTGCTGTAAAGACTACAGCCTAGAAAACCTTACGGGGAAGTTCTCCTCTATTACATGGGGTCACTATGAGTTGAAAACTGACTTGATGGCACCCTACAACATACATTTTTACCTCTATGGTTAAATAGCCTTCCTTCAAAAATAAGCATTTCTCTGTAATTAAAATATAGTTTCACATGTTCATGGAAACAATTTCATATCACGAGTCTATGCCCATGTACACCTACTCCTCACTCATCAACTATCTCATTATCCAACATTTCGCATTTACAACAATAAATCTACTATCTATTTTGAACATTAACAATGTACAAACGATGTTGGGCAGTAAAAAACACCAAGGTGCAAGGAGAAGGTAACGCTGACTGTGATGATTAAGGTTGTGTCAACTTCACTGGGCCATGATTCTCAGTGGTTTGGCACTTATGTAATGATGTAATTTGGCAGTTATGTAATGATGTAGTCATCCTCCATTCTGTGATCTGATGTGGTCATCCCTACATTTTCACAAAACACTGATTTTCACATGACAACCTTGTCTTTCGAACCTAACCACGTCGACAAGTGAGGGGTGGGTATATGCAGAACACGCTGCATGAGCTTATTAACAGAGAAAATGTAATATACTAATCTGTAAGAAACATATTCAAATTTCCAACTTTAACATAACATCTCCTTGTTTAAAAAAGATTAGGTCTATATTATTTATACAGCCTTACACAATGCTAATATTTTCATTACTCTCCAAACACTCCCCCATTAGAGCTATTAGAGATAATATTCCTTGCAATGAATCTGAAAATATACAAGTAAAAAGTTCAGTTTTAGCTGTCATTAAAATTGCTGCTGAGACACTAATTTTTAGACCAGATCCAGTTTCTTTCAAACCCTAAACACTTGCCTGTGTTGATCTTCATGGTTCATGAGTCAAACCAGATCCAATGCTACTCAAATATGATGAACTAATACTCCTAAATGGCAAAGCAAATCTTACTCTACATTCTGCACTACAGTGCTATGGATTGCTTTTATGTGGCCTTTCTAGCCATGGTCTTGTAATTCCCACCAAATGACTGCGTAAGACCATGGAAATAATGCGTATGGAACCCCATTGAGAGGACAGGTCAGTTTTGCCACTCTGCTAGGCTTAAAATGAGCCATCCAGAGGCAGAAGGAGGGAACCTCACTACCACCAAGAAGAAGAGGCAGGAGAGCAGTGCGTCCTTTGGGCCCCGGGGTCTTTGTGCTGAGAACCTCCTAGACCCAGGAGACAGAGTGAGAGCTGTAACACCAGAAACGGCGCAAGACGGCAAAAAGCAGTGGCAGGGAAATGGTGGCAGCAGAAGCAGCAGTATCTGTGATTTCTAAAAAAAGATGACATCCCTTTATATGATTAAGTTCTAAGGTAATTTTAAAACGTTTCAACTTAGAAAAAAAAAAATTGTATTAGACCCAAATGTTTAAAACTGAATTTCTGATACTGGTTTCATTTAGATCTTGCCTACCAATGCTCTTGCAGACCCAGTACCTGCTCTTTAGCCCTCTATACCTGCTATTCAACAGCCAGTTTGAAGTTCTAAGTAAAAAACCAGGGCAGGAGTTTGTAGTACAGCTGCATTTTTAACATAGTACATTTACATATTCCAAATAAAGTCTTGGCTTACCCAAACCAAAAACATCAAGAGAATGTAAAGACTACCCACCCAATTCTTATCTCCTCCAAATTTAAACTACCAGAGTCTGAGTGTATGCGTGCACGCACATGTATGCATGCATTTGTAGGGATACAGATGGGGAGATGGATGGTACGTGTTTATGTCGTTAAGTATGTGTATGTAGAGATACGTATCAATTTAAAACTAACATGTATTTTACTGAGTGTAAACATGTCAACGAAACACCATTTACAAAAAAAAATAACGTGGACATTGTAAAAAGAGACTTAGAAAATACAGGTAAAAAGAGAAAGATTACCCATAATCTCTTCGTGAAAAGAAAAATCACCTTTAATGATCTGGCGTACGTTCATCTTGTATATGTGTGTATATATATACGCGTTTGTGTGTGTGCATGAAACTAATGATACATTTTTAAGTCCGATGCACTTGGTAAACAGCTTTAAGGAAATCAGTTTAGATATACTGAACACATATTTTACTGCTTGTATTTTTCATGCCATCATAAAATGAGTTTAATATTTCTGAAATAGATCAAATTGTGTTCAAAGGAATTAAAGTCAATTTAGGGAGCAGGAAAAAAGAATATCTCAGAATTAATCTAGGCAGAAAGAAAACTGGGGTACAGTGAGAAATAAGAGAAAAATTATTATGGTGCTAGTCTGATACTTGGTCAAACAAACTTAAGAGTGAGCAGAAAGGGGTTATTCGAAATGTTTACACAGATCATTATTTACTGGAAAGGAAAGGCAATTAGAACAAATCGTTCTAAGAAAAAAGCGTTGGGAAAAAATGGTTCTGTTTGATTGTTAACATGGCGCAGAAGTCCATGCTGTGAGCAAGAATCTTGGTCAGGATTTTTCAACCTCAGCACTATTGACATTTCGGGCTGATAATTCTGTGTTATGGAGGGTTCTCTTATTCAGCGTAGGATGCTTGGCTGCATCCCTGGCCTTTACTCACTAGATGCCAGTACCACTAGGCCTGCCCTGCCCCACCCAATGTGACAACCAAAAATGTCTCCAAACACTGCCAAATGTGCTGCAGGAGCAAACCGCCCCTGGTTGAGAACCACTGCTCTAGGTGGAAACCTCCCGCTCAAGGCCCACCTTCCCTGGTCTGACTGCCCGTCTTTCCTGCTGTCCAAACCCCACCCCTCCATGTAGAGCCTTTCCTTCTCTATAACTTCTAGAAGTCTTACATTTTTGGGAACTATATACACTGGAGTCCTGCATGTTATTGTTTTCTTCTCTAAAAAATTATAAGCACCTTGAAGACGACAACAATGAAGGTAGAGTTGGCATTCAAAGACTATCTGACTGTTTTAAAGAATAAAATCAGGACCGACAAAATGTGATTTAAACAAGTATTTCAGTTTAAACATTTTTTTCTCTAGTATATTCTTTAGTATAACGAAGAACTTTTTTATTTCTGAAGAGAATCAATAGACAGGAATTAAACATATAAAGAATGCACTCATTTTATTCTCTAATGATGTGTCAGTATTTAACATTTCTTATCATATCCATCCTAAGCAATCAGAACCATGAAGCATGTATTTACAAGACCAATGGTCTAGCCCCTGAGCTAGAGCTGAAATACACACTTTATAACTAAATTACTCAAGGAGAGTGAAACTGCTATACAATATTCATACAAGACATTCATAACTCGAACTAAATTTAGCTTCACTATAATTTTCAATATTCATCTCTGCTTATTCCTCGCAAAGGACCTAAGATTTATCAGTTCATGAATCAATATACAAATCAATATATACACACTACACAATGGACAAAAATCAAAACTTTCATATTAACCAACCCCAAGGTTACCTTCTATCTGCTATATAAAACAGATTTATGGTGTCATGGCTACACTCAATTATGTGAAAGCTAGGCTGTCAAGCTGTTAGCACTCCATCGTTCTAACCACATAATTCACACTTATCTGCCTTCAAAATTTCATTGTTTCCCAGGAGAAAGAGAAAATTGTTTATAGCGTTCTATTGCCTGAATCCTAATACATTAACACTTCACATTTGCGAAGTTAAAAATAATGAGACTTGAGTGGTAACTGTTATCTACCTTTGTCATATGACTGTAGGGATGTCAGAGAAGACTAAATATTATTTAAAACACATATACACACAGAAATTTATGGTGAAGATAAACTATAACCCAGTTTTGTTAAAGGCCACGATAACTGCAACGTAATTACCTGGCGTGGGAATCTGATCACGGTATTTTGGGACTTCATCATTCAGTGTCTGAAGCATGGCCCACATTGTGAATGAGAAGAGTGCAGCCAAAAACCCATAGAAGACTAGGTAGAAGAGCAAGATCAAACCTGTAAAAACAAATTAAACTTATGAAATTTGGACATACACAAGACACACAGGAGCGCATATACATGCGCGTGCACGTGTGTGTTGGGGGGGGTGTGGGTTAAGAACCAACCAAACAATCACTGCAAGGCTTTGATTCCAAGCTTCGCCATGCACATAGCCAAACATCCCCATATCCAGGACACGTGAATTTGCCCAAGCAAGGGGATATCTGAGCAGGCAGCACACATCCGCCATGATCCCCTCCTCTCCTCTGGCAATTCAAAGTACAAGTAGCTTCCAGAGCTCCTACTCTAGCTCAAAGTGAAAGCTTTAAAATTCCAGCACACAGGACAGTGTTTCCCAAAATGAACTTGATGCCCTCTAAGAAGATGAAAGATGATTTTAGACTGGACCAAAAACCCAGTATTTACATGTTCCTTCAACTGGCAAATAGAAAATGATTTTCTATTTTCTAGTTAAAGGAGCATGTAAATACGATCAAACCCATACTTCAGAGAGTAATTATTTACACAGATTTAAGTTTCAGAAAGTGAGCTGATTTAAAGAATAACCAGGAAATGTGCAGACAATGCAAAAATCATGAAGATGGTACTCAATAAATTAAATTTAGGAAACACTGCTCAACTGGAAGGCTCATGCAGACGTGAAGAGTAGACAAGACTAGAAACAAGCACCCCAGAGGACCTGCACAGCGCTGCTGCTCGACACAAAGCAAGATTGGGCAGACACAAGTTTCAACATCAATGGCTTCATCTCTTCCTTCACAATTTGGAAACGCTAAGACAGCTCTATTCCTGGGCCAACGATTTATTTTGGGAACACTTAAAATCAATTATCTTCTCAACTGTCTTTAGTCAAAGTTCTAACATCAGAAGTGGCACCATCAGGATTACACGTTAGAATATACTGTTAAACACACATTTGTGTTTAAAATTAATCAAAGGATATTAAAGAAATCCCCAGATACAATAAGAGTGAAAAACATTCACTACCCCAAGGTGAATTAACATCCACCTTATTTTCCAGTCTTATTAATCCTTTTTGTTTGCCTGACTCTATTCCTAGCAGAGGGGCTAAGTGCAAGGGTTGCTGACCTGGAATCTATGAATCTTCTCCCTCCACCCAAGGATTACCTTCAAAGGGTTTCGAAGATTTATGCTCATAATATTTATTTCTGTATGTATCCTTTTTTTCCTGGGGAGTAGCTCCCCATATCCTAAAACATGCCCCATGACCTCAAAACAGATTGTGCCAAAAGCTGGATAATCTTTTATTTCTCATTTGCAGGGCTGGAAAGCACACCTCTCCCGTTTTTTCTCCAAGTAAAAGGGAAATGGTTAAAGCAATCTCAATTCAGACTAGCACCTCCACCCCCCAATTACCAGGAGGCCGAAACAAGGAGAGGACAGAAGGAAGGAAGGAGGACAGATGTCACCTTCAGACAGCATCACTTCCCTACCACATAGCGTGACCCTGTTACAGAAAAAGAAAAGGAAGACCAATCTCAAAGAAGTGATCAGCTTACTACAGACAGAAATGAAAACACACGCAATGCCCCCAGGCCCGCTTCATGAAATACAGGAGAGAAGACACACTTGAAGATCTAGGTATTTGTAGAAACTAATAGATAAAATCCTCTGCACGGTAGATCAGAGGTCGGCAAGTATATAAACATAATGAGTGTGGCTGTGTTCCAATAAAATAAAATGTCATACAAAGACAGGAGGATTGGGCCACTGTAGTTTGCTAACCCCTGCAGTAGATAATAAACTGTTTAAATAATAATAACAAATAAATATATAATAATGATAATAAAGAAGTTTGAAACAAAAGGTTAATTATTTTTAAATGTTTTTGTCTTGTCTCAAAACAGTCATATATCATTTTGAAAATGTTGATTTTAAATTCCCAAGAAATAACATAAATGAAATTTCTAACAGTTACCAAGCAAACATATAGCAGACGCGATTACAAGTTGTGCCCAACTCTGCTTTCTAAAAAACCACCACATCATGAAAAACAAAATTTAATATGTAAGATGTATTAAAGAAATATTTGCTCACGTTAACAACCAGGTTCCAAATCTGAGGCTGTCTATTAACAGCCATTATGTCAATTTTGAAACAACAGTGATTTCCCACAATAAAGCAAGTTTGCCCAACTTGAACAAGATCCTTTTGTCATAACCCAAACCGAACATTTAAGAATTAAATCTCATAAATATCATATATGAAAGACTACTCACAAAGGTAGCAATGCTTTTATCAATTTAATCTCCCCCTCTCCCTATTAGGAAACCCTGGTGGCATAGTGGTTAAGTGCTACGGCTGCTAACCAAAAACTTGGCAGTTGGAATGCACCAGGCACTCCTTGGAAACTCTATGGGACAGTTCTACTCTGTCCTATAGGGTCACTATGAGTCAGAACTGACTCGACAGCAGCGGGTTTGAGTTTTGTTTTTTTCTCCCTACTAAGAAAAACAATACCAGAAAACGAAAACAGAAGTTGTAAACTGCCGCTCTTATCAAGGAGTAAACTTGCATTTAGTTACTCAGATGCAGATTGCTGGTGGGCTTAACACATGACAGGAATCAAACTGCGGGCATTCTAGGTTAGTAATGGGTAGTGTTTGGAAACTGTTCAACGTACCATGTCTGCCACAGTGCTTCTTAATATAAGCAGGAAATAATAAAGAGACTAAATAGTGCTTATCATATTACTAATGTTTCCTAAGTTTAAGGTTATTCAAGAATTTCCTTAAATCATTAACTAAAGATAAACCAACATGGATTTAAACTCTAAAGAAACACTAGTATTTTATATGGTCTGGTTGAGGTCAATAGAATCAAAACCAAAATAAACGCAGAGCTTAATGCTGTAACTGCTATTTGTGTATCATCACACTGCCCTTCTAACAGTACAGAAGCAGCCAAAAGAAAAAAAAGTTACTGCTAAATTCTCCCTCTGGATAGAAGGGCAGACATCAGAGGAACAGAACTGTTAAATGGGTAGAAACTTCTGTCCCTCCCAAATTTAGGCATCGACCCTTCTCCCCCTCCCACTTCTGCTTCTTAAGAAGTCAAAATTTTCAAATCCTTTTTTTCCTCTCCTCTTCTTTTTGATGAGGGGACAGGCGGTAAGACAGAGATTTGCTGGAGGCAGTGCAGTGGAATGGTTATATGCATGGATTCTACGAGAGTCAGACATTTATGCTCAAATCCTGGCCCGACCACTTTTTTGCTGTGTGGCTTTGGGTAAGTTTCCTAATCTCTGCTCCCATCTGAAAAAAAGGTAATAGTGATACCTATCTAATTATTCACATGAGAGAAAGAAAAATAAAAGTCAACAGATTTTGACTACATTAAATCAAAAGGCCAACAGCAAACTAGAAACTTTTTGAATGACACTGGAACTAGGTTTTAGGGTTAAACCTAAAACTTAAAGTTGAACCCGATCAATTGCACTTGGCTTTCAAAGATGTTTTTGTAAATGAGGTTTGATCCATGCGGGCTCTATAAAAGAGGAAACTAAGCAGGAAGAAATCTGGCCAAGGTTTACCCTGTTATCCAGGGGAAAGAGAAATGAACTCTGTGCAGCACACAGAATTTGGGCACAGGGAGAAGTCATCAGGCTTCATCATGACCTGGACATCCGCCCCCCTCAACACACTCAACATAGGTATCAAGTGCTAGGGGAAGGGGGAAAAAAGAAGAAAAAAAAAACAACTGTCCCTAGCAGGAAGAAAAAAGAAAGGGATCTGATCAAAGGCCTCTAAAAAATGATGATGATGAGCAGGAAAGGGCTCTGGCTTAAAGCCAAGGTGACCAGGTAGAACACCACAGCAGGAGCCATCAGATGAGGACAGTACAGCCTTGTTCCCACCCCTAATACACACGTGCCCCTGGTGTTAAGCAAGCAGCAGCAACAGCAGCATATGCACTGATGTGGGAAGAGGGAGCTAAGGTACTTGGGCTGAAAAACTGGGCAATGTCCTGAATGGGCTGGAGAAAACCTACCGGACAAGAAAACCTTCACACCTAGACCAGCTCTTGGCTTCACGTGCTATCCCTGTACCCAAGGGCTGAAACAGGAAAGTCTAAACACAAAGAGGAGGAGTACAAAACCGAGAATCATCAAGCATTTGAAAAAACTACTCCAATGAAAGTACCAAACTCAACGAAGAAAGTAACACCTGAAAAATTTGAGTTATAACAGTAAACAGAGTAAGACTTTAGCAAAAGCATAAGTATAATGAAAATACAGAGTACAAGGCGAAAGCATAAGGTAAAAGAATACGAACTGGAGAAGAGTCAAACTGAAAAAAAAAACTCAGACACTTAAGGAAATGATCAAAAAGCTCATAAGAATTTTTGCAAAGCTCACAGGAATTTTGCAAACTGCTTGTTAAACACAGGCATTATTAAAAGTTATATTATATAAATATATAATTAAACTATATTTTTAAAAAAGGAAAGAAAATGAAAAGGCAAACCAAAGACTGGGAGGAAGTATTTGCAAAACCTAAGAGACATAGGACTTTTATCTAGACTATATAAAGCTGTCTTAACAATAAGACAAAACACACTTAAAAAATCGGGCAAATGATTTGAACAGAAACTTCACCAATGATATTAGGATGGCAAAAATAAGTTCATGAAAAAGTGCTCCACATATTCAGTCATCAGAGAAGAGCAAATCAAAAGCACAATGAGCTATCCTTACACATCATTCAGAATGGCTAAAAATTTTAAAGACTGACCATATCAAGTGCTGGTAAGGATGTGGAGCAACTGCAACACTCAAACACTGTTGGTGGGAATGCAAAATGGTATAGCCACTTTGGAAAACAGTTTGACAATTTCTTGAAAAGTTAAACACACACCTACAACAGGACCCAGTCAATCCACTCCTAGAAATTTACCCAAGAAAAATGAAACCACATCACACGTTCACAAGGGGAAATGTACATGAATGTTCATAGCAGCTTTATTTGTAATCACTAAAAACTGAAAACAACCCAAATGTCCATCAACAGATGAATTAATAAAATCTGGTACATCCATACAATGGAATACTGCTCAGCAATAAAATGAACTATTGATGCACCTGAAGCATGGATGAAGGCCTGAAGAATCCAGAACAAACACAAAAGAGTACATACTACATAATTCCATGTATTTAAAATTCTAGGAAATATACACAAATTTAAAGTGTCAGAAAGCAGATCTGTTTTTGCCTGGAGACTGGGAAGACAGGGTGAAAGATGGATTACAGAGGGGCAAGATGAAATTTTGAGGGTGATGGATATGTTCATTATCTTGATTAGAGTGATAATTTCAGGAGTATGCACATGTCAAAATTGAAATTGTAAATTTTAAATATAAATATATGCAATTTATTGTTGTGTCAATTATCCCATAGTATAGCTGTTAAAAAAAAAACAAAAAACTTAATAGATGGGCTAACCTAGACAACTGACCAAGCTAAAGAAAAAAATTCAGTAAGCTGGAAAATCAAGCCTAGGTATTCTTTTACAAGGCAAAGAGAGAGAATAAATGATAATTGTTGAGACAGGGGGACAGAACCAGAAGTATCAACAAATCTCAAAGGTGTTCCACAAGAAAAAGGAATAGGATGCGGGAGATGCTAAAAAAAAAATAACAAATCCTGTGTCTAGATTGGAATGGTTGAAAAATAGTAGAAAACATCCTATTCCTAGACACAAACTGGTGAAATCGTGGAACACCAAAAATAAAGAGAAAAATTTTTAGAGCTTCTAAAGAGAAACAGGTTACCTAAATATAGAAAAATGACTGACATCACATCTCTCATTGGCTAAAAATGAAAAAGCATCTTCCAAATTGAGGGGAGAAATAAACTAAAAGATGGATCAACCAAGAAAACAAAATAAGGACATTACCAGACAACAAGGACTCATATCTGACTTAAGAATTGCTCACATAAAACAAAAGCAAAAAACTGCTAACAGTGTCCATGAAGTGGACAAAGGAGAAACAAATAATACATAATAGAAAACTATAAACAGCAGTTTAAAAAAGAATGGAATAGATCTCAAATATCCTGAAAGGGAAAAAGGAGCCTCAGAATGATACATAAAAAAATAGAAAAAAAAAATTGTAAAACATAAAAATAGTAAAAAAAAAAATCCACCCAATGCTATCTATGGAAACTCTGGTGGCCTAGTGGTTAAGAGCTACAGGTGCTAACCAAAAGGTCGGCAGTTCGAATCTACCATGTGCTCCCTTGGAAACTCTATGGGACAGTTCTACTGTCCTATATGGTTGCTATGAGTCAGAATTGGCAATGGGTTGGATTATAACGCTATCTATACATGATAAAACTAGAAACAAAGCAGAATGGCTGAAGACAAACAGATGGGAAAATAAAGTAGGTCTTGGCTAACACAATGTAGATATGGCATCGTTACAGTAAGCAAACTAGAATTCAAGTCAAAGCGCATTAATAGGGTGGAGATGTTTTGTACTAACAAAAAGTAAATGAAACACAAGTAGAAGATACTGCATAATAGCCTTGAACCTTTGTGATGCTAAGTGGCTTCAAATATACAAAGCAAAAGCAGAATTACAAGCAAACCTCTGCCAGAAACCCACAGATTGGGTAAACAATAGCAACAAAAAAGACATTAGTTATTTTTAAAACACAATTAACACTGTAGTTACCAGAAAATCTACTCTTTACAAACTTGAAATATTATCCCTAAACTTACCATGACTTAAATTACATAATAAATCAAATCCAAAACAAAACAAACAAAAAAACCTTGAGGCTACATTCTTTAAACTCAAGAGTAACTACATTAGAAAATAACAAAAAATTAGAAAATGCGTTTCTAAACCACCTTTGAATTAAAAAGACAATAAAAAACTGAAATAAAACTACTTTGAAATTCAGAACAATAATGTAGCTAAAGCAGAACTCAAAGGAAAAGTCATTGCTTTAAATGCATTCACTAAAAAAACAAGTAAGACTAACAAAACGGCCAGATTTTTAGTTCAAGTATAAAATAAATCCTAGGAAAGATTTAAGATAAAAGCACAAATTAATGGAAACAAGGTTCAAAAAGTATTTATTTTGACCAATAAAACTAGTTTTCAATTAGTAAATTTGAAAATAGGTGATTTTTTTTTGGAAAAATAAAAAAATTTCAATAAGTTTTTATAAAGAGTAAACTGGGCTCTAACCCTAAAAAAGATACTACGTCCAAATGGCTTTAGTTGGTTCTCCCAAAATTTCAAGGACTGTTTAATCCTATACATTAATTTTTTTTTTTTAATATGCTCTTGCAAGTTACCTGAATGGTTTTTACAATGCTAGCCCTACTATGATGCCAAAACCAGCAGATAGTACACAAATTTCACACGTTTCTTTTACAAGCCGGTGTGATAATGGCACAAGAATAAATACAGATTAATAAAATACAACAATATCCAAAAAAGGATGCATATAAAATGGACTTTTGCATGTAACAATGTTGGCAATTTAAATTAGGAAAGAAATGATAGAATACTGAATATATGATGGTATAAGTGATTAGGAAACGCCCACAAAGACTTTTAAATTTGTGTTAATTTAAAATCAGTACAATTTAAAAAACAATAAAGAGTTAAGAGACAAGCAAGAGAGCAAAAAGATGAACAGACCATAAAAGACATTTACAAGTACAACAAATGCATAATTTTCACAGTGTATCAAAAATTCCCTTTAGATATTCTAGATGTGCTGTGAGATTGTTAACCATTGTCATAGGGCAACATGTGTAGTAACTGTTAAATGAAAAACTATTTTGTTCTGTAAGCCTTCAGCTTAAGTGAGAATAACAGCACAGTTGGAAGAGCGTAGTCAATGTCACTGAACTGTGAATGTAGAAATTTTTGAAACGGTGTATCTTTGGCTATCTGTATTTTCATCAAAAAAAAGAGGTTGAGAATTTAGAGGCTTAATATGTTGTGGGGTTGTTAACCAATGTCATAGAACAACATGTGTACTACTATTTCATGAGAAACTATTTGCTATGTAAGCTTTCACCTGAAGTACAATAAAATATATTAAAAAAAAAAAAAAAATTCCCTTTAACCACCACAGACACATCCAAACTCCCTGAGGGACTGAACTGCTGGGCGGAGGGCTCTGGGGACCACGGTCTCAGGGAACATCTAGCTCAACTGGCATGACACAGCTTATAAAGACAATGCTCTACATTCCACCTTGGTGAGTAGTGTCTGGGGTCTTAAAAGCCTGTAAGAGGCCATCTAAGATACTCCACTGGTCTCACCCCTTCAGGAGCAAGGGAGAATGAAGAGAACAGGATACAAGGAAAAGATTAGTCCCAAGGACTAATTGTCCACAGCTACCAAGGCCTCCACCAGACTGAGTCCAGTATAGCTAGATGGTGCCCGGCTACCACCACTGACTGCTCTGTCCAGGATCACAACAGAGGGCTCTGGACAGAGCTGGAGAAGGATGTAGAGCATAACTTTAACTCACAAAAAAAAGACCAGATTTACTGGCCTAAAGGAGACTGGAGAAACCCCGAGACACCCTTTTAGCTCAGTGGTGAAGTTACCTCCGAGGTTCACTGTGCAGCCTGGGAGTGGACAGCCCCGTAAAACCAAATGAAACTAACGAGGTACAGGAGTCCAGTGACAAGGGCCAGAAGGCAGAAGGGGACAAGGAAGCTGGTGATAGGGAACCCAAGGTTGAGTAAGGATATTGTTGATGTGTTGTCAGATTGTTAACCATTGTCATAGGGCAACATTTATAGTAACTGTTACATGAGAAACTATTTTGTTCTGTAAGCCTTCATCTTAAGTGAGAATAACAGCACAATTTGAAGAGCGTAGTCAATGTCACTGAACCGTGCATGTAGAAATTTTTGAAATGGTGTATCTTCGGCTATGTATATTTTCACCAAAAAAAAAAAGGTTGAGAAGTTAAGAGGGTTGATATGTTGTGGGGTTGTTAACCAATGTCATAAAACAACATGTGTACTTCTGTTTCATGAGAAACTATTTGTTCTGTAAGCCTTCACCTGAAGTACAATAAAAAAAAAAAAAAAAGAAAACAGAAATTCCCTTTAACCAATAGAACATAAGCAATTAAAAAGAAAAAAGCTAAAGACATACAGGCATTTAAAAGAAATGGAAACTGAGAAAACATATAAAAATATTCTCAGTAGCAGCTGTCAGAGAAATTTCAAATTATAATATACCAGGATCTCATCAAACTTGAAAAATTTTTAAGAAGTAGTAATATCCAATGCTCACAAAGCTGAAAAAGAAATGGGTACTTTTGCTCACTGTTGGTAGGAGTGTAAATTGGTACAGCTTTTTGGAGGACAATCTATTAGGAATAAAAATAAACATATACAAATTGACAATTCCATTTCTTCTCAATACCTACCCTAGATTATGTACTGTATGTACTGTATTAATTTTTAATTGCCAAAAAAAATGGAAACCATCTAAGTAGTCATCACAAAGAAAATGATTACATAAACCACATATATCCACACCATGGAATATTAAGCAATAATTCAAGGGAATGAGACAAATCTATATATGTTTATATGGAAAGGCAGTCAAAACATACTAAGTGGGAAAAAAAAAAAAGCAAGTTCAGGAAATAAGATTTTCCTATCACTCATGTAATCGCGGGGGGGGGGGCGGGGAGATAAAACTACATATTCCTACAAATTCCATATGCATTTTGTAAGAAATATTTACAAACAACTGCAGAAAAGCTGAAGAGAAATATACGGCTAACACCCATTCTACAATATTTTATATTAATTTCATATGTATTCACTGCCTAATTTTTGGATGCATTTCAAAGTTGCAGATGTTAGTACACTTTACGCCTGTAACACTTTAGCATGTGTATCATTAACTGGAATTGAGAAAAAAAATTTACATTCCATGAAATACACAAATGTCTGATGTCTTGTTAGATGGATTTTGACAAATGCATTCACCAATATAATCCAAACCCCTATCGACATCATTATCATCTCCCCAGTAAGTTCCCTCATGTCCCTGTTTCCCAGTCAAATCCCCATCCCCACTGCCCCTAGAAGCAACCACCATTCTGTTTTTTCCCCCAGCATAGATCAGGTTGCTTGTTCCAGAATTTCATATAAGTGAAATCACATGGTATGCACTCTTTTGGGTAAAGTTTCTTTTCCATTCAGCATAATGGTTTTCAGACTCACCCAAGGCTTATGTATCAGTTACTTTTTTACTGCTGAGTAGTATTCTATTGTGTGGAAATACCAGTTGGTTTATGTGTTCTCCTGCTGATGGACACCTGGACTGTTTCCAGTTTGAAGCTATTATGAATAAAGCTACTATGAACATTCTTATACAAGTGTTTTTGAGGATAAATGTTTTCATTTATCTTGGGTAAATGCCTAAGGAGTAGAACTGCTGGGTCATGGGACAGGTATATGTTACTTCTATAAAAACTACCAGACTTTTATCCAACGTGGATATCCCATGTATTCTGTTTGAAGAAGTATTAAAAAGGTAACTGTGGTTACCCAGGGAAGAACCTGAGGATGACAGTGATTTACTGATTACTCGCTGTACTGTAAAAATTCAAATAGAGCTCCACTTGTTACACGAAAAGAACAAAGCTCCTAAGAGTCCACATCCCAGTTAAGACTAGCTCAGGTTTCTTGGGGCAGCCTACACTAACCACTAACTCTAACTTCTCAAGGAGTTGGCAAACTATGGCTGTGAACCATTTTCGTAAATAAAATTTTATTGAAACACAGCCAGGCCCATTTGTTTATATATTGGCACGGTAACTTTGGAGCTCCAACAGCAGAGCTGAGTAGCTGGAACAGAGACCACGTGGCCCACAGGGCATAAAATATTATCTGGTCCTTTAAAGAAAAAATATTCTGCCTAAAGCATTTATATACGTCCACTTTTAATTTCAAAGTGACATTTGAAACTATTTCATGCAACTTTCCTCCCTTATAAAGGAAACTAAGGCCAAGAGATCTTAAAAGCGTTTTCTAAGCTGAGATGGAGATGTGAAACTAGAATTTTAGTCTATATTCTGACTCTCAGGCTGGTCCTCTTCTCGGTATATGGGAGTAAAAATACACACGACCACATGCTCACTTTTACTATGATGCCCTATCTGGAAAGTTCAAAATGAATTAGAAACTTAGTGAACAGACTCATGGTGAGCTAAAGGCAATTATGCCTTTATGTTCAATTATTTCCATAAATAAGACTTCAATAGTGTGCAGCTATACCAATGAATCCCCAATATCCTCACTTTTAGCCCAAGGAATAGGGGAGTCTCAAGCTGAAACTAATTGAATGACAATTTGTTCATTAACAAACAGTATGTGCTTATTACTAAGTTTGAGATACCATAGGGATCTAAAATATAGATAAGATGTAAATCCTATTTTCTGAGAACATCCAGTTACTAGGAGCAATATATCTAAGCTATAATGCAGGATAGAAAGCTTTAGGTGCTACATGAAATAAAGTGGTGTCATTCCACCTGGGAATAGCAGCAAAGGTTTACAGCAGAGGTGGTACTCAAGCTAGGTGTCTGAAGCAGTGAAGAAATTATAATGCAGAGAATAAAAGGTATGGGGGGAGAGCAATAAGAAGCAGGGCAGTCCAGACCAAGGGCAGACAGATACATCGATTTGGCTATGACATGGGATGCGTGGTGGGAAGTAAGGTGGGAAATGACAGTTTATAAGGGTGGATGGAAACTTAGCTCAAAGCCAAGAGTGAGCCTGGACTACCAGGCTGTTTGGAATTTATTTATTTGAACTTTCTGAAAGCAGTGGGGACCCAAACACAGTTTTGGGGTATGGAGAGAAGCATGATTAAAGCTGTAGCGTTACAAACAATCTGACAGCAGTGAGATTACACTGGTTTAGGTCCCAATGATTCCAAACTGTTTCCTTGGATCTCTCTGGAGAGGCTTCAGGAGCTAAGAGCCCACCTTCCCCAGAGTCAACAACATTTTTTTTTTTAAGTGACAGGTAAAAGTTGGACAGCCCTTTTTAAGCTGATCAAAGCCAATGGTCTAGCTGAATTTAGAACAACTTTGAAAAAGTTACAAAAGATCTTAGTGTTTTAAGTTTTTTTTTAACCAGAGAATTTATAAGAAAAGATACTGCCAGAGCCCAATGTGAGGACAGGGTGGGTAGGAGTGTTAAGGGCTATGAAATTTTAAACATGTGGCTGGGATTTTGAAGCCAGGAAAAATGAGCAGCCTAGGCTTCATCTGAATGTGTGCTTTCACAAGACTGGGGGGAGGGAGGGGGTGAATAGGTGAAAGAAAATTCCTGAAATAACTGAAGTAGTGGGTCACAAACAGATTCAAGAGATGTTATGGAAGCAGAACTGGCACGATGACATGGCCAGGTTTAGAGCCCAGATGACAGAAAGGATGATGAAGTAAATGTAGGAGTAAGACTGGACTTCGATGCAGGGAGCGACACACAAGCTGTGTTCACCAGGTGATGTATAAGGGACTGCAGTTACATCTCAGAATCACTCTCTCAAGTTTAAGATATGCCGGAAATAAACAGGGGCCTGGAATCTGAGAGAAATGTCAATCCAGAAATAAAATCTGTCAGCGATCATTGCAATTCTTTTAGGAAATTGCCAGGGAAGAAGACCAAGAGAAAACAAAGCCAAAGACAGTGCCTGAAAAATATACATTTAGGAATCTATACATTAAGAGAAGAAGGCACCAGGAAAGGAGTGATTAGGAGAGTAGAGTTGGGTAAGAGCCTATAAAGGACCCTAACCCCCAGGTTTCCAGCTCTGGCCAGCGGACTGGTGCCATTCACTATGACAGGGAAGACACAGGAGTCGGTCTGGTTGAGAAGTGAAGAGGGCCCAGGATGCACCAGCAGCACGTCAACCTCCAACAAAAAAGCAGAGAAATAAGAACGCTTCCTTTAAACATAAAGAGATAAAACCAGGTTATCTAACTGTATATTTTTTAAATGTATATATGGTTTAAAAATTTTACTTATATATAGGAAAAATACTTAAAATGTTAACAATGGTTATTCTAAATGGTTAAAGATTACAGGTGGTTTTACTTCAAACGTATAATTAGAAGAAAAGTAAATTCATCTTTCAAAGTTCATATTTTTTTCTCCTAGTACACAATCAGCGTAGAATAACTGGTCCTTAACCAAACATGAGGATAAATCATGGAAAAGTTGTTACTAAAGACAGGAGGTTTTTTTTTTTTCTTAAGAACTTTAAATACAGCTAAGAATATTCTATAGACATAAATTCAAAAGTCAACTTCAAAGAAATCATAAATTATTGTGAAGGGGTAGTTACTCTTTAACACTATGAAAAGTACACACTACCTTCAAAATGGTACCTGTAACACAACAAATAAACGTATCCCTTCCCCTCCCCACTACCACCAGTCCATGAAGTGCTGTCACCTGCTGGGTAATGGCTCAGGATGCTCTGCTGCCACCGCCACCACAGCACACGACACAGGGTGCGGCAAGTCCTGCTACTTTCCCCAAAGTGCACACTTGAGTAAAGCTTGTGAAGTCTCTTTAATAGGTCACACTCCACAAGGCAAAGAACAACACCGTACAGAACTATGTGACACTGAGAAAATAAATACAATTGCCTTCACCCTGAGTCAGAAACCCAAGATGGGATGGAGTCTGAGCTACCAAGCAGAGCATTTACTAAGGCAGGGCCCAGAATGGGAGCAGGTGATTCTGAGAAAATGGCACTTCAAGGACCTACAATAAAAGAAAAAGTACATGAACAAAATATAGGTGCTAATAGCTTTGGTTAAGAACCCTATGTTTGGAAAACAATAACTCAAGTTTTAAAGGTAACATAGTACAAAGGATTTATTAACAGATAGCCTTAACAAAGATAATGAGCTCCAAGTAAGTCCAGAAGCAGATCTCATTAAATGACATCATGGCGTAGTTTAAAAAAAAAGCTCTGGCTTTGGAGTCTGAAAGCTCAAGGATTTTGTCTCTAACTCAATGAGTGAATTCTGACAAACTGGATCTGTGGGTTCAATATTCTCAGCTATGAAATGAGGGCATTGGGTTAGATTAGTGCCATTCAAACTTTTTTGACTGTGAGCCATAGTAAGAAATACATTTTACACTGGGATATGGGTATATAGAAAATACACAAGAAGTTTCACTAAGCCACACTTTTCCTTAGGTAGAATAAACTTACTAGGTAGAATAAACTCATATTTTAACAATTTTATTTCATTATTTTTAAAAAAATGTTTTAATGGCAACACTTGATCCACTATCTACAATTTAAATAACACTAGGTGATCTCTAAGCTGTCTTTCACTACTTTGACTTTAATTGTATTTGATGTACTTTAATAGTGACTCTATAGGACAGAGCAGAACTGCCCCATAGGGTTCCAAGGAGCGGCTAGTGGATTCGAACTGCCGACCTTTTGATTAGCAGCCGGAGCTCTTACTTAACCACTTCGCCACCAGGGCTCTATTTAATGCACTTAGGTTATTTAAAACATTTGCAACATCAACCACAAGGTACTAAATTTTCTGTTCTGTTTTCATAAAATGTTGTTGTTGTTAGGTGCCATCGAGTTGGTTTTGATTCAGAGCGACCTAGCAACTACTTATTCCTGACAGATACTTACTGTTCAGCTTGAGAAATGAGCTTTAGGTTTCATACACTTCAATCACCTACCCAGTCTGCTTTAGAAGGCGGTGGTGAAAATCAAATGAGATGTTTTACGTGTATATAAACACTTTGAAACTATTGTAACCAAGTTACTAACCAAGTACATAAGGAAGTAGCTACTCAAAATAAAGGTGTAAATAAGACAATGTAATGTAACATGTAATATTTTCACTTTACCACAGCCATGCACAGCAGAAATGCCTTTGTGATCTTTAATGTATCTAATGGCCTTGGAGAGGAACCTCAGATCAAAATGGGACAAACATACCAAGACTCAAGTGAAAAACTAAAACCAAGAAACATCTTAGATGAGTGCCTTTATGAAATCTTGGGGAGTAGAGAAGGTCTTTCTCTGCACACAGCAGACCCAGCAACTTTATACGGTTAAAAAAAAAAGACTCCCCCTTCCCTCACATTAAATTTCTGAATGACCGGTTTTTTTGGGGGGTGGGGGGGTGGGGGGGATGTGCACATTAAAAGACTAGAAAAAATTCTGCACAAATGAAAGGTTTTTTTTCCTTAAGGTAAAAAAAAATTAAGAAGCTGTTATCAAAATGTAATATTTTTTAAAAACAACCCAGGGAAGAACAGTTTCGGTGTTGATGAAGGTATGACGCTACATACAGTGTGGATGGTGTATAAACTGATAGAAACTTTCAAGAAGACATTGTGTTTTCAAATGTAAAACGTACATATGTTATACATGACCTAGAAATTCCAGTAGAAACACATCCCAAGGAAACAAAATGCACAGGAGAAGGTAAAGAAAATGGGAAGACGGACCCGTAGCATAAAATAACGCACTGCTTTAAACAAAAAAAAACAGCATATCCATCTATACCATGGAATACTACTCAGCTATTAAAATGGTGCTATAGATCTTTACAAACATGGAAAGATGCCCACAATATACTCGGATGATTATAAAACAACACTTACCATATGATCTGTTTTTGTAAAAAACATATACATACATACATACATATATGTTATGCACATTTCTTTATCTGCTAGAAAGATACATACTGAAAATGTTAATAGTGAGCATAGGCGACTGATGAGTTCAGGCCACCGCTAGCCTGTAAGTTAGGTGCCTGTATGGGAATTAGAAAAAGGTGCCCTCTCCTGGCAGGCTCACACATTGCTGATCTTGCTTTCAGGAGCATTAGAATGAGGTACTTTCCCTAGGTTGACCCAGTCAAGCGCTAGGGTACACAGCCTGGTGGGTTGAGTATGGATTTCGGCCTCCACCCCCCAATACACTCACATACATCCTAGGAGGGATGCCCTTGTGCAGGTTACAACCTGCAGGTTGGCATAGGATTATGGATTTTTGTATCCATGTATTTCTACCATTTCGTGCTGGATTATTATTATTTACAATAAACACATAGATTCATTGTTTGCTGATTAGAGTAACACTTATTTCCAGTTTTGAAAAAAGGTTTTGCCTTAATCCTTCTAAAACTAATTCCAACTTACTACTTCTAAAAACTCCAATTCATGGAGATCCTATGTGTTAGAGTAGAGCTGCTCCATAAGGTTTTCTTGGCTGCAATCTTTACAGAAGTAGATTGCCATGTCCTTCTTCTGTGGCACCGCTGGGTGGGTTCAAACCACCAACGTTTATGTTGTCTGCACCACCCAGGGACCTACTACTTCTACAGCCCGTATATATTTCCCTATATTTTGATGATTTGTGCACATTACCTATTTACTGGCATATACCCAATGAAATCTCTACCAACATAATATAAAAGTTAGGTAAGAAACACTAACTGTAGTTAAGAAATGTCATTCTAAGGCAAATTGATGATACTTAGTACTGGCAATGAGAAGGCACTGAGGAAGGGAGAAAGAAAGGAACATAGCCCACAAAAATTAATCCCTCTCCTACCACATTCAAAAATTCCTTCAGTAGAACTAGATGGTGCCCGGCTACCACCAATGACCACGATGGTGGGGAACACAACAGAGAGCCCCTGATGGAGGAGGAGAAAAGTGGCGTGCAGCACTCAAATTTTATTAAAAAGACCAGACTTAATGGTCTGAATGAGACTGGGGGGACCCTGGAAGACACGGCCCCTGAACTCTCTGTTGGCCCAGAGCTGAAATCATTCCTGAGGCAAACTCTGAAAGATGAGACTGGACTATGGGACACAAAGTGATATTCGTGAGGTGTGTGCTTCTTAGCTGAAGTAGATACATGCGGCTAAACAGGCAGCTCCTGTCTGGAGGTGAGATGAGAAGGCAAAGAGGGTCAGGAGCTGGCTGAGTGGACACAGGAAATCCAGGGTGGAAAGCAGGAGTGTGCTGTCACATTACAGGGAGAGCAACTAGAGTCACACAGTGATTGTGTGTATAAATTTTTCTATAAGAAACTGACTTCAATAGTAAACTTTCCCTTAAAGCACAATAAAAATAAAATAAAGAGATAATATGAGCAGGAAAAAAAGATTCCTCAGTAGCAAGTGCATTCTAGAGGGAAGCAATGAAATAAAGCTTTATAACTGGTCATCATTTTTCCCCCCATTTAATTCCAGATGCATGATTTATTTCTTCATCACTCTCCTGGGTTCCCAAAAGAAGACAGTGATTTTAAATAAAAATGATGAGTGATTACCATACAGTTAGGCAAACCATCTGTAAAATAATACAACCGCTAGACTTGGATTAAAGGAGAACTGCGTTCTTTTCTTGGCTCTGTAGAATATGTAATTTTACACAAAGCCAATCACAACCTCTCTGGGTCTCATTTTTTCTCATCTCTAAAGTTGGGGGTTGGGCTAAAAACAAAACAAAACAAAAACCCTTTAAGGCCCCTTTCAGCTTTTGATAGGACTTTAAGCCTCTTTTTCACCCTGGACAAGCCAATATCAGCAAGTAGCAACAGTTTATTTTCTGAATCATAGCTAATTTACTCTCTTCATGATCATCAAAAATGTCGTGCCAGAATCGTTCTCCACTCTAGAAATTTATTCTCACTCAGAAGAAAGGTGGAGCTTTGGTGGCACAGTGTTTAAGAGCTCGGCTGCTAACCAAAAGGTCGGCAGAAGCTGTCAATACCCACTAACAAAATATTTTCCAAAAGGCCGAAAGAAGTAAAATTAATTTATTTACATATAAGCAAAAAAGCACGAGTCCTTATTCAAACATTATGTAATCTGTCACAAAGACACCCTACAAATGCACTACACTGGTAGACGGTTTAAGTATTTCTTTTAAAACAAAGAACCCGCGTATAGGAAAACTGCTAACATATACAACCATCACTCACATGTTTTGAAGGCACAGAAAAAAAAATCGCGCAGTTCAGACAGTATTTACTTTCCCCAAAAAAAGCAAACTGTAAAGAAGAAAACCTCTGTAATCAAAAAGAAATCAGGGAGGAATGCGCTTTTTAAGGGTCTTTTAACTGTCCAAATTCAAATGCACGCTCGTGTACAATGTTCTTCTGTAATTAACTCACCACTACACATTCATGCAACCCACACAGTCACTCACATTCTTCCGACCGGCAGGGGTGGCAGCGTGGACGAATCACAAAATAGCGGCGGGAGTGGAAATTTCCTCTCCCGGCCGTGGGGCAGGGTCTGGCTTCCCGGAAGCGCTGGGCGCCTCCGCCAGGGCTTCTGCCGGCCAATACACTCGGTACAAAGGGGGAGCCGGGGCTCGGCTCCAAGCAGGGGTCCCGGCTTCCGGCGCCGCTCTGGGCTGGAGGCCCGGGCAGCACGTGCGACCCGCTAACGGCCGGGAGGAAGGAACCGGCGCCGCCCGGCAGGGCTGCCCGCGGGCCCCGCCGCCCCGGGGTGGAGTGGCCGCCCGGCCGGCCCGACCAGAAATGAATGGGCCGCCGGAGGCGCGGGCCGCGCTCCGCCGCCGCTGCTGGTGCTAAGTCGGCGGTGGGGGACGAAAGCCGCTGCGGGCGGCAGAGGCTATAACGACTCCTGGGCCCGCGCGTGGGGGAGCCGCCTCCTGCCTTTCCCACCCGACCCCGCCCGGCGCCCCCCGGACGCGTCGACCTCAGGCACCCAACTGCCGCCCGCTCACCCCAACTCTTGGCGGTGCGCCCTAGGAACTCTCTGGTGGTCGGGTTATAGATGAAGAGCTTCCACTCGGCCAGGCTCTGGTTGAAGGACTTCTTGTCTTTCTTCGTCATGGTGTGCGTGTGGACGGTGAGGTGGACGGCGGCCGCGGGAGCGAAGGCGGCGAGGAGCGGGGAAGCGCGGCGTCCCGGCTCAGGCGGCACAGCCCGGCGATTGCGGCGGACAGCAGAACAGCCGAAGACACCTCCTCGCAGCGGCGCACACTCAAGCCGACTGCGGCGCGCGGAGCCCGACGGCCGCTCGGGCCGCGGGAGCCTGACGTCTCCGTCGCCGCAGCCAATCCCCGGGCCGCTCGTCCCGCGCCGCCGCCACCGCCGCTACCACCTCCCGCTAGCGGCCCGGCGCAGCCCCAAGTCGAGAGTGCGCCCCGCCCACTCCCCGGCACCGCCCACGGCTCTGCTCTCCCCACCGGCTTGGAGGACCCTCCGGGCTCCTTCTCCCTTGGCCGGAGGCAGCACGAATTACATATACTAACTTTAAAAAGTCACAAAGGCCTAGAAGTAATCAAATTTATGATAATAATCAAGAGCTCGGCGTCCCTGACCCGCCGGTTTCTTAGGAGGAGGAATGGGTTTCCTGGGTGCTCCGGAGAGCACGCAAACAACTCCAGTTTGCCCAAGTCGTCTTCACCAAGAGGGGAGGCCAAGATGTTAACCACCTCCCGTCCCCGAACTGCTTCGCAAAGCGTCTCCAGGCGTTCTTCTTTTGGTTCTATGACGTTACAAAAAGATACTCCGCTGTAGTAGCTCGAGAGAGAATTAGAGTGTATAATTCAGCTGCTCAGAGCTGCTTTTAACCCAACCCAACCCAACCCATTGCCATCGAGTGGATTCCGACTCAGCGACCCTGTAGGACACAGTAGAACTGCCCCTTAGGGTTTCCAAGGCTGTATGGAAGCCGATCGCTACATCTTTCTACATCTTTCTCCCGCAGAGCGGCTGGTGACATTTTGGTTAGCAGCCAAGCTCTTTAACCACTACCGCTAGGGCTCCCTGGCTCTTTTAAAGGAGTCTGGATTTAGGCAGCAATCTTGGGTTAATGGAAAAGTCATTCTAAATATGCCAATATGTATTGTATAATTCTTCTCCAGATTCCGTTGAATTTGTCAATTAAATCAATATACATGTTTTCCTGAGGTTCCTGTCAATTAAAAGACCTTCCACTTTTTCTCAGACCCTCAGATTCTTAATCTACAGGAAATTAAAACTCCCTTTAGTGTTAATGCCTGCATAACGTTACCGGCTTTTCATCTTTTTCACTGTCGTGGACGCGCCTCTTGGGCGGAGTTGAGAGCACAGTCAGAGTTTTCTTACACAAGATGGGGCTGAAGAGTACAGTACCTTCGGACTGTAGCAACAGGATAAGAAGATCTAACTAGGAGTTTGGGGAGAATGTGCGTTTATAGAAAAAAGAAAGGAAGCACTGACTGTCTTTATTAGCAAATAAAAAATTATGAATGAAGAATATAGCACACATTGTTTGGAATGACGAATTATAATCCGTACGCAAGTTTAAACACAGCCTGCCAGTGCTTTGGAAAGAATAACCCACTGCCCTGAAGTCCCTGAAGGACAGAGTAGAATTGTCCCATAGAGTTTCCAAGGCTGTAATCTTTAGCAAGCCGACTGCCACCTCTTTCTCCTGCTGAGTGACTGGTGGGTTCAAACCACCCACATTTCAGTTAGGGGCCGAGCGCTTCACCTCTGTGCCACCAGGGCTCCCTTGGAAAGAATAAAGAAAATCTGGCATTTCCCTTACTTTGCTTATCAAAGCAAGGAATTATGACTTATGTCTCTCACAGACGAGACGTAGGAGAACACATTACCGTACTGTAAAGTGGGTTTTCGTTTTGTTTTTTAAGAAAGCTAAATTTACATTCTACTCCAGAATATGGGAACTCTTCGTTTCTCTGGTATGTGGTCCCTGAACATTACCTGGAAAAGAAAATACTGAGTGTATTGGGAGATGTCATGGTTTGAATTTTGTCCCCCAAAAAACGTGTGTATCAATTTGGCTGGGCCATGATTCCCAGAATTTTGGGATTGGCCTCCATTTTGTGATTGTAATTTTATGTTAAAGAGGATTAGGGTGGGATTATAACACCACCCTTACCCAGGTCACATCCCTGATCCAATGTAAAGGGAGTTTCCCTAGGGTGTGGCCTGCACCACCTTTTATCTTACAGGAGATAAAAGGAAAGGGAAGCAAGCAGAGAAGAGGGGACCTCCTACCACCAAGAAAGAAACACCAGGAGCAGAGCGCATCCTTTGGACCCGAGCTTCCTGTTCAGAGAAGCTCCTAGTCCAGGGAAAGACTGATGACAACGAGGACCTTCCTCCAGAGCCAACAGAGAAGAGAAAGCCTTCTCTTGGAGCTGACACCCTGAATTTGAACTTCCAGCCTACTAGACTATGAGAGAATAAACTTTCTCTTTGTTGAAGCCATCCACTTGTGGTATTCCTGTTAGACTAGCACTGGATGACTAAGACAGGGGATATTGACCTACCGAGTATGAGCAGTTGAAAGATTGAATTTAATCACAGTTTTATTCCCTGCAGATTTATTTTACTATACCTAAAGATGTTATTTAGTTACCTATAAATCGGGTTGCCAGATAAAATACAAGATGCCCACTTAAATTTGAATTTCAGATAGACAATAGTTTTTTTTTATTATAAGTATCTCGCATGCAATATTTGGAGTTCCTGGGTAGTGCAAATGGTTAATATGCACTGCTGCTAACTGAAACATTGGAGGTTCAAGTCCACACAGGGGCACCTCTTCTCTGAAGAAAGGCCTGAAGATCTACTTCCAAAATATCAGCCATTGAAAACCCTATGGAGCACAGTTCTACTTTGACACACAGGGGGTTGCCATGAGTCAGAAAGTAGACTCCATGGCAATTGTGCGTGTATGTGTGTGATTTTAATCTGAAATTCAAATTTCGCTGGATATTCTGTATTTTCATTTGCTAAATCTAGCTACCCTACCTGAGGATACCTGTGAATCCCACACTAATAATAAGAGCAGTCATTTAGAAACAATTATCTAAGTCCCAGGCTCTGTACTATTTGCTTGGTGTGATTTATTTTCTTAATTTTCACAGATACCCTAATTTTGTAAATGAGGAGAGTGAGGTTTAGAGAAATCAAGTAACTTTCCCATGGTCAAAAAGCTATCAGGCAACAGCACAAAGAATGTGACCCAGCTGGAGCTGGGCTCACAAGGACTCACAAGGACACATCAACTGGGTCCTGAGCTATAAAGACAATAGCTAGGACAATCCTGGAAAATATCTTTTAGGGAACCTTTCACATAAACCATTCAAACAGAACACAAAAGACTTTCCAGTCTTGTCTTTTTCTATTAGCATTTAGTGAATAGAAAATTTGATGGACCTATAAAGACCCTCCTGACTGTCCTTACTGAAACCTGTACCAGTGATTGTTAAGAAAGATGATTCAAAATGTAGGATCACAGTTTCTAGCCAATCTGTGAAAAAGTGAAGCTTTCAATGGTTTTGCCCATTTTGTACTGTTAATATATACTGGTCATTGTGTAATATTCCTTGGACTCGGGCAGACATGGCTGTGACAGCATGCTTGTCCATTTTCCCATTCTTGCCTATTCTGTAATATTCCTTGGAATTGAACAGACGTGGCTGTAGCAGCATGCTTGTCTGTTTTCCCACTTTTGTCTGTTCTTTAATATTCTCTGGACTCAGGAAGACATGGCTTCTCACTTTTACCTTTTTGAATATATGCGGAATAAAATTTTCTTTTGCTTTACTAAACTTTGTGATGTTTCTACCCTACAACAAACTCAAATTTGAAATTAAAAGACTGTCACAGGAAGGTATCTATAAAATAATCAGGCCTCTTGGACATGTAATATGCTGAAATAATACATACTACAATTTTTCTATTTACTTCTTTCATGAAGAGCAGTAACTGAAGAAGGACCAGAAAGAATTTCTTTATACAAGGACAGAAGCAGATCTAAGTAAGAGTAATGTCTCATACTTTATCATTATTTTACAGTAGGCCTTGAAAGCGTTGGAATCTCAAAAGTTAGCCCTTGGCCTTTTTCTTGATACACCTGTTGTAGGGAAAAAACATCACAAAGTTTAGTAAAGCAAAAAAAAGTCTTATTTGGCATATATTCAAAAAGGCAAGAGTGGGAAAATGGACAAGCATGCTGCCACATCCATGTCTGTCCAAGTCCCAAGGAAATACTACAGAATAGGCAAGAGTGGGAAAACAGACAAGCATGCTGCCACAGCCATGTCTGCCCCAGTCCAAGGAATGTTACAGGATCATCAGTATATATTAACATTACAGTTGGCAAAACCATTGAAAACTTCACCTTTTCACAGATTGGCTAGAAACTGTAATCCTACATTTTGAATCAATTTTGAATCATCTTTCTTAACAATAACTGGTACAGGTTTCAGCAATGACAGTCAGGAGGGTCTTCACTGGTCCAACAAACATTCTGTTCACTAAATGTTAATAGAAAAATATACAGTGGAAAGTCTTCTGTGTTCTGTTTGAATGGCTTATGTGTAAGTTTCCCTAAAAGATATTTTCCAAGATTATCCTATCTATTGTCTTTATACCTCAGGATCCAGTTGATGTGTCCTGGTGAGCCCTCGTGAGCCCAGCTCTGGCTGGGTCACATTCTCTATGCTCAAGGACAGGGAATAATGATTCCAATATTATTTCCTAAATCACACCTCAACCGCTCCTCCCAAATCTGAGGTATCTGATTCCCTAAACAAGGATCCTCCCTGAGAATTGTCATTCTAAACTTGGTAATTTATCTCTGAGTGTCAACTTGAAGGACTAAAAGCTAGAGAGGATGTGTAGTTTTAAATTATGGTTCTTGATATTGTAGTAGGATGAGCATGTTTTTTTGGGGAAAGGCCCCTCGAGATGGGCTGGTCCAAGCCCTTCGTTTCACAGAAGAGGTAACTGAGGCACAGAGAGACTGAGAAATTCAGTCTACACAGAAAGTTAATGAGATACAAAGAGTGAGGGAGACCAATGACCTTTGGGCTCCCAGCTAAGCCTTCTTTCTGTTATACTGTGCTGTTTTCTTTTGCTCACCATCAAAAATACCAATGCTTTTTTCTTTTTAAGAAAAAAAAAACAAAAAATAGTTTAAAACGGACTTTTGAAAACCGGGTAAATCATAATTCTTCAGAAATTCTAGAAATAAAAAAAGAAATTGCCCCACAGAGGTCAAGAATAATGAAGGTAAACAAAACATTTTCCATATTTTGCAGTCTGGATCCTCCCTCTATTCATATGAAATGTGGGCTGAAAGGACAGTAGGACCTATTTTTATATATCCCACCCTCATGTGAACAGAGGAATCTCACAAACACCGATCAGGACCCATTTCCATCTGTTCAAATAAGCTCTGGGTTTCTGGTGCGTTTACAAGGCAACCCCTAAGGTGAAATTGAAGCAATTCAAACCCCAGATCTGATTTTCTAGTTGCCAGCTATCAAATTTTATTAATAAATAACTGACTTACCTTAATTTTATTTAAAGAATCTCTTTTTCCTTTCAGTTGGATATTTTGTTTTTAGGAATTGTGTCCGAGAAATGACTGTGTCCTTTTAGGCAGGAACTACGACACTGTCACAGTCTGACCAAGAGGAACATGCTGGAAAATTGAAATGTCACTTCAGGCAATACCTCGATATTATTTCCTAAGAGACTCAATAATGTCTCCAGGGCCATGGGAATTCAAGTTCTGTGATTCTAACTATGGTGTTGCAACCGGCTCACTGTATAATAACAGCTTAATTATTTTCACTCACATTCATCATCTCTAATATATCATAATTCAAGTGCATAACTCTTCCTTGCTGGGGATATTTTGAGGGAAATGGTCTTTTGGTTAAATGTTGCTTTGGGGATTAGGAGATCTCCATAAATACCTATGGGTGTTTCAACTTTGTACAAAGTATCTTTCAGTAGCTAGAAACAAAAAGTAAACTCAAATTGACTGAAGCAATAAAGGGCATTTACAAGTGAACATAGTTGAAAAGTCTAGAAGTTACTGACTTCAGGAAAGGTTTGATCCCGGGCCCAAAGGGTATAAACGTATCCTGGATTCTTATTTTCCATTTATTGGCTCCACTATCTCAGGGTTAGTTTCTGGAGACTTCTGAGCCTACCTGCTTCCAGGTTAAACACCAACAGAAAAGAGACTGCATTCTCAACAGCTTAAACAAAACTCCCAATGTAGTCTCATTGGCCCCCATGGTGGGGTTCTGTGTTCATCCCAAACCAATCATGAAGGCCAGAGATGGGGTATACTGATTGGTTCAAGCCCTAGAGGCCCACTCTTGACCTGGGACTGGGGTCAATCCCTCTCAAATACATGGTTCAGAAATTTGGAATAGTGTTTGAAAGAGGAAAGTGGGGAGAAATCTTAGAATGCTCTATTTAAATGCCTTCAAGATCAAGCTTCTCAACCTAGAGTCATTTATACATTTATTGATTCATGCAATAAACATTTATTCAGGGCTTACTATGTGCAAGGTCTTGATTCCATTCTATGTCACTCCATTTCTAGGCTCCCATTTAAGAGCAAGCAGCAAGAGCTGGACTTCAGACTGTGGGCAGAATTATAAGAGAAATCAGGAAAACTGGTCTCCAAAGAATCTCCATATTTTTAGAGCCCCATTCTTACATTTTCAGACTTCTGGGAAAGGAAGGGAAGCAGCTATTCAGCCACCCACAAACCCTATGCAGGCTAGTCTTCTTATCGTATCTTCATAATATGGGGGCCTAATAGACTCTTCCAAGCCCATTCACAGCTCCAGGTTAAGAACCCTTGGACTATATAATCACCTAGATCCCTTCCAGGAGTAAGATTTACAATATAATTGTGATTTGACAGTGACATGGAAAGCAAAGTTCTCCTTTTTCCAATGGCTAAGGAAAAATAAGCAAAGTCTACTCCATGGGAGAGATAACCCTTATCTAGGTTGAGGGGAGGGCAGTTACAGCATTTAGTGATGGGACTTAGGTTTTAACATGCCACCTACATCCCAGGTGGGATTACATCAGAAAACTTACTCTTTCTAGCATGTGGCTTGTAACAGAATAGGAAGGGACAGGAAGTGTTCATATATTTTGGATGCTCCCACTGACTGAGCAGGAAGCAGCAAGAGAGACAACAGATGATTAAGGCCTCTCCCCAGGCTCCCTTTGGGAAAGTAGCCTTTGGGAAAACATGCAGAAAATGAGAGACTAGTACAACTGAGATGTTTTCACCTATGCTCTGACTGTGCCTGTCCTGTTTACAAAGCTTTCTGAAATAGCCAAATGAAGTTACTACACATCCAGCCTGTCAAGGAAGGACAGATGCCCTGGTGAGCGTACCATGCATGGCCTGGTGTTAAGCACAACTCTTTTCTTTTTTTCTTCCTGACTTAGCTTGCTAAATCTATGGACGCTGGTGATCTATATCCTTTCCCTTTCCCTGGGGGATGAAATATTTTGGTGTTCAATAGGATGCTTTGATCCTCTCATTATAGACTTTGGGATTTATTCCAGTGTCTTGTCTGAGGGCCCATTAAAAAAAAAACAAAAAACTGTTGATGTAGAGTCTTACAGGAGAGTAGAACTGTCTCATAGGGTTTCCAAGGAGCACCTGGTAGATTTGAGCTGCTGATCTTTTGGTTAGTAGCCAAGCTCTTAAAGACTGCACCACCAAGGTTCCTCTGCTGTGTGAGGGCAGGCACACCTAAACTAAAGCTGGAGGTAAGAAAGGAAATGAAAAAGGGAAGACAAACTGGAAAAGTAGAGAAAAACAACAGTAGGCCTTGAGACTCAACTTAGGAATATAGTAGGAAATAAGATGTTCTTACCAAAACTTGGCTCCCTACACCTACATAAACATATTAGCAGAAGTCATTTGGGTATTGTTGAGGGAAAACCTGCAGTAGTGTTGCCGGGTGGAAACCCAAGTTTCTGCTTGTCGTGACTTGTCTCAGCCAATAAATGAGAGACAAGGTGGGAGAATCGAAAGGTGCCTTTATTTCATTGCTTAAGGAAACAGTTGGAGCTGCTGCCACCAAGACTGCTCAGCCAGGGCAAGGGAGAAGGTTACTGTTAAGGAGTTTACAAGTAGGAAGTTCATACAAGTTACGTCACCAACATTCTTAATCATAATATGCAGGCACAGTGGGGTTTACGTATAACTTCATGCATCGCATGTTCAGAAAATGGTGGTTAAACTCCACCCAGAGGCAGGGAAGTTCCTATATATGAGGTACTTACTGAGCTAAAAGGTTATCTAGGATGTCAACATGGCATCTAATCTGGTTTCTGCCAATTTAGTTTTGGGCAGCAGTTAAGGAGGGGGAACCAGGATTGTAATGTAACGCTACTGGGAGTGCCAAGCAAGCTGCTTAACCCAGTGGAAGCTTCCACAGCCTGGGGACCTCTGTCTTAGCATGGTAGTAAGGTGGGGTCTCATTTCTAAGACAAATACACATTGAACCAAGAGGAAACTCAAATCCAGGTTTTAATCTGCATTCTGACCTCATGTCCTTTTTCTGCAGAACAAGCTCCAAGAGCATGGCTTCTGTGCTGCCACACCATGCTTGCCTGTGGCCATTGCCTGTGGTCTTTAGGCACGGATTTTCTCAAACAGACCAATACTGGTGGAGATTAACATGCTTTTGTAGTCTCCAGATTTACAAATAGAGCTGATCCTCAAACAGTTACTTAAGAAATTAGAACAAAATGTCTACTTGCCAAGTCTTTGTAGGAGGGATTTAGTTAGGCACTCTGGACTTCTTGGATGAGTCAGCCTTCTAAAGTGAAAGCATTACAGCTTCTAGACTTAACTTGGGCATTGGAAGGGGAGTGGGAACACTAAACAGAAGACTTGTCTTCAAATTATTTTCCAGGGTCAGCTTCTCTTAGACCCAGGAAATAAATGAGTCTTCCTCATAGCAGTAGTTTGTCAGCCTTTTCTGGCAGCAAATGAGATTCTGAGGCAGCAGCTGATGTGCTTGGTGTAATGAACTTGGAGCTTTTGCTTGGCTCCTAACTACCCCCTACAGTCTAGCCCACGTTTAGCCCTGCCTCCAACTTTAGGGACAATGTTCATGGCCAGGAGGCTTCAGGAGCCCTGGTCAGAAACTTGTTAACTCAAGAGAGAGTTGGTCTTGCTCTTCCTTGCCACTGCATTGACCTTGGTTTCCTTATTTCTAAGTAACTGGGTCTGCTTTCCTGTTCCTAACTCTTGCTTTTTTCCTAAGTTGCTAGTTTCCCTCCCAGCTCCTCAGTGAGCTGTTTTCCTCTATTCCCTCCAGTAACTAGATTTTTTTGACCTTGAGATCCAAACTCCTATGCCTGAGTCATCCCCAGACATTTCAACCTCCTTAGTGTGGAATCACTTGGCCACGCACCTAACATAGGTATAGGAGTGTTAGTATTTTCATTTTGGGCATATGTTTCACTTAGCTTTAATTTTTTATTTTTAATAAGCAGAAAATTTCACACTTGAGCTATTAATTTAGTGAATGCCCTGAAGCTCACAGAAAACAAGGCATTAACTTGCTAAAATCTGATTGCAACAGCTGAGGGGAACACAAACAAGATGGACTAAATAAACTGGACTATCACCTAACATCACTTAACATAAGCAGGAGAAAGCTTAAATATCAATGTGATATGGACAAAAACCAAGGGCAAATATTTTAATAAGATGTGAGCCTGCTGTAACAGCCATCCGGTCAAGGGCCCCATTTTAGTTTTGTAAAAGAGATCAAAATCTTAGGAATTATAATCATAACAATTGCCATAATCATCTTGCTGCTTAAAACAGGAGGAAAACACATTGCTATACTCATTTACTTTGGCAGAAAAAAAATGAAGTGAGTTTCAACTTTGCAGATAACTTGTTTGGAGCATTTGTTCTTACAGACAAGTGGTTTCTGTCTCTACTTTCTTTGAAACCATTCAACAGACCCAACTGCAGTATACAATTTTTTTTACCTTTAGAAATGAGTGTCTAGTTGTAGTATCAGAATCATGCAAGACCAAGGCATGTAAAATGAGCGGGAAAGCTTTTCAGCTTTTTCTGGGCTCTGAAACCATTGATATTCATGAGGTATAGTTACGTCGTAAAAGTTTGGTAGGGGAAAAAAAGGTTTGGTAGAGCTCACCTATTTTAGTTAGGATGCTTTTAGTTGCCAGTATCAGAAAACCAAAGAAAAATGGTTCAAGAATATGTCTCATGTAGTAGGTCCTAGGGTTGGTTCAGTGCTCAACAACATTATGGAGAACAGGGTTTTTCTCATCTCACCCTCCATGGGTCAGCCAGGTGTTCCTTCTAAGTGATAAAATGGCTGCAGCAGATCCAAAAGCAGGGAGGGAGGGTCAGGGTCTCCTCACACACCTCACTCCTTTTATTGGAGAAGAAAACTCTTCCCAGAGGCACACTGTCCCTGTCCTTCTTCTTTTATCACATTGATCAGAACTTGGTCATAGGACATCTCTAGCTGCAAAAGTCTTAAAAATGATGATTTGTCATTTTCAGCCTACTTTGGTTTCAGGGTTATGCTAGGCAAATAAAATGCTGTTGGTAAGCTTTCCACCTTTTGCTAAGCCAAGGCTCGTTTCGTATTGCGTGGGATTTATATTCTTCTTAAAGTCTTGGTAGAACTCAACCGTAAAACTATATTGATGAACCAGAGACTCCACCAGCCTGAGACCAGAAGAACTAGATGGTGCCCGGCTACCACCAACGACCATCCTGACATGGATCACAACAGAGAGTCCCGGACAGAGCAGGAGAAAAATGTAGAACAGAGTTGAAATTCATGTAAAAAGACCAGACTTACTGGTCTGGCAGAGACCGGAGGAATTCCTGAAACTATGGCCCCTGGACACTCTGCTAACCCAGAACTGAAACCATCCCTGAGGCCCATTTTTCAGACAAAGATTAGATAGGACTATAAAACAAAAAATAACACACGTGAGGAACTTGCTTCTTAGTTCAGTCAAATATATGAGACCAAATGGGCAGCTCCTGTCCAAAAGCAGGACAAGAAGGGAGGAAGGGACAGGAACTGGATGAATGTACACAGGGAACCTGGGGTGGAAAGGGGGAGCATGCTGTCACATTGTGCAGACTGCAACCAATGTCACAAGACAATATGTGTATAAATTTTTGAATGAGAAATTAACTTAAGCTGTAAACTTTCACCTAAAGCACAATAAATAAGCAAATAAACTCCCCGCCCCCAAAAAATCCATATTGATTTTTTTTCTTTTTTGGAAGTGGATCTTTGACAATCTATTTCTTTGTTTCTTTCTTTCTTTTTTTGACAACCCATTTCTTACTATTGGTAAGTTCAGGCTTTCTATTTTTTGGTCAATTTTGGTAGTTTTTATTTCTCTACAAAGTCATCCATTTTATCTGGATTTTCAAATTCATTGGAATAAAGTTGTACATAGCATTAAATTTTTTTTTAATTTATGTATCCTGTTTTCATTCCTAATGTTAGTGTCTTTTCCCTTTTTATTATTTTTTTTCTGGATCATACTTGCCAAAGGCTTTCTGTGTTTTGATGTTATCAAAACATAGAATTTAAGTCCATTGTTTTTTGGTTTTCTGTCTCACATTAGCTATCTTATCTTTATTAATTCCTTCCTTCTACCTTCTTTGGTTTATTTGTTATTCCTTTTCTAGTTTCTAGAGTTTAAAGCTAAGTTCATTTATTTTCAACTTTTCTTGCTTTCTAACATCTGGATTTAACATTACAATTTTCTCCCTGAGAAATGATTTTGTTATGTCTCAGAGTTTGAGATATTTGTTCTCATTGTCACTGCTCTGTAAATAATTCCACTGCCCAGCTCCGTGGGAGAATTCTGCTTCTCTAGTCCATTGACGTTAGACTTGGCCTGGTGACTTGCTTTAGCCAATGAAATATGAGCGAAAGTGAAGCAGACGTTTTAAAATCACAGTGTGTTTCCATCGTCTTTCTTTTCTTTCTGCCACGAGACCTGCGCTATCTCAGTCAGGGCTTCTCTTTCAGCCTGCAGCCCAGAATGAAGATGACGAGGAGAGTGGCAGCTGACCTGGGATGCTTAGGTGGTGTGAGTGAGAAATAGATCTTGTTGTTGTAAACTCCTGATACAGCACTAAATGCTTCAGTATGCATTTCTAAAGAATAAGAACATCTTCCTATATAGCCAAAAATGACATTTCCATACCTAACAAAATTAATGATGATTCCTTAATATTATCTAATATTTAATGTTGTTGTTGTTGGCAGGTGCCGTTGAGTCGGTCCCGACTCATAGCAACCCTATGTACAATGGAACGAAACACTGGCTGGACCTGCGCCATCCTCACATCGTTGCTGTGTTTGAGTCCATTGTTGCAGCCGCTGAATCAATCCATCTCACTGAGGGTCTTCCTCTTTTTCGCTGACCCTCTACTTTACCAAGCACAGTGTCCTTCTCCAGGACTGGTCCCTCCTGATAACAGGTCCAAAGTATGTGAGACAAAGTCTCACCATGCTAGCTTCCAAGGAGCATTCTGGCTGTACTTCTTCCAAGACAGATTTGTTCGTTCTTCTGGCAGGCCGTGGTATATTCGATATTGGCCGACACCATGATTCAAAGGCATCAACTCTTCTTTGGTTTTCCTTACTCATTGTCCAGCTTTCACATGCATATGAGGCAATTAAAAATACCATGGCTTGGGTCAGGCAAACCTTAGTCCTCACAATTTAATACATATTGAAATTTCCTCAGTTGGTCCCAAAATGTCCTTTATAGCTGGTTTTTACAAACCATGAACCAACCAGAGTCACGTGTTGCCTCTAATTGTTATGTTTTTGAACTCTGTTTTAAGCTAGTACAGTCCCTTTTCTTATGACACTGATGGTTTGAAGAGCCCAGGCCAGTTGTCCTAAACAGTGCACCACCTTTTAGATTTGTTTGCTTCCCTGTGTTGCTGTTCAGCTTGTCCCTATGTCCCTATGTAAATAAATTAGGTATAAACATTTGCCTAGATTCAAGTTAAACATTTTTGGTGAGAATACAATATAGGAGCTCTGGTAGTGCACTGGCTGCTAACTGAAAGGTTGGCAGTTCAAACCCACCAGCCTCACTGCGGGAGAAAGATGCGGCAGTCTGCTTCCGTAAAGATTTACAGCTTTGGAAACCCAATGGGGGCAATTCTACTCTGTCCTATAGTGTCGTTAGGAGTCAGAATCGACTCGACAGACACGGTTTTTGTTTTTTGGTTTGTGTATATAATATTGCAGCACATCAGAACACACGTAATAGTTGGTTGGCTTAGCCATTAGCGATGCTAACGGCTTAAGTGACTGCTAGGTTAAGGTGGGAATGGCCCGATCCTTCTGTTATATAGTTATTTATTTTTGTTTTTTGAGGGAGAACGAAAGGCAACTTTATTGGTTGGCCAAGCAAGGAGACAATTGGGGCTAAGTGGCTTCCAAGACTGCTTGCAGACAGCTTGTTGAGGCTGGTTTATATAGACAAGATCAGTTACAAAATACAAGATGGCATGTGCACAGGCGCAGAGCGTTCCAGAATGAGTAAGCATTTTCTAGGGCCTGGGTTCGATTCCCCATGCGGGAGGAAGTTAGCCATTTTTGTTCATTAGCATGTCAGCTGTCTACCCAGGGGTGGAGAATTTACCGTGCATGAGGCGGTTAATGAGCTAAAGGTTATCTGAAGTGCCAACATGGAGAGCAGGACCTGTTCTCAGCTGGTTCCAGCTAGCAGGTGGCTGTTCCTTTTAAAAGAAGTTCTGGGGAGAAAAACAACTTCAGGAAATGGGCTCGGTGAAGGGCTGTCCTGAGGAGACAATGATTTTAAGAAAATGGCTCTAACCCTTTCTTAATCCCTTCTTTCCTTTTGACACTAACAGTTATTAGTTAGTGGCAAGACTGGGAAAAGGGAGATGGGGCAATGACTTTGAACTGCTTCCTGATGAGAAGGGATGGTGAGCTGGGATGGGGCAGCTCTAAAAGTTTAAGGTTCTCCCTCTCGGAACTGTTGGATAGCTTCCAGCCTAAGATCATAAGGGGAGGCTGGTGTGTCAGGACCATACTGGTCTTGATAGAGCTTAGTCTATCAGTAAGGAATTTGGCTAGGAGGTTTAGGAGGCAGGGTCCCAACATACTGACGAGAAAGAGTACAGTTAGTCCTACTGCAAGAAAAAAAGAAAATGAGACTAAAAAAGGTTTTTGAGCCATCTAAGGTTGGGAAGCCATGATGTTAGCCTGTCAAATAGTCTTTTGGAGTCATCTGTAGCAACATGCAGTCACATTGTGTAGTTATGTTTTTAATCTCTTATGATCAGAATGTAACCCGAGTGATATAATTTTGAGTCCATGTGAATAACCTGTTTCCTATCCACAGTGATTTTATCACTAATTGGAAATCCTTGCCTGAGTCAATAATTTCACTGTTGTTATTGTGTGCTGTTGAGTCAATTCCAACTCATAGTGACCCTATAGGGCAGGGTAGAACTGCCCTATAGGATTTCCTAGGCTATAACCTTTACAAGAGCAGTTTGCCAGGTCTTTTCTCCCATGGTGTCGCTGGTGGGTTCGAACCACCAACCTTTTGGTTAGCAGCCAAGTGCTTAACCAACTGCACCATCAAGTCCCCTTATAAGTTCATTAATCCCTCCAAAAAAACATTGCTGTCAAGTTGATTCCGACTTATAGCAACCCTATAGGACAGAGTAGAACTGCCCCACAGGGTTTCCAAGGAGCAACTGGTAGATTTGAACTGCCAACCTTTTGATTAGCAGCTGTAGCTCTTGACCATTGTGCCACCAGGGCTCCTGCCCCTGGTAACTGCTAATAAACTTTGGTCTCCATACATTTGCCTATTCTTATTATTTTATATAAATGAGATCATACAATATATATCCTTTTGTGATTGACTTATTTCACTCAACATAATGTTTTCAAGATTCATCTGTGTTGTAGCATGTAGTGTATTTTTAGAATTTTTGACCACAGTGTTCAATGGAAAAAAAAAAAGATGAATCACTATTTACAGTAATTTTGTGACAAAAGTAGCTAGATGAGAAAGCAGTATTTAATCTTGTTTTGGTTTACTTTAGTTTTTAATCCCAAGAGAGTGTGAAGTTTTCAAAGAACATAGGGCCTAGGGCTGGAAGACCAGTTTGACCCAGCCTCTGCTACCTTCTTGTCACTGTGTAACCTAGGAAAAGACACAATCACTCCAAGACTGAACTATCTCCTCCGTGAAATAAGGTCAGGAACACTTTCCTTACAGGAGTTTGGTGAGAACTTATGTGAAGGTGCTGTGGAGCACTACGTAAATGAAACCTTTAAAAAACTAGTAAGCTAAAAATGTTTTGTGTTTTGGAAATGCATTGAACTCTTTTGGTTCAGTTCTGAGATTTTTAAAATCTGGACTTGCCTGTGCCTTCCTGGTGTGGAGCTGGTGAGGGTGGTCTAGGTAGGCCCAGCAGGCCCACCCACCGTTCAACAGTGTTCCTGGACACACTTAGTGAATGGAAACTCACAAAACCATGACAAAGGGTCAGGTCCCCCTCTCTAAGACCAAGTGACTGAAAACAGATTTAAAAAAATTATGCACAAGATAAAGCTTTTTATCTGATTGGCTGGGTTTTGAGGTTCTTATCTATCCGTGGGGAATGGAAGAATCACCTACTCCTTTTCCAGCCTGACCCTTTGACTGGCAGCTGTCCCCCCAGCATAGCAACCTTTCAGAGAAGGGTCTGATGAGCTCTTAATTTCTGGTATGAGAGGTGAAGAGTGATTTGTGGATTGTTCCCTGTGGACAGGAAACAGGGATACAGAGCACTCACTTCATTGTTACAGGAGTTTCTTCCTGGATGTCTTACAGTAGATTAATGGAGCTAATGGCTTCTTGTGTGGTTGACTTTCTGGACACTGATCAAGAAATAGTAAGAAGAGAATGGAACATTGTCCAACATCACTCCTCACTTTGTACAAGTCCATGTACAAGTCCATATTAGGCAATAGGAAAAAAGTCTCTGTGCAATTTCACTAACTGTAATCTGGAAAGTGGCCACACCCTCCTCCCAAGACTTCCTTCTTCACACACAAACCTTTTCCTTTTGAAAATAAGATTTTTTCCCCCTATTTATAGAAGAATTGTATGCTCCTTTCTCAAACTATAATCTTAAGATTGAATAAATTTCACATTGAAGCTGACTCTTTCTTCTGAATGGCAACATCAGTTTACATGGGACTGGTGAATTTGGTAGTGAATCACGTTTTTGAGCAACAGTTTGCTTCTGTTTATCTGAGGCAAGACCTGATGAAGACACACACAAAGGAAAGTAAATCCACAGAGAAAGAAGATATAAATGAAGGAAAAAACAATCTCCTTTTCGCAGAGTGCTGGGAAATTATTTTCTACAGTCATTTCTATATGTTAAATACAGGTATTTCAGTATTTAATACAACAACCATATGAGAAAAGTATTATTATTACTCCAATTTTAAGATGAGGAAACTTCAGCACAGAGTGGTTAAATAACTTGCTTAAGGTCACACACTGAAACTATTTATCTGATAAAGGCATTACTTCCCCAAAATCCCTTTCCAAGGAGGCCTTTTCTCTCTCCCATATACCTTGGACCATGGGACCTGGAGGTGTGGTCCAAAGTACACCAGTTGCCATCGAGTTGATTTTAACTCATGGCGACCCCATATGTGTCGGAGTAGAAATGTGCTCCATAGGATTTTCAGTGGTTAATTTTGAGAAAGTTGATCACCAGGGCTTTCTACCGACATGCCTCCAGGTGGACTGAAACCTCCAACCTTTTGGGTAGCAGTTGAGTGCTTTAACCACCCAGCAATAGGTGTCCTCATTTCTCTTCATTGCTGCTTCAAATTTATCATCCTTCTCTCCTCCAAAACTCTCAGCTTTGAAGCACACATCCTCAAACTCTATTTACTAATATTCCTCTTTGTTGAATCAACTATAGACCGTCGGTGACTTCCCCACGTTCTTTGAAGATCTTTGCTGTAAAAATACATATGCTGTATGTGGGCAGCATCGTCTGACCTCCTCCAACTTCACAAGGGGGAAGGAAAATCAAGATCAACAACCCAAAGCTGATTCCTATGAGGCGGAGGTCAGACATGCCTCCTGTCTCCACCATCTTTACCAATTCTGACACCAACCGTCCCTCTCACGGCACTCTACGTCTCTGCTGAATTCGATAATTCATGCAATGCCCACGCAGAACTCACAGACAATACTCATGATTATGGAGTTTATTACAGAAGTAACAGGTTACAATTCAGGTTGAGGGATGCAGGATACAGTTCTTCCAACAGGACAGCCTCTTCTCAGCCATACCCACACGTCTCTCTCTAGCCCTCAGCCTCTGCCCTGCTCCCGCAAGTGTTACAAAGCTCTTAGCTCTGTCAGTGATAAGTACCCTGAGGCACCCACTCCACCAGTAAGCCTCAGCCCGAAGGCACTCAGCTCTAGCTCCTTGGATTAGCAAAACTAGCTCCACCAAGTGCTCAGAGGCGCTCCACTCTGTCAGCAAGTCTCCTGCCCAAAGGTGCTCAGCGTTCCTGCTCTTTTTCTCTTGAATCCACTCCAGCCAAGGTTTTATCCCCTCTATTCTCTATAAAAGGAACCCTGCCGGTACAACCTTGGAAGGCAGAGAGCACCCTGTCACTGGGCATGTGCCAACAGCGACTGAAGGGCCATCTCCCAGAATGGAGCAGAGGGGAACTCCTGCACCACAAGAAGGTTCAAGCCATCACCTTTGAAACCTCTTCCAAATCTAATCTCCCAAGAGTGAAGAACCAACGCTTACCAACACCAAAAAGTGGTCTAAGACCAGCCAAGGACATGACTCTTTAGGCTGATGCCCATTCCATATCCCAGAAAACGGTGATAGTGTTCCAGCTTTAACCTTTTTAAGCCTGTTTCTTCAGCTATAAAATCAGGAAAAATGAAATTACTATCCCATGTGGATTATTGTGAGAACTGGGCAATACTTGTTTCATAAATTGTAAAGCGCTTGAAAATGTAAATACCAAACTGTTGGCAATGGTTTGAATAAAGACGTGAGAGTGGTCCTTTTTCACTTTGAATTGTTCTCAACGAGCATGTATTACTTTTGCAATTAAAATAAAGTGTTTAAAATATTATATATAGTATATCCAGATCCTGTAACTAATTATGAATCTATAAATGTATTTCTATGGCTATATGCATCCTTTCAGTCTTTTCCCCCTGGTGAGATCATATTTTTAAATATCATTTTGTAACATGCTTTTTTTTCCCCCCATTCTTATTATAGAGCAAACATCATTCTATGCCGTTAGACATTGTATGATAACATTTTTATAAGGATATACAGTGATTTATTTAACTGGTTGTTTATTGTGGCTGACAGGGTTATCTCCAGTTTTTCCACATTAGAAACAATACTGTGATGAATATTCTTGTATCTATTTTCTGATTATTTCCTTAGGTCGACTGCCTAGAAGCGGAATTGCTGGGTCAAAGGGAAAATGCCTTTTTCAGGCTTCTGATTCCTGTTACCAAATTGCCCTCCAGAAAGATGATACCAATTATCTTCTCCCCAGCAGTGTGTTGTTGAAAAGATGTTAGTCCAACACACGGATACAATGGAGATCCAAAATAAACCATTGCAGCTGATGGCTTCTCTGTCAGAGAGCCCTGGAAGAGAGACTTAGGGGCTGAGTCAGACCCCATAGTCCCTCTCTACTCAAGACTTCCATAAACCACTTCATCCAAATACTACTGCAAGCCGTCCATTTTTAGCTTCCCAATGACAAGCCCATTGAGCCAAAACAAACTAATGTCAGATGCACTCTGTCCTCTCTGCTGTTCCAAAGCTCACTTAGCACCTTTGGGCATAAGCAGTAGAGGAGACCCTCCTGCCAGCTCGCCCAGACTCCTTTCCTCTGGACAAGTTGACAGAGTTGGCATGGCTCAGCCAGCACGCCAGCCCCACCAGCTTCTTCTGTGGCCTGCAGTTGGAACCCCTTTGCTGCTGGCTCCATTGTCCTTCTCCCTACATCATCTGAAAACTGTAGTGGAGCAGGACTGCATGGGAAAAGAAGCCCAGACAACAGGGGGTGTTGCCCGCCACTTCTCTTTACCACTTTCCTTGTGCAGAAGTGGAGCACCTCCCCACATGAGGTTTTCAAGAGCCTGGGTGCAGACCTTACGAGCTCTACCAACAAGCTCAGCACTTTCTCTCCTAATTCCCCCTCTCCCAGCAGACATGGAGGAAATGGATAAGAATTCTTTTCATGCTTTTAAGTATTTGTTGTTGTTGTTGCTATTGTTATCAGAAGTCACATCTGAAGCAGAAAGGAAGAGTGGCCTCTGGGAAGTCTTTGACCTTCTATTTCTTCAATAGCTTTTGGTTCCTAGCTCACACTGTAATGTTTTGACATTTGCAACCTAAAGCAGACAAGGGGGTAGCGGTGGGATGGGTTGGTATGTGTCCGCAGGGAGACAGGGAGAGCAGGGTTTCTGGACAGTAGAAAAATAGAAAATATCTATGGATTAGTGAGAGCTCTGGTGGTGCAGTGGCTAAGAGCTCAGCTGCTAACCAAAGGGTCAGTAGTTTGAATCTATCAGCCACTCCTTGGAAACCCTATGGGACAGTTCTACTCTGTCCTATAGGGCTATGAGCCAGAATCAACTCAACAGCAACCCGTTCAGTTTTGATTTTATGGATTAGTGAAAAAGACCACTGGACCCTATGCACCAGGGCTCTTCAAAACACTGTTATTTTTTATTTTATGTCATAAAGTGGGCAAACGACTTGGATTGACATTTCACCAAAGAAGCCATTCAAATGGCCACCAAACACATGAAAAGATGCTTCTGTCATTAGCCATCAGAGAGATGCAAATCAAAACAACAGTGAGATACCATTTCACTTCCACTAGGATGGCTAAGATTAAAAAACAGAAAATAACAAATGTTGGCGAGGATGTAGGGAGATTGGAACCCTTATCCATTGCCAGTAGAGCAGTTGTGGAAAACAGTGTGGCAGTTCCTCAAAAAACTAACAGTAGCACTACCATATGACCCAGCAATTCCACTCCTAGGTATATACTCAAAAGACTTGAAAGCAGAGACTTGTACGCCAGTGTTCATTGCAACACTATTCACAATAGCCAAAGGTGGAAACAACCTAAATGCCCATCAGCTGATGAATGGATAAACAAAATGTGGCACATACATACGATGGAATACTACTCAGCCAGTAGGAGAAATGAAGTCTCGATACATGCTACAGTATGGATGGAGCTTGAAGACATTATGATGAGCAAAAGGACAAATAATGTATGACCTCACTTATATAAAAAGATGAGAAAAGGCAAATAGAGAGAGACCAAAGGTTGTTAGTGGTTACCAGAGGCAGGAGGGAGGGGAAAAGGAGGGTTAATGGTGATGGAAAAATCCCATTGGTTAATGGCAGGGTTGCACAGCCTATTATTGTAATTGATGTCAATAAGTTGTACACCTGTAAAAAGTTGAACTGACAAAAGTTGTGTGATAGATATATTTACAACAACCACACACACACACACACACACAGAACAGCTTCTGAGGGTGTTTGTGTACAACCAAACACCTCATGGGATTTTGGTTCCTTGGTTGGGAGGTTTAGGGCCATGGTTTCATGGGACATACCAGTTAATTGCCTTAATAATGTGTTTAGTGCTTCTGTTCTACCTCCTAGTTCCTTATGTAGTGCCTGGGGTCTTAAAAGCTTGCAAGTCGTCATCTAAGGCACAGCAATTGGTCTCTATTCACCTGGAGCAACAGAGGAAGAAAGAGATTCAGGAAAAGGGGGAGGAAATTAAATGTATGGCTAATTGCCTCCATAAAGAACTGCCTCATTTGCCATGAGACCAGAAGAGCTGGATGGTGCCTGGCTACCATTACTGAACATTTTGATCAAAGATTCCATAGAAGAATCTGATAAAAAAGGAAAATGCAGAACAGAACTTCAAATTATCATGGACTGTAGACTTTCTGGAGCCATGGAGGGTGGATGAACCCCTGAAATAATCTTTAAACCTTAAACCGAAAATATTCCCTGAAGCCATCATAAAACCGAACAATAGTTTAGCTTAACTAGTAAAAAAGGTCTGCCTTGAGCATTATGCTCTTTTAAGAACCATCTGTATGGGATGGAATTGACAATAGCAACTCAAAAGATTACAGAGGAACCTCAGGGGGCAGTGAGCTTATGTTAATGAGGGAGGAACAACTCAGAAAAGAAGGGTGAGAATGGTTACACAACTCTAAGAATACAATCACTGTCACTAAAATGTACATGTAGAAACTGGCGAACTGGTGTATGTTTCCCTGTGTATATTCTCAACAACAAAATTTAGGGAAAAAAATGTAAAAAGGAAAGATGGAATTAGTAAAATCATCATTTGGGATCAATCATACTAGTAAATAATACAGGCAAGAATCAATGAATTCTGAAAGTGTGAGAGAAAATTTGATAAGAAACAGACTATTTATAGACTCTCAAAGTATCCCCCATAAGATATTTGCTGACTACAAAGGGAAAAAAAAGAAAAAACTTGACTGACTTGACAGTGGAGAAACTGGCTGACACCAAGCGATCAAAGTTAGCATCACCATTAATGATGATGCTAAAAAGCAAAGATGTGTCCTTGAGGACTAATGTTCACCTGACTCAAGCCATGGTATTTTCAGTCACCTCATACACATGTGAAAGCTGGACAATAAATAAGGAAGACTGAAGAAGAATTGACACATTTGAATTATGGTGTTGGCAAAGAATATTGACTACACCATGGATTTCCAGAAGAACGAACAAGTCTGTCTTGGAAGAAGTACAACCAGAATGCTCCTTAGAAGGGAGGATGGCAAAACTTCCTCTCATGTGCTTTGGACATGTTATCAGGAGGAAACCACTCCCTGGAGAATGACAACATGGTTGGTCAAGTAGAGGGTCTGTGAAAACGTGGAAGACCCTTAATGAGATGGATTGGCTCAGTGCTTGCAACAATAGACTCACACATAGCAACGATTGTGAGGATGGAGCAGGACTGGGCAGTGTTTTTTTGTTCTGTTGTATATAGGGTTGCTATGAATTGGAACTGACTTGACACCTAAGAACAACCACAACAGCAAGGGTTGGAAGGGCCTCCATGACACCTAACAAAAATAGGTAGATTCGGATAGCCTGGGGTCAAAACTTATGCAAGCCTGAGAGATCTAAAAAAAGCAAGATCTCTCTTTCTAGGGCTTTGTTGTTATTATGGTGTGCCATGGAGTCCATTTGACTCATAGAGACCCCAGGTGACAGAATAGAATGGCCTCATAAGGTTTTCTAGGCTGCAGTCTTTACAGGAGCCCATCACTGGGTCTTTTTCCCAAAAGGCTGCTGAGTGGGTTAAAACCACCAACCTTTCGATTAGCAGCCAAGCACTTAACTGTTAACCCACCAGAGCTCCTTTCTAGGGCTTTGGGGAGGAATAAATGTGCTAATTTGTCAAGTGCCTGACACATGTAGACAAAGGATAGAAATTCTTGTCCTTTTACCCATGAAGACACAGAGCCCTGGTGAGGTTACATTTGTCCAAGTTCACCCAGCTAGCGAGGAGAGCACCTTAGTTATCTAGTGCTGCTATAACAGAAATATCGCAAGTGGATGGCTTCAACAAATAGGAGTTTATTCACTCACAGTCTAGTAGGCTAGAAGTTCAAATTCAGGGCATCAGCTCCAGGGGAAGGCTTTCCCTGTCTCTGTTGGCTCTGGAGGAAGGTCCTCGCCACCAGTCTTCCCCTGGACTAGGAGCTTCTCCATGCAAGAACCCTAGATCCAAAGGACGCACTCTGCTTCCTGCGCTGCTTTCTTGGTGGTATGAGGTTCCCAGCTCTCTGCTTGCTTCCCTTTCCTTTGATCTCTTGTAAGATAAAAGGTGGTGCAGGCCACACCCCAGGGAAACTCCTTTTACATTGGATCAGGAAAGTGACCTTAGCAAGGGTGTTACAATCCCACCTTAATTCTCTTTAACATAAAATTGCAGTCACAAAATGGAGGACAACCTCACACTACTGGGAATCATGGCCTAACCAAGTTGACACAAATTTTGGGGGGACACAGTTCAATCCATAACAGGGAGAACTTGAGATTCAAACTTGGGCATTTCTATTTCTAAAGCCCCTGACGTCCCCATCCCCAGCTGTGTTAGAAGTCTACTGTGGGAGTTCACAGGAGGGAGCAATTACATGCACTGGGTGGGAGGGCAGTTCACAGAGGATGTAGCATTTGAGCTGACCCTGGAGGAAGAGAAAAGCCATGCTAGACACAAGACTGAGCTTAGAGATGTGAAAATTTACAGCATCATTGAGAATGGTGGGTGAAGAATTAAGTCACTTAGCTTTTCTAAGCACCAGTATCCATATCCATGGAATGAAAGTAATAACAGGTGTCTCGTTCATTGCAAAGTGTTATTCCAAGGAATAAATGAGAGTGTATTTGAGGAGATATATATATATATATATAAACTTTTAAGCATTTCAGAAATATAAGATAAAATGTGTGTGTTTTGTGTGTGTGTGTGTGTACCAGGGAAAATGTAAAACTTGGCATGTGTTTGTGGGTAAAAGAAGAAATCATGACATTAGCTTTTGATCTAGAGGGACCACACCCAAGCCTGGGGCACAGGAGAATAAAGAGAAATTCCTGCAAATGCTGACTTGGAAGATACTCAGCACATCTAATTGACCCTAGAGTATATATTATTAGGGGGCAGTAATGGTTCAGATGCTGAACAGTTTCAGCAGAACTTTCAGACTAAGGCAGACTAGGAAGAAAGGCCTGGTGATCTACTTCCAAAAATCAGACAATGAAAAGCCTATGGATCACAATAGTTTGAGTGGTAGTGGTGGGGGCGACAGCAGATAACAACAACAACAAGTATTGTTAGGCCAAATTCTGGTATCTAGAGTTTACTGTTAATAAGTATGAAATTGTTAGCACAAACTCTAGGATGTTCAGGATTTTTTGGCAGCAAATATAAATTTAAGGGGGCAAAGATGAGCCCACCTTCTGGGAAAACCCCAGATCTCATTAGTAAATTCATTCACATCCTCCTGGCATCTTGTAATGCTCTGAAAATATTTACAGCTAACACTTCCTGCATGCTTATTACGTGTCAGGCTCTTCTCTACAGACTTCATATGATTTCTTCCTATTAAATTAATAATTAGTGTTCATTGTCACAACCGTCCTCTAAGATGGGCTACTTTGTTCACCTCCATTTTACAGATGAGGATACTGAGAAGCCAAGGTCACAAAGCTGGTAAGAAGTGGGATTTGAACTGATTTAGGAAACAACATTGGAATCATTATTCCCTGTCCTTGAGCACAGAGACTGTGACCCAGCTGGAGCTGGGCTCACAAGGGCTCACAAGGACTCAAAAAGACACATCAACTGAGCCCTGAGGTATAAAGACAATAGCTAGGATATTCTTGGAAATTATCTTCTAGGGAATAAAAATATCTTTTAGGGAACTTTTCACATAAAACATTCAAACAGAACACAAAAGACTTTTCACTCTTACCTTTTTCTATTAACATTTACTGAATAGAAAATTTGTTGGACCAATGAAGACCCTTCTGACTGTCGTTTCTGTAGCAGTGATTGTTAAGAAAGACAATTCAAAATGTAGGATCACAGTTTCTAGCTAATCTGTGAAAAGACAAAGCTTTCAATGGTTTTGCCCATTTGTAATATTAGCATGTACTGATGATTGTAATGGTCTCTCAAGTCAGGCAGACATGACTATGGCAGCAGGCTTGTCCATTTTCCCATTCTTGCCTTTTTGAATATATGCCAAGTAAAACTTTCTTTTTGCTTTACTAAACTTTGTGATATTTTTGTACTACAACAGAACACAGACGAGTCAGATTCTGTAATCCACACGATTATGCATTTCACTCTACTGCCTTTTAATCTGCTTAATCTACCAATGACGGCCCCCATTTGCAAGAAGAATCTCTGAGTCTTTGCTTTATCTTTTTAAAATTAAGCTAGAATTTCTTCATTTTCTAAAGTCAAACTTCTATCACATACTTTGAATTCAGTACCGTGTATGGAATGTTTATGAGAGTTTACACAAAAATGTGTATTTTTTAAAAAATAGTAAACGAGTTTATAATAGCATAGTCTTGATGGACACAGTGCATGATGGATGTGCTTTTGAATGCTTATTTCTTGCTCAAACTTTTAAGAGTTTCAAAAGTCTAAAAATGGCTGAACCACAAGCAAGAACTTTGAGGAATCATTGGAGAAAATCTAATAAAATGATGGAGAAGGGAGAAAATGAGCAGGGGCTGAAATAAAGCTCTGTGCTGATGGTTAAGACAGAGAAATCCAAAATTAAACCCATTGCCGTCAAGTTGATTCCAACTCATAGTGACCCTATAGGACAGAGTAGAACTGCTCCATAGGATTTCCAAGGCTGTAATCTTTACAGAAGCAGATTGCCACATCTTTCTCCCTAGGAGAGGTTGGTGGATTCAAACCACCAATCTTTCGGTTAGCAGCCGAACGCTTAACCACTGTGCCACCAAGGCTCCTTCATTAACAGGCATAATTCCCTGATATACAGGATGCTGAAGACTGGCATTGTGCACATTGATAGAAATAATAATGTTGAATTAATAAGAATTAAGATCGGCCAGAACAGCCCGCTAGAACTCAGAGATAGGGACAGAAAATGTAGGTGGCTTATCCAGGAAGACTCTACCCTGCTTTGTTAATGTCCCTTCTTAATTATCTTCTCAGCTTCAACCAGAAATGGATGACTTGGCCAACTGCCCCATGGCAAGTGAGACCCGTGGCTCCGCTGATGCCCTGGAGAAAGCCAAGGGTGTCCGAACCCCCAGCCCCCCAGCTCGCAGCCCAAGAAGGCACTCCTTCCTGCTACTGAGGAGTAAGATGAACTCCACCTCAAGTAAGTGCTGTTGGGGCAAGCTCTGGAATCAGAGACAAGGGATTAACTGGAAGTGAGGTTTTTCCTCAAGCAGGAAAAAAAAAAAAAAAGGCAATTGATGGAACTAAGGAAACAAGCTGAGAAAAAGCCAAAGAACAGTGATTGAATGATTCATGAGGTGGGGTGCTCCTTCCTGGCAAAAAAAAAAAATATGTATACGTAATTGTAAGATTGTAATCTGCTGGGGATTGTCTTGTTCTTTAATGACCAGGCTCTCTTTCAGAATTTTAAGTGGAGGTTAGGCCTGGGAAGGGGGAAGAAAGTCAAAATGAAGGACTTTTATTGTAAGCCAGTCAGCCTTCACCTCTTGTGAGGGCTGTGGACAGGACCAAGTACCAGTTTTGCGGCTAAGTCATGTTTGATCTTGGCGGGCAAAGCAGTTCATTATGTTCTGTTATCTTTGAGGATATAGGAGGAAAGAACTTTTAAAAAAGTTTCTTGGTTTCCTTCAAAGAACCCTGGGGAATATTTGCTTGTTGCATTATTTCTGGGCTCAGTAACTTTTTTCCCCATTGCTATTGTGAGCCCTTTCATTGTTTTAACCAAATAATAGCTTAGGTGCAGCCAGGATTCTTTTCTTCTGACAGGAAGACCCCAGGAAGAGCCACCAATTAATTGCCATTCTCAATATACAATTGGTGGGTGTCTGTCATTTCCAGTGCTGCCCAAGATTTACAAATTTTAGCATCCAACTCTGACCAGATTAAGAAAAGGGAAATTGCAAGCATTCTCCTCTCAGATAGGAGAGGATTTGTTTCAAGAATAGTGATTTCTATCATCATTCACAAAAGAAACTAAAAAAACAAACAAACATGAAGTTAGATAAAGATCTTTCCATTTGGAGGAGATGTGGTGTGGTGGGCATGGTGGTATAGAATAGGAGGGATAAGATTCCAGTCACACACGTGCTTCTGGAAAAGTAGGTGAGGCTCAGCCTGGCTCGAAAGGAATTTACAGATTAAATTTACTGTCCACACTTAAAATAAAAAAGGCTGGGGGTGGGGGAATGCTGCTAATAATCTATGGCTAAATCTGGGTTTTGAAAATTGTTAGCCTGGGTTTGAAACTGGGCTCCACAAAGTACCTGCTGGGTGCTGCTGTGGATAGAACTGTGTTCCCGAAAATATGTGTTGCATATATCCTAACTTCTATGCCTGTGGTTTATAATCCCATTTGGGAATGGGTTGTCTTTGTTATTCAATCATGGATTGAATTGCGTCTCCCCAAAATATGTGTCAACTTGGTTAGGCTGTGATTCCCAGTATTGTGTGGTTGTCCTCCATTTTGTGATTTTCCTACGTGTTATAAATCATCATCTCTGCCTGTGGTTAAAGGGGATTAGGGTGGAATGTAACCCCCTTCCTCAGGTCACATCCCTGATCCAATGTAAAGGGAGTTTCCTTGGGGTATGGTCTGCACCTTCTTTTATCTTACAAGAGATAAAAGGAAAAGGAGGCAAGCAGAGAGTTGAGAACCTCATACTACCAAGAAAGCAGCGCTGGCAGCAGAGTGTGTCTTTTGGACCTGGAGTTCCTGCGCAGAGAAGCTCCTAGTCCAGGGGAAGATTGACAACAGAGACCGTCCTCCGGAGCCAACAAAGAAAGCCTTCCCCTGGAGTCGATGCCCTGAATTGGACTTCAAGCCTACTAGACTGTGAGAAAATAAATTTCTCTTTGTTAAAGCCATCCACTTGTGGTATTTCTGTTATAGCAGCACTAGATGACTAAGACTGTTATGTTAATGAGACAGGATTAGCGTAGGGTATATTTTGAGTCAATCTCTTTTGAGATATAAAAGAGATTAAAAGCAAGCTAGCAAGCAGAGATGGGGAAAGGGAGACGCCAAGCCACATGAAGATCTCCCAGAAGCAGAAGCTCAGAGAGATAAGGACATTCCTCCAGAGCCGACAGAAAGAAAGCCTTTCCCTAGAACCAGCATCCTGAATTTGGACTTCTAGCCTCCTAAACTGTGAGATGATAATAAATTTCTGTTTGTTAAAGCCACCCACTTGTGTTTCTGTTACAGCCTCACTAAATAACTAAGATAGGTGCCTTTGGGCCAGTTACTTTATCTGTTTATGCCCCCCACCCACCCTTGACTTAAACATGGGTAGTGAATGATTAATGCACTTGGCTGCTAACTGAAAGGTTGGAGGCTCAAGTCCATCCACAGGTACCTTGGAAGAAAGGCCTGGTGATATACTTCAGAAAAATCAGCCACAGAAAACCCTATGGAGCACATTTCTACTCTGACACTCATGGGGTTTCCATGAGTCTGAGTCCAATTGCCAGCAATAAGTTTGTTTGTCTGTTTTTAACTTAAATGTAAAATAAGGATATAATAGTGCCAACACCATGGGGTTACTAGGGGGAGATCAGATGATTAATTCATCGAAAGTATGGAGTAAGTGCTCAACAGATGTTAGCTATTACTGTCATTAAAGCTATGATGTCACAAGAGCGCTTCTGCAGCACAAATTAGCCAGAAGTTTCAGAAAGTTTAAGTTAGCTGTGTGATCTTGAGGCTGAATTTTCTCATCTGTAAAATAAGAGAGTTGGATCAGATAAGGTCTAAACTGCCCTTGAAAGTTTAGAATTATACTATTTGCATTTTCCTGAGGGTAATATTGAGGCATAGCAGTAGTAAACTGTCCTTGATACCTGGCAGGGACAATCGGGCCCAGAAACAAGTTGGCCACAGTCCTACAGTGATGGTCTTCTATTATCAGAAGATCACAACTCATGGCTCATGGGATTGCTACAACCAGGTCAATCTGGCAATATTTTCAAAAGCCTTAAAAGTATGTACCAAACCAAACCCGTTGCTGTTTAATCAATTCCGACTCATAGCGACCCCATAGAACAGAGTAGAACTGCCCCTACCCCACTGTAGGGTTTCCAAGCAGCAGCTGGTGGATTCAAACTGCTGACCTTTTGGTTAGCAGCCTTAACGCTGAACTACTGTGCCGCCAACGCCCGTAAAAGTATGTACAGCCCCAAATCCAACTTCTAGGAGTTTATCTTAGGGCAATGATAAATAATAATTAAGGATGTTGCAAGATAGTTACAAGGATGTTCATTATAGGGTTACTTACACTAGGAAAAACTTGAAAAACTCTGATAATCAAAACAGAGGGTTAGTGAAAAAATTATGGTGGAATGGAGTGCAGCTGTAAAAAAAAAAGATAGCAAGGAATTATTTTCTGACATAGGAAGATGCTTATACTACACTGTTAAATTAAAAAGCTAACAATATAGACAGTATGGTCCCAGGGTGTGTGGTGAAAAAACATGTTATAGAAATATACACAATCCACCAAAACATAAACAGTGCTTAGCTCAGGATAGTGATTGGTGTTTTCTTTTTTATATTTATTTCTTTAACTAATTTTATAAAATAACCATATTTTGCTTTTTTTCTGAATTTGTCCTGGAAAATTTTGAACATAAACAAAAACAGAAAGGATCATGATACCCACTATGTACTCATCATTGAATTTCAGCAATTATTAACTCTTGACTGGTCTTGTTTCTAACTACTTTTCAAAACATTTAGAAGACTAGCCCTGAGAGAAAAAAGAGCCCTGGTGGTACAGTGGTTAAAGTGCTTGGCTGCTAACCAAAAGGTCAGTGGTTCGAATCCACCAGCCGCTCCGTGGGAGAACAATATGGCAGTCTGCTGCTTTAAAGATTTACAGCTTTGGAAACCCTATGGGGCAATTCTTTCTGCCCTGTAGGTTCACTATGAGTCAGAATCTACTCAACGGCAACAGGTTTCGCTTTTGGTTTTTAACTCTAGGAGTGTCATTGCTCATTTCATTCCAATTGAAGGACAAATAATAAATCAGTTCAAGATTCATAGTGGTCCAGAGCATTGTATTTTTAATCATTTCAGGAGCAGATAAGAGCCGTTCTGCACACACCCAGGCCAGGTCTTCATCAGCCAAATTATCCCAGTCAAGACCATCTCCGGTGCACATGACAGAAACCTACCTCCATCAAGCAAATGCTGGAAGTGGGTGGTTCTTGTGATCCCACTGACGGAGAGCAAGGCAGAGGTGGCTGATGGGATGCAGAGGTTCCTGGGGCCTTGGGCTGCTCCCTCTCTCAGGCCTCTAACCTGAGTCCCAGCCCAGGCACCTCCAGGCTCACAGCCTCACAACAAAGGAGAGAGGAAGCCCCACTGCTCACAGTCATAAACCCTGGGGAGGGCTTTGTCTGGCCTGCCTTGGGTCAAGTAACTTCCCTGTGGCAGGGGAGCAGTCTCTTACCCTGAAGGGGACAGAGAGCCAGAACCACACTGAAATATTTAGAGATTCTAACAAAAGTAATAGTAGCCAAAATAGCTTAAAAATATATAGCACCCATCCTATGCCAGGCGCTGTCTAAACATTACGTATGTAGATACTCATTTAAGTCTCACAACAACTCTAAGAGGTAGGTGCTTTTATCAGCACCATCACCTTTGGTGTGATGGATCACTTTTGTGTGGCCTTTCTTGCTGTGGTCTTGTACTCCCCCCGTCCCCAGGTGATTGGGTGGGGCTGTGCAGATACAGTGATGATGGCTCACTACAGGGATTGGTCAGTTTTGCCATCCCTCTGGGCTTGAGGTGAGCCATCCCAGATGTGGGAGGGAGGATGCCACCACCACCAAGGAAGAACAGCCAAGAGCGGAGTGCATCCTTTGGATGCGAGATCTCTGCGCCGAGAAGCTCCTGGAACCAGAAGACCGAGAGAGAGAGAGACAGAGACAGAGAGACAGACAGAGCACAGTAACACTGAAGATGTTGAGAAGTGATGGCAGAGAAATAGCGGCAGGAGAGACTGTTAGGAGATGGTGTGATAGGCTTCCAGGCCCAAGGAGTGAGAAAGCTGAGTGCCTTTGGGCAGGAAGCTTGCTGGCAGAGGAGGGTGCCTAAAGGCATTTGGTGGAGCTATGTTTGCTGATCTGTGGTGCTAGAGCTGAGCGCCTTTGTGCCAAGGCTTACTGGTGAAGTAGGGTGCCTCTGGGCACTTGTCTGCAGAGCTAAAAGAGGTTTGTAACACTTGCCTGAGCAGAGCAGAGAGGCCCAGGGCCAGGGAGGGGCCTGCCTGCTAGCACACTAGGGAAGAGGCTGTCCTGATGGAAGAACTGTATACTTAGCGTTCCTCAGCCTGAATTGTAACTTGCTACTTCCCTAATAAACCCCATAAACATGAGTATTGTCTGTGAGTTCTGTGTGGCCGTTGCAATGAATTACTGAACCCAGCAGAGAAGTAGAGAGTGCCGTGGGAGGGACGGTTGGTGTCAGAATTGGTAAAGATGGTGGAGAAAGAAGACACGTCTGACCCTCGCCTAGTAGGAATGAGTTTTGGGCTGTTGATAAATTCTCCTCCCCCTGGTGAAGTTAGAGGAGGTTAGACGCCACCCCCATGCCATTTTTACATCACCCATTTTAGCGATGGGGAAACTGAGGCCCAAAAAGTCAAGCAACTTGCCCACGGTCATACAACTAGTAAGTGACAGAACCAGGATTCAAAGCTAGGCCCCCTGCCTCCAGGGTCTGTCCAATTAACTGCTATGGGATTCCACTGTGTGAGATTCTGAGCACCAAAAATACTGTGCCCTGGTAGCACAATAGTTAAGCGCTCAGCTACTAACTGAAAGGTTGGAGGTTCAAATCCACCAGCTGCTCAGCAGGAGGAAAGACAGTACAGATTTCAGCCTAGGAGCCCTCAGGGGCCGTTATACTGTAATATTGGGTTGCTATGAGTTGGAATTGACTTGATGGTAAACAACAAAAACAACATTATGTTAAGTAGGAATCCTTGGGTGGTGAAAACAGTTAACATACTCAACTGCTAACCAGAATGCTGGAGGTTTAAGTCTACCCAGAGGTGCCTTGGAAGAAAGGCCTGGTGATCTACTTCCAAAAAATCAACCATTGGAAATCCTATGGAGCACAATTCTACTCTGACGCACATGGAGTCACTGTGAGTCAGAATCGACTCAACAGCAACTGGTACTTGTATTACATTGTTGTTAGGTGCTGTTGAGTTGGTTCTGACTCATAGAAACCCTATGTACAACAGAACGAAACACTGCCTGGTCCTGCACCATCCTCACAATCATTACTATGTCTGAGTCCATTGTTGCAGCCACTGTGTCAATCCATCTGGTTGAGGTTCTTCTTCTTTTTTGATGACCCACTACTTTACCAAGCATGATGTCTTTCTCCAGGGGCTGATCCCTCCTGATAACATGTTCAAAGTATGTGAGACAAAGTCTCACCATCCTTGCTTAAGGAGCATTCTGGCTGTACTTCTTCCAAGACAGATGTGTTCCTTCTTTTGGCAGTCCATGGTATATTCAATATTCTTTGCCAACACCATAGTTCAAAGGCGTCAATTCTATTATAGTCTTCCTTATTCATTGCCCAGCTTTTGTATGCACATGAGGCAACTGAAAACACCATAGCTTGGGTCAGATGCACCTTAGTCTTCAAGGTGACATCTTTGCTTTTTGACATCAAACTTTGGGTTACTAGCTGATTGTGCCACCCGGGGATGTCAGTTCTAATTATACCCCCAAGTGAATGACTAAATAGGGGGGAATGTGAGAGTGTACAAAGTTTTTTTCATGGAAAAAATTTCAGAGAGAATGCATTTAATTCGGTCTTTTAAATATTGTGTCCTCAGGACATGCCTTTACTCCGCTCCATGGTGTGCTGCAGCTGATTGGGTGCACCTCTTCCCAACTCCTCTTCCCAAGTCCACGTTCAGAGTGACTTCACATTTGTAGCTTGAAATCGGCCAGGTGGGTGTACTTGCATGACAGAAATCTTGGCAAGTCCTACCAATCAGGGTTTCTTTTTTTCTAGACAGCCATTTGCTAAGCATTTACCAGCACACGACTGACTCGTCCTTGAGTTATACCCTGGTGGGCCAGTTGTGACTCTGCCCAGGACCTGCCCCTAAGCTTTGGTTCGATTTACTGAGGGTAGGGAAGGTTGTAGGGCACAACCAATCAAGGAGTCACAAGCCATTGCCTACAGAAGACGCTCGTCAGACAGACAAGTCAAAAAATGCCAGGGAAAGCTGGATGTGAGGCTACCAAGATCTAAAGGAAGAGAGACCATGAAATCCAGAGGCCAGTACCAGGACTAGGACAACAGGGAAGGAATGCAGAGAGGACAATGGGGCCAAGAGATCTGTAACCTCACCACAAAAGCTTTACAGACTATTCTAAGAGCTTGAATCATTGTTCCACAGAGTGGGTTCATTTAAAACAAAGCTGATGTTGGCATGTGATTTGATGGAAGTCACTTCATGTTCCTGAGATCTGCCTCCTTCTTCCATATGCACTGAATTATTCCAGCTAAATTAAAGCGAATGTGATTCATTTATCTGCAAAGACGCAAAACACAGAGATGGTTAGGGTGTCTCCTGCACATATGACCTCACTTACATGAAATAAGCAAATACATAGAAACCAAAAATTATTAGTGGTTAGCAGAGGTGGGAGGGAGGGGAAGAGGGAGAGCTTTTGCTTAGGGGGAAATAAGTTTATGTTAATGGTGGTGGAATGATTGGAGAAGGAGAGCAAGAATGATTGCACAACTTGAAGAATGTAATCAGTCTCACTGAATTGTACGTATAGAAAACGTTGAATCAGTGTATGTTTTGTCGTGTATATTTTCACCACAAGAAAAAAAAAAGTCCCCTGCAGGCTCCTGAGGAAGATGTCCTTTGGATGAGAGTTCTGTCCTTCAGGTACAAACACCTCCCCAAACACCTGCCGTAAATGAAGCCACAGTCATGAGCTGCCAGGCTGCAGAATGTCACAGAGAAGGTACTGGAAATCACACTGCATCCTGCCGTGTGTTCTCGCCCCTGTCCTGTCAGTTCCCCCTTTCACAGCTTTTGGGTTTGTAGGATCAGATAACATGCTGTGTGGTAGACTGAATAATGGCCCCCAAAGAGAGCTACATCCTAATCCCCAGAATTTGTGAGTGTTACCTTATATGGGATTTTTTTCTTTTTTTTTAATTTTTAACTTTCCCACCCTAATTCAAAGTTTAGGGTGATTTTAATTTGAATTACATAAGGTGAGTTGTTGCTGTGTGTGTGTGCATCAAGTCGGTTCCAACTCATAGAGACCCTATAGGACAGAGTAGAACTGCCCCATAGGGTTTCCTAGGCTGTAATGTTTATGGAAGAGGATCACCAGGTCTTTTCTCTCCTGGAGCAGCTGATGGATTTGAACCTATGACCTTTGGATTAGCAGCCAGGGCTTAACCGTTGCGCCCCCAGAGCACATAACTTTTGGTGTTCAGAATTTCATACAACGGAATCCCATAGTGGTTAATTGGACAGATCCTGGAGCCAGGCAGCCTAGGTTTGATTCTTGGTTCTGACACTGACTAGTTGTATGATTGCTGACATTTGGTTAGTAGCCAAGCACTTAACCATTACGTAATAAAAACCAAAAACCCATTGCCGTCGAGTCAATTTTGACTCATTAGCAACCCTATAGGACAGAGTAGAACTGCCCCATAGGGTTTCCAAGGAGCAGCTGGTGGATTCGAACCACTGACCTTTTGGCTAGCAGCCAAGCTCTTAACCACTGCGCCACCTGGGCTTCCACTGCAGAATAGCTGAGGCTAATTAGTGAGTTATCTATGGCTATGAAAGATTTAAAGAGTGCGGGAGGAAGGTGAGTGGATAGAATATCTCCTTTAAATTCTCAGAAAACCAGATTTCAATAAATAGTTCTAACCTTCTCCTTAAATTCCCTTTTCAAAATCAAACGGATGGATTTATTTCTCTTCCTTTCTTCATCCCTACACACAATGGTCTAGAGCAGACTGAGTCATAAAATGACCAAAGTTGGTCTGTTGGAGGCTGAGGTGGAGGAACCAGAGGGTCCATCAATTGCCTATCCGTGAGTGACTATGTGACCTGAGTTGATCCAGCGTGGGAACCAGGACTAGCAATGTTGCTGATGAAGACATGGAAAGCCCTAACAATACAGAAAAATCCGCATGCCCGGACAGAGCTCTGTATCTCAGGATATGCTGGGCTGTTTTACGAGCCTAGCCCTAAAACAAAGCCAGGCAGAGGCTGAGGCTGGAGGGCACCCCGCTACCCGGGAAGTGGGTGCAGACAATGGCATTGGAATGTTTGTTTGGCTGATTCACCATTGTTTGCTTCCTTACCGGTTATGACATGTGCCAGACGAGCCTTCCTCCCTTCATTCCCCTGGCATTTGTTAAAACAACACTTACCAGGCTACAACCTGGATGTATCTCCTAGTCTGGCTGTAACTTTCCACATCAAGAAGGGATTTACAAGTCCTAACTCCACAGCTTTATAAAAACAAGGATTCTACAGTGTAAACTTGGGAGGAAAGGGAGGGGGTAATTGGATTTTGGTTCCTGAATGCCCCCAGGGGCATTATGCTGTTTAGTCCTGGGCATCAACTAAAGGGTGAGAAGGGAAGCGGGAAAAATTCTTGATCCATGTTGGCTAATAGGGATGTCCAGCCTAAGGGTGAAATGTAAGCTAGTCATCAGGCTGGATGGGGAAATACTCAAGGTGGGCATGGTCTGTCTCAGGCTGTGTCCCATCGCCTATGACAGGGCCTAGCACATGGTAAGCCCTGAATTAGTGTCTGTTGAATGAATGAATATAGATGATTGTTTTTGAGGGTGCAAAGAAATAAAGAAATATAGTTTCAAAAGGATTTTTCTCAGGTAGGTACATTCAAGGAGCCTAGTCCACAGCGCCAGAATTAGGATGAGGTGAATGAGACACCAATAAATAAATAAATAAAATAAATGTGTTTAGTGCTTTTGTTCTACCTCCTAGTTCATTGTGTAGTGCTCAGGGTCTTAAAAGCTTGCAAGTGGCCACTGAAGGCACAACAATTGCTATTTATTTGCTTGGAACAACAGAGGAAGAAGGAGAGTCAGGAATAACAGGAGGATATGGAATGCGTGGCTAATTGCCTCCATGAACAACTGTCTCCTTTGCCATGAGACTTGAAGAACTAGATGGTGCTTGGCTACCATTACTGAACATTTTGATCAAAGATTCCATAGATGAATCCTGATCAAAAGTGGGAAATGCAGACAGAATTTCAGATTATCATGGACTCTACACTTTCTGGAGCCATGGAGGATGGATGAACCCCTGAAACTATTATCCTGAAATTAATCTTTAAACCTTAAACCAAAAATATCCCCTGAAGTCATCTTAAAACTGAACAATAGTTTAGCTTAACTAGTAAAAAATTTCTGCCTTGAGCACTGTGCTCTTTTAAGAACTATCCATATGGAATCAAATTGACAACAGCAACTAGAAAGATTAGATAGGAACCTTAGGGGGCAGTGAGTTTGTGCTAACGAGGAAGGAACAACTCAGAGAAGGAGGGTGAGAATGGTTGCACTACTCAAAAAGTAATCAATGTCACTGAATTGTACATGTAGAAACTGTTGAATTGGTGTTTGTTTTGCTGTGTATATTTTCAACAACAACAATAAAATCAATAAAATTTAGGGGAAAAAAAACTTTGTTCTTTAGCCTCTTGTCGCCCTCCTCTGCCCTGCTGGGGCAAGTGTTCCAAAGCTCTTTAGCTCCACCAATAAGTGCTGGGAGGCATCCCACTCTGCCAGGAAGCCTCCTGCCAAAGACTCTCAGCTCTCTCACTTCATGGGTCGGGTCCAGCACCGTGTAGTGCTGGTCTCCCAGTTCTGCTGCTGCTTCTCGCTGTCTGCACCCTCCAGTGTAACAGCTCTCCTCACTTCCTTCTGAGTCCTCACCAGAATTGTCTTTGATGTCCATAATTCCACCAACAGCCTCTTCAAGGCAGTCTAGGCTTTTACTATTAGGCACTTTAAAACTCCTCCAGCCTCTATCCATTCAGTTTCAAAACAGCTTCTGTGTTTTAGGTATCTGTCAGAGCAGCACCCCATTCTTGGTATCAAATTCTTAGTTATCTAGTACTGCTGTAACAGAAATACCACAAGTGGATGGCTTTAATAAAGAGAAATTTATTCTCTCACAGTCTAGGAGGCTGTAAGTCCAAATTCAGGGTGCCAGCTCCAGGGGAAGGCTTTTTCTCTCTTTTGGCTCTGGGGGAACATCCTTATCATCAATCTTCCCTGGTTGAGGAGCTTCTCAGCTCAGGGACCCCAGGTTCAAAGGGCGCACTATTCTCCTGGCTCTTGTTTCTTGGTGGTATGAGATCCCCGTGTCTCTCTCCTGCTTCTCTCATTTATCTCTCAAAAGAGATTGACTCTTTAAGATACAGCCTAATCTTGTAGACTGAGTCTTACCTCATTAACATCATAGAGACAGGATTTACAACACAGAAAAATCACTTCAGATCAGAAAATGGTGGACAACCACACAATACTGGGAATCTTGGCCTAGCCAAGATGACACACATTTTTTATGGACCTGATTCAACTCATGGCAGCAGCCAAGTCCTTTTAACCACTGTGCCACCAAGGGTTCCTTCTAGTCCATATGTTGTTGTTGTTGTTAGGTGCCGTTGAATTGGTTCTGACTCATAGCGACCCTGTGTACAACAGAACGAAACACTGCCTGGTCCTGTGCAATCCTCAAAATCGTTGCTACCATGTTGGAACCCATTGTTGCAGCCATGTGTCAATCCATTTCTTTGAGACTAGTCCATATACAAAAAAAACCCCAAACCTGTTGCCATTAAGTTGATTCCAACTCACAGCAACCCTATAGGATAGAGTAGAACTGCCCCATAGGGTTTCCAAGGAGCAGCTGGTGGATTCAAACCGCCAACCTTTTGGTCAGCAGCTAAGCTGTTAACTACTGTGCCACCAGGGCCCCAGTCCATATAACCTATTGCTGTCGAGTCGATTACAATTCATAGCGACCCTATAGGACAGAGTAGTACTGCTTCATAGGGTTTCCAAGGAGCAGCTGATGAAGTTCGAACTGCCGACATTTGGGTTAGCAGCTGAGCTCTTAACCACTGCGCCACCAGAGCTCCCATCTCTAAAATGAAGACAATAAAACCTACTTCACAAGATGATTGTGAGCACTGAAGTGATATAAAAAAGGTGCTAAGTACCACGCCCAGCACATAGTACCAAAAAAAAAACCAAAACCAAACCCTATGCCGTCGAGTCGATTCCGACTCACTGAGACCCTGTAGGGTTTCCAAGGAGCGCCTGGTGGATTCAAACTGCCGACCTTTTGGTGCTCAAAAACTGGAAGCTTTTATTGCATTGTTATTATTATTGGTAGCAGAAGTGGTGATGTTGGCCCAGCTAGCTCTCTGTGGATGAGAGTACACACATGGAGTTGACCTTAAAAATGCCCAGAAGCTATACTCAAAGACAGACAGATCTCACAGGTTCATGTCCGATTCAGATCCAAGCAACAAAGTGAAGCACTGATTGTGTGCCAGGCACAGTACTAGGAGTTTTCCTCCATTTTATGTAATCCTGGCCATGGACTATTCTTAGCTGATTATCTGTACTCATGGACAACAAGTAATTTTTTAGTATAATATTTCCCAGGCAACATTTGGGATATACTTACACTGAAAAAAAAAAATTGTTGTTTATTTGAAATTCCAATTTAACTAGATGTTCTGCATTCTATCTGGCAACCCCAGAAGGGGAGTAGTTACAGCACAGGCTCTAAAATGGCTCCTGCCTTCGAGTGTGCCTCTCGAATGCACATGTGCATTGGTGGCCCCTGAGGCTTAGCACACTTTGCACTACTACCAGGTGAACTTCTTGAAGCCTTTCTCAGTTCTTTTGGTTCCTGCCGGTCCCTGCTTCCTTCTGCCCTACAGGGTTTCCTGCTGCAGGCAGGGACTACGGGCACGGCAGGAATGTTCACGACAGCTGGCAGTGCAGATGGGAGAGGCAGGCCCGGGTGATTTGGTTTAAAAATATAATAATCAACTGGCCCCATGCACATCAACCGAAACCAGTTGTGTCAAGTTCATTCGACTTACAGCTCCCAATGTGTTTCAGAGTAGAACTGTGCTCCATAGGGTTTTCAGTGGCTGATTTTTTGGAAGTAGGTCTCCAGGCCTTTCTTCCAGGGTGCCTCTGGATGGAATTGAACCTCAACATTTCGGTTAGCTGCTGAGTGCATTAACCATTTGCAGGACCCAGGGACTCCATCTCAACCAAAGTCCCGGGGAAATGCTAGCTGCAACCCCTGCCACTCACCACCAACCCTCTGTTTAGGGCTCGTTGTCTCTGCTGGGTGTTTCATAAGACAACAGAAGGAGAAAGTGTTCTTGCGGAGAATTTTTGCATAGGGAATCAGAATTTCAAAAAATATGCTTCAGAAGAACTGGATGGTGCCTGGCTACCACCAAAGACCGCCTTGACAGGGAACACAACAGACAGTCCTAGATGGAGCAGGAAAAAGGTGGGGTGGAGAACTCAAATTCTAGTAAAAAGACCAGACTTAATGGTCTGACTGAGACTAGAGGAACCCCAGAAAGCATGGCACCTGGCATCTCTGTCAACCCAGAACTAAACAATTCCCGAGGCCAACTCTTCAGACAAAGATTGGATTGGACTGGACTGTGGGAGATAAAACGATACTCGTGAGGAGTGTGCCTCTTAGCTCAAGTAGATGCATGAGACTAAATGGGCAGCTTCTGTCCCGAGGTGAGATGAGAAGGCAAAGAGGGTCGGGAGCTGGTTGAATGGACACGGGAAATCAGGGGTAGAAAGGAGGAGAGAGCTGTCACAGTATAGGGAGAGTAATTAGGGTTACATAACAATGTATGTATAAATTCTTGCATGAGAGAGTAATTTGAATTGTAAACATTCACTTAAACTACAAAAAGAAAAACAGAAAAAAAAAAAAAAACTTCAGTTTCCTTGATCACATCATATCTTTCTCAGTTGTGAAAAACAAGGTAAAATCATTACTGTTATACAGAAATATAAAATGAACACATAAAGATTTTATTTAAACCATTAATGAGGAAACGGGTAAAATGCTACCATCAGTTCAACCCCAAACCAAACCCAACCCATTGCAATGGAGTTGATTCCAACTCACAGCGATCCTATAGGTCAGAGCAGAACTGCCCCATAGGGTTTCCAAGGAGAGCCTGGTGGATTTGAACTGCCGACTGTTTGCTTAGCAGCTGTGGCCCTTAACCACTATGCCACCAGGGTTTCCCAATCAGTTCAAAGAAGTCTAAAAACCACAAATTTAAATGGAGTAAAGAAATATTGAAATAAAGGAGCGAAAGGGCACAAAACTGGCTGGGGAAGTAGGGGAGGGTGGTCATTTGCATGTCTATAGACAGTTATCTGCAATTTACAGAGTTGTAAAAAGCTCCAATAGAATCAGAATCAGATACTCAAGTGAGGTTAATAATAAGACTTAATCGTTACTTTTGTTGTTAGCTGCTGTTGAGTCAGTCCCCAACTCACTGCGACCCCATGAACAATAGAATGGAATGTTGCCCAGTCTTGCTCCATCCCCATGATCAGTTGTAGATTGGACCGTTGTGAGCCATAGGGTTTTCAGTGGTTGATTTCTGGAAGTAGATCACGAGGCCTTTCTACCTAGTCATAGTCTGCAAGCTCCACTGAAACCTCTAGCATCTTAGCAGCACACAAGCCTCCACTGACAGCCAGGTGGGGGTTGCGCATGAGGTACGTTGGCAGGGAATCGAATCCAGGTCTCCCCCATGGAAGGCAAGAATTCTACCACCGAACCACCAATAATTTATGATTAGGGTCAGCAAACTACTGACCAAATCGGTGGTCCAAGTCCAGTCCCACCGCCAGTTTTATAAGTAAAGTTTTATTAGAACACAGCTAAGCTAGTTTGTTTACATACTGTCTATGGCTGCTTTCATACTACAAAGGCAAAGTTTAGTGGGTGCAACCCCTCAAATGTAAAACATTTGCTGCTTGGCCCTTTACAGAAAAAGTCTGCCAACCTCTGCTCTAGACAATGCATAGTTTTCCATGGATGCACAAACATTTCCCCACAGTTGGAACGCCTTTCAAGGTCATCCAGTGCAGGGGTTCTCAGGCTTTGGGATTTCATGGGTCAATGAAATTTCAAAGAAAATTTTGGGGATGACTATAGGCTCTCCAGTTTTTACTTTTGTTGAATATCAACTCCTTCATAAAATATTTTAAAGATATGAAAAACTTGCTGCATGGTTCTTCTTTTACTTCTCTAGAGTTTGTTAACGACTTTGCTACCAACGGGCCCCGGTTCATGTTCTGGGCTGTAGACTCATCGCTCTGCTTGACCTTAGGCACAAAGTGCTGTTCTGTCCAGGGAGATGCTGCGAGGTCCTACCCGGAGTCCTAGCCTTACGCCTTGTCATGGATTGAATGTTGTCCCCCCGAAAGATATGTTGAAAGCCTGAGTACCTGTAACTAGAACCTTGTTTGAAAATAGAGGTTTTCTTTTGTTATGTTAATCAGGTCATACCAGAGTTTAAAAAAACAAAAAACCCCTTTGGGGTCGAGTTAATTCAGACTCATAGTGACCCTATAGCGACCCTATAGGACAGAGTAGAACTGCCCCATCGTTTCCAAGGAGCGCCTAGTGGATTGAACTGCCAACCTTTTCTGGTTAGCCGTAGTAGCACTTAACCACTACCCCACCAGGGTTTCCATACCAGAGTAGGGTGGGCCCTAAACCTAATCACTTCTCAGTGGTGTCTTATAAAAAGAGCAGAAGGGACACAGAGACACTCACAGGGAGAAGACAGACCCAATGGGAGGAGCCACCTACCAGCAAAGGAATGCCAAGAATTTCCAGCAGACATCAGAAACTAGGAAAGAGGCTCATGAAGAAGGAATTGATATGGTTGAGACACTGATATTGGACTTTCAGCCTCCCAAACTGTTAGCCAATCAATCTCTGTTCATTATAACCATCCACTTATGGTATTTGTGTTATACCTGTTGTTGTTAGTTGCCACAGAGTTGATTCCGACTCATAGTGACGCCATGTCTGTAGACTAGGACTGCTCCATAGGGTTATCAAGGCTGTGATCTTTCAGAAGCAGATTGCCAGGACTGTCTTCCAAGGCACCCAGGGGTGGGTTTGAACTGCCAGCCTTTTGGCTAACAGTCAAGCGCTTAACCGTTTGTGCTACTCTGGGACTCCCAAGACGCTCCTGGTATCCAGGCTGATACCCTTTGGCAGGAGGAGGTCCTTGGGGCTGGTTATTGCCAGAGCTGGCTTGGGTGTGTGCCACACGCCCAGGTCCAATTGTGACCAGTTCAGCCTTGTTTCAAATAACATACATTTTCCTGATTTTTAAAAGAAATTCATGTTCAGTGCGAAAAGTTTGGGGAAAAAATAGAAAGTACAAGTAGATCTTTACCTACAGAGATACAAAGACTTGCTGATACATAGGAGAAAAATGCACTTTCTAATCTAAAAATTCTAAAGGCACAAACCCAGAATCTCTCAAATCCAAAATACACTGATGGGCACCAATATTTACTGAAACAACTAAATTTAAATAACTGCAATAATTTTTCCTAGATGATCCAAGAAAATTCAGTATGTCTTTTTTGATAATAAATATGGCTAGTATGATAAATCCTCCAGGTAAATATTACTTGTGTCTTAGTCATCTAATGCTGCTGTCACAGAAATATCACAAGTGGATGCCTTTAATAAACAGAAATTCATTCTCTCACAGTCTAGTAGGCTAGAAGTCCAAATTCAGGGTGTTAGCTTCAGGGGAAGGCTTTCTCTCTCTGTCGGCTCTGGAGGAAGGCCCTCATCATCAGTTTTCCCTTGTTCTGAGAGCATCTCAGCCCAGGAACCTCAAGTCCAAAGGACATGTTCTGCTCCCGGCACTGCTTTCTCGGTGGTATGAAGTCCCTGTGTCTCTCTGCTTGCTTCTCTCTTTTATATCTCAAAAGAGATTGGCTTAAGACACTATCTAATCTTGTTAATCTTATCAATATAATTGCCATTAATCCATCTCATTACATGATAGTGATAGGACTTACAACATAAGGGAAATCACATCAGATAACAAAATGGTAGACAGTCATACAATACTGGGAATCATGACCTAGCCAAGTTGACAGATATTTTGGGGGAACACAATTCAAACCATGCCAACTGGTATCTATTTTTTTTTCCTTTGCATTCATTGTATCTTTTTTTTTTTTTTTTCTTCCTTTCTTTCTTTTTAAGGCTTATAACTGAGAAGAACAACCATTAAGAAACAAGGACTATGTATTTACACTAATTAGTTTTCATCAAGTTTTACTGTCCAAACAATTTATGTAAGTTACGTCTTATTATTAAATTTCTCCAATGATACATACAATAGAATTATCTTTAAAAACTGATCTGATAGACTCTCATAATTTCAAAAGACATGCTCTAGCAAATTCACGCCTGGACACCCAAATCAGAAACATCTTACGTTTTATGTTCAAGATAAAAAATTGAGAATGAGTTTTTAACTCTTTGTGGCTTGCAATCTTAAAATCAAGAACTCATCACTTTGTCTTTTAAAAACGTCATTCATAGCTTCTGCTTTGCAGGGCTGTTTTTAAGCCCTTCAAGCAATTTATCAAATCCATCTCCTCGTTTAAGAAACAAACTAGCATTCAGAATACTCCCTGACAGCTGGAAGAATAACAATGACTTCTCTCTGGTTCTTTGTCTAAATATTTAACTCGTTGATGTCTTTGTTTCCATTCATGTTTTATAATGTTTATAGAACTTAACTATAAAAATATAAGCTCATTTTAACTTTTAAAAATAAGCAAGACTAAGAGAAATCATCTCTTCAAAACTCAATTTTTTTCCTTTGACAAGACATATGATGGTATCTTATTTAAGCCTTCACTTGAATCCCACCCAAACCTGTGCATATCTCTTCATTTGCTTGTTTCTCTTCATCTCTGACATTTAATTTTGTTGCTGATCAGGCTCATTCCTTGTTGTGCCTTGCCCATGTCACAGTGAGCCTCCCTCAGTCTGACCTGGTCTGGGAGGCTCCCCGCTCCCTGGCATAACGATGACAATGAGGCCTGGGAGATGCCTTGGGCCCAACCATCTCCACTAATTCTGATCTTGTCTTCAAAATTAGAGTTTTCTTTCTTTGTAGATGAAAACTTTCTTCTCAAATGCTCCTGTTGTTGTTGTTGCTGTTGTGTGCCGTGGAGTCAATTCCAACTCATAGTGACTCTATATGAAAGAGTAGAACTGACCCATAGGGTTTCTTAGGCTGAAGTCTTTAGGGGAAGAGGTCGCCAGGTCTTTTCTTCCACGGAGCTGCTAGTGCGTTCCAACTGCTGACCTTTCGGTTAGCAGCTAAGCGCTTAACTATTGCACCACTACAGCTCATTGCTGTCGAGTTGATTCTGACTTATAGCGACCCTATAGGGCATGGTAGAACTGTCCCATAGGGTTTCCGAGGAGAGCCTGGTGGATTCGAACTGCTGACCTTTTGGTTAGCAGCCGTAACTCTTAACCCCTTCGACAGTAGGGCTCCTTTACTACTCCCTGGGATCCTGAATAATTACTTACTCAATTATTTTCCTGAGTTAATTCTAAGAAATGAAACACAGATTTGCAACTAAAGTTTATCGAAAGCAGAAGCACACGGTAAGGATACAGTGCACACGAGATTGTATTTTATTTTTAAATAGATTTATTGAGATGTAACTCACATACTATACAGCTCACTCATTTAAAGTGTACAATTCAATGGTTTTTAGTATATTCACAGATATGTACAATCATCACCACAATCAATTTTAGAACATTTTCATCATCTCAAAAAGAAATCCTGTACTCTTTAGCTATCACCTTCCTACACCTCCATCCCTCACTGTCTCTATAGACTTTCCAATACCGAACCTTCATATGAATGAAATCATATACTATGTGGACTTTTGTGACTGGCTGTTTTCACTAAGTATGTTTTCAAGGTTCATCCACCTTGTAGCATATATCAGTACTTTATTTCTTTTTACGGCCAAATAGTATTTCATTGTACGGTTATACCACATTTTGCTTCTACTTTTTGGCTGTTACTAATAATGCCCCTATAAACATTCATGTACAAGTTCTTGCGTGCGTAAATCTGTTCATTTCTCTTGGGTACTTACATAGGAGTGGAATCACTGGGTCATATGGTAAATCTATGCTTAACTTTATGAGGAATAGCTAAACTGGTTTCCAAAGTGGCTGCATCATTTTACATTCCCACCAACAGTGTATGAGGGTTCCAATTTCTCTACATCCTCCACAACACTTGCTATTATCTGACTTTTTGATTCTAGCCCATGCTAGTGGGTGCGAGGTGGTATCTCATTGTGGTTTTGATTTGCATTTCCCTGATGACTAATGATGTGTAGTATTGTTTCATGTGCTTATTGGCCCTTTGTATATTTTCCTTGGAGAAATGTCTATTCAGATCATTTGCCAATTTTTTAGTTGGGTTGTTGTCTTTTTGTTATTGAGTTGTAAGAGTTCTTTATATATTCTAGACACAAGTCTCTTATTAGATATATGATTTACATATATTTTCTCCTATTCAGTGGGTTGTCTTTACACTTTCTTGACAGTTCTTTGAAGCTCACAAGTTTTTAAGTTTGATGAAGCCCAATTTATTTGTATTAATTTATTTATATTGCTACTCATGCTTTAGGTGTCATATCTAAGAATTCTTGGCCAAATTCAAGGTAATGAAGATTTATTCCTATGTTGTCTTTTAAGAGTTTTATAGTTTTAGCTCTTACATTTGAGTCTTTGATCCATTTTGAGTTAATTTTTATATGTAGTGTGAAGTAAGCGTCCAACTTCACTCTTCTGCATGTGGCTGTCCAGTTGTTCCAGCACCATTTGTTGAAAAGACTATTCTTTCCCCATTGAATGGTCTGGGTACCCTTGTCAAAAATTAGTTGAACGTGAATGCATGGGTTATTTCTGGACTTTCAATTCTATTTAATTGATCAATGTCTTAGTCTGGGTTCTGTGAAGGAGCAAAACCAATGAAGCATATGTAAATACAGACAGAGAGAAATTTACTTCAAGGAAATGGTGCATGCAATTGTGAGGAAATGGTTCATGCAATTGTGTGGGCTGGCAAGTCTCAAATCCATGACAGGCTGATGACCTCTGCTGGCTCACGTGGTTGCAGGGGCTGACAAACCCAAAATCTGCAGGCCCAGCAGCAGGCTGGAGGTCTCTGTTGGCTACACAGTTGTGGGGGTTGGTGAATCCAAAATACGCAGTTCAGGCTGTAGGCCAGAGGCTTCTACGGGCTTACATCCCCAGAACCACAGGTCAGGTGATGACAAGAGTGCAGGGTTGAGAAGGAGAGCAAGATTTGCCAGAACATCCATCTCTATACTGGATTCAGGCCACACCCACAAGGAAACTTCCTTTTCAACTGATTGGCTGTTCTCATCACATCATTACATAGTGATTACGTAGTGTCTGCCAAACCACTGAGAATCATAGCCTAGCCAAACTGATACATAACATTAACCACCACAATCAGTATGTCTACTCTTGTGCTAGTACCACACTGTTTTGATTACCATTGCTTTGCAGGAAGTTCTGAAATTGGGGCGTACGTGTTCTCCTACATTATTCTTCTTTTTCAGAATTGTTTTGGTTATTCTATGTCTCTTGCAATTCCATATGAATTTTAGACTCAGCTTGTCAAATTCTACGAAAAAGTCGAATGTGACTTTGATAGAGACTGCGTTGAATCTATTCATCAGTTTGGAGAGTATTGCCATCTCCACAATGTTAAGTCTCCTAAACATGGAATATTTTTCCATTTGTTTAGGTCTCTTCTAATTTCTTAATTAAGTGTAAATTTATTTGCACTTCATTTGTTAAATTTATTCCTAAATATTTTACTGTGAATGGATTGTTTTCTTAATTTCATTTTCAGATGGTTCATTGCAAATGCATAATAGTACAACTGATTTTTGCGTATTGATATTGTATCCTGCAGCCTTGCTGGACTCATTTATTAATTCTAACTGTTTTTAGTGGATTTCTTAGGGTTTTCTGTATAAAAGATCATGCCATCTGCAAATAGAGATAGTTTTACTCCTTTTTCAATCTGCAATGCCTTTTATTTCTTTTTCTTGTCTAGTTACCACCAGTACAATGTTGAATAGAAGTGGCAAGAGTGAATATCCTTGTCTTGTTTCTGATCTTAGTGGGAAAGCATTCAGTCTTTCACCACTAATTATGATGTTAGTTATGAGTTTTTTGAAGATGCCATTTATCAGGTTGAGGAAGTTCCTTCTATTTCTATCTTTTCCTCAGGTTTGTCGGCTTTTTGCCTCAGCTCTTGGAGAATTCTGAGTATTAGAGATTTGAATTCCCTATCAGGTAGTTCTAGTGCATTTTCTTCCACTGGAAAGTCATCTGGTGTTTTATTTTGGACACCTACTGGAACCATCCTGTCCTGTTTTTGTAAATGTTTTGATATTGTCTGCTGTCTTCGGGGCATTCAGTAGTTATTTTTCTCATTTACTGATTGTAGATTTGTTTGTTTTGTCCCTTTTTAAAAAAAAAATTTGACTATGTCTGAGCAGGCGGACTGTGTGTTCTTTGTTGTTTACTCGTCTGTGGGCACAATACTTTTCACCTCCTTCTCCAATTGGCAGGGTCAGTCATTCAGATATGGTACGGCAGGGCAGGTCTAGCTGAAGAGGAGTTACTGGGATGGGTTGTTTGTGGCACTTACTTCAGCCACCCAGGCAGGTTGGTAATCAGTGCAGGGCAGGTTCCAGTAGGCCGCGCCTGTGCTGCTTGGTGGTGTGATGTTAAGCGCATGGTGCAGGTAGGCAGGATGTAGTGGGGAGATTGTTATGTGTGGAGCTAAGATGGATATGGGAGAGAGGAGAGAGGAACAGGAGCCAAAAACACACACACAAACAAAAAAGAATGCTAGGGGAGCTTGCCGTTGGAGTGGAGAGATGAGAGACTATGAAATGGAGAAAAACAGAAAGGGGAAGAGGAAGAAAAGAAAAGAAAAGAATGAATAAATAAAAATTGGAAAGGTTAAAGAACTGCAAAGTTCCCAGGGATTCCACCAGTGCAGCTATGAAGTCTGGGGAAGTCGCTCTCAGGTGTTGCAGTACAGCCTGGCTAGAAGGCATAGAGGTATACAACACCAGGTATTCAGGGAACAGAAAAAGAAGGAAGATATAGAGAGACAAGAAACTGAGTAATGAAGAAAGACAAAAAGGGAAAAAGAGGGAAAAGAAAAGAAAACAAATTAAAAAAAAAAAAAGAACAAGAAAAGCCCCACAAAAAACAGAAAAAAAAACAACCAATGAAAAAAGAAATGCGCTCAGGGATCCCTCTGCACGTCTGTGCAAGCCGAGGGGGTAGTCTCCTTGCTACGCAGCACTGCCTGGCCAGAAAGGGCTCCCAACTCAAGAAAAGGAAAAGAAAACAAACAAACAATTCAAAACAAATGAACAAAAGCCCTGGGATCCCACCAGCGCAGCAGCCCAGACCGGGAAGCAGCTCCACACTCGAACGGAGCTCCACAGCCCCTCAGGAAGAAGCAACAATGGTGCACGGAGCCAGGTATTTGAGTGAAAGGAGGGGGAGGTGGTGAGAGGTAAGGAAGAAATCAAAAGAAGCGGAAAAAAGCAACACCAGCAGCCAACAAATGGCACTCAGAGAGCCAGCTAGTGCAGGCTGGTGGAATCCAAGCAGCTGGTGTTTCTTGGACAAGAGACTGTGTCCGCGGGAAGCAGAGGGGACCAAGTGTGGGTGAAGAAGGGTTGGGAGTGGGAAAGCATATATCACAAATTACCGGAGCTCTGCAACCCCTCAGGAGGAAGCAAAGATGGCACACGGAGCCAGGTATTTGAGCGAAAGGAGGGGGAGGTGGGGAGAGGTAAGGAAGAAATCAAAAGAAGCAGAAAAAAGCAACACCAGCAGCCAACGAATGGCACTCAGAGAGCTGGCCTGTTCGGGTGTGTGGAATCCAAGCAGCTGGTGTTTCCCGGACAAGAGATTGTGGCCGTGGGAAGCAGGGGAGGCCGAGTGGGGGTGAAGAAGGGTGGGGGGTGGGAAAGGGTATATCTCAAATTACCGGTTGTTTTGTCTCCTGCTGGAAGCTCCGTGAAGCTGCCCTCTCGTACCCCATTTGCTGGTCTCTGATAGGAGTCCAAGATGGCGGATCCGTGCTGCGTTAGCTGGTAGGGGACCTCCGCATGAATCTCTCCTCGCTGTCCGTTCTTTGTCAGTTTTCTCACTCCATTTGGTGCTTGGATGAGTTCTTTATCTTTTCATTTGATGTTTTAGGGTTTCAGGATTGTTGTTTTCTCTGTTCGGCTTAGTTTTTTGGATCTTTGCTGTGGAGGGACGGCATGGTGCTTCTGCCTAGAGTGCCATTTTGCCAGAAGCGCCCTTCTATTTCTAATGTTTTGTGTTTTATTATGAAATGGTGTTGGATTTTATCAAATGCTTTTCCTGCATTATTGAGATGATCATGTGACTTTTTAAAAATTCTATTGATATGATGTATTACATTAATTAATTTTTAGCTGTTGAACCAACCTTGCATTCCTGGAATAAATCCCACTTGGTCATGGCATATAATTCTTTTCATATGTTGATGGATTTGATTTACTAGTATTTTGTATAGGATTTTTTGTCAATATTCATAAGAGATATTAGTCTATAGTTTTCTTTTCTTTTGATGTCTTTGCCTGCTTTTGGTAAACAAGGCAATACTGGCCGCACAAAATAAATTGGTAAGTGTTCCCTCTTCTTCTATTTTTTGGAAGGGTTTCTGAAAAATTGGTATTATTTCTTCTTTAAATATTTGGTAGAATTCACTGGTAAAACCACCTGGGTCTGGACTTTTCTTGGTGGGTAGTTTTTTTGATAACCAGTTTAGTCTCTTCATTGTTATAGGTCTATTCAGATTGTCTATTTCCTCTTGAGCCAGTTTTGGTAGTTTGTCTTTCTAAGAATTTGTCCATTTCAAGTAAGTTATTAATTTATTGACCTACAGTTGTTAATAGTATTATTTTATAATTTTTTTTATTTTGTAAGGTTGGTATGGATGTCCCCTTTTACAAGACAGTATTTTTAAATGTTTAACATTTACAAAGCTAAATCCTAAAATCCCTACTATTGGAATGCCCTAGTTATTTTGTTTTCTGTTAACTGTTCATTTGTTTTTCATTAAAATACAGTTATTAGAAATTTTGCTAAGATTTTTACCAAACTTTAATCTACCTTTTTCCTTTAAGGGTAAGAATATAGTAAACACATCTGTATCCTGATTTGGTGACTTGGGGCTCTGCAGTGTCTCCAGGTTATCATTTAGAACATCAAGGAGCCTGCTGAGGATGGAAGATGAGCAGGAGTATAAGCAATATGTGCACTAACCCAGGACTCACCTCTAAGAGGGTTTCTTCCTACTCCTTCCAAATATAGTTAATGTTGTCTTGTAGTTGAAGATTAGTGTTAACTGGATTCTAGTTAACCAAAGTTTTCTGGTCAGTATTTTTGAAACTCTTTGATCCCTTACTCAAGGGACAAAACTTTTTTTTTTTTAATTGTGCTTTAGATAAAGGCTTACAGAGCAAATTAGTTTCTCATTAAACAGTTAATACACATATTGTTTTGTGACATTGTTTGCCAACCGCACGATGTGTCAACACTCACCCTTTCTCAAGTTTGGGTTCCCCGTTACCAGCCTTGCTGTCCTGTCCTTCCTGCCTCTCGTCCTTGCCCCTGGGTTGGTGTGGTTGTTTAGTCTCATTTTGTTTTATGGGCCTGCCTAAACTTTGGCTGAAGGGTGAACTTCAGGAGTGACTTCAGTACTGAGTTAAAAGGGTGTCTGGGAGCCATACTCTCAGGGTTTCTCCAGTCTGTGTCAGACCTGTAAGTCTGCTTTTTTTTTGTGAGTTAGAATTTTGTTCTATATTTTTCTCCATGTCTGTCCAGGACCCTGGACAGTTGTGATCCCTGTCAGAGGAGTCATTGGTTGTAGCTGAGTACCATCTAGTTGTGCTGGATTCAGTCTGGTGGAGGCTGTGGTAGTTGTGGTCTGTTAGTCCTTGGGACTAATCTTTCCCTTGTGTCTTTGGTTTTCTTCGTTCTAAGGGACAAAACTTTTAAAATGACTTCAACCAGGCCTCTCACCATTGAGACAAAAGAGATTTCCTTCTGCACACATATATCTTTTTAAAAAATATATCACCCAGATTTATATTTGTGTTAAAAATATTTTGTGCAGTCTTAGAGTTTTCTCTTCAGTTGTGCTTTGAGAAGTGCTAATTCTACAATACAGTACTGGCTGGGCTGTCACTTGAAATGAGGGACACCATTTGTTCAATTCAGTTTCTAAGCCCCATGTTTCTCTTTCAGGCTTTGAAATATCCAAGAGATTTACCTTTCAAGATCTGTGTGAGGAACTATAATGTACAAGAACCAGACAATCTACAAGATCAATACAGATTATTTTCAGTTTTATTTATACTGCAATTGCCAAAAACATATGCTTTTGGATATTTGAAAAGCTACTGTCTAAATTTATGAGAACTTATATGTAATAACATATAAATATATACCACAGTATCTCCCAAACTTGGCTTCATATTAGAATCAATGGGGAAACTTTAAAAATCTAAATGCCCAGGCCATATTCCATATCAACTAAATCAGAATGTCTGGGAATAGGAGCCAGGCATTAGTATTTTTTTAAAGATCCTTAGGTGTCATGGATTGAATTGTGTCCTCCCCCCACCCCACATATGTTAAAATCCTAATCCCTGTACCTGTGAATTCCACCTGTTTGGAAATAGGGATTCTCTTTTATTATGTAAATGAGCTCCTACCTGAGTAGGGTGGGTCCTAAACCTACTCCCTTCTGAGTGGCATTTTATAAAAAGGGCAGAACAGACACAGAAGCCTACATAAGGGGAACACAGATGCCACGTAGAGATGTACCTACAAGCAGCTAAGGAACTGGGGCTACAGAAGCTGAAAGAGACAAGGATCTTCCCTAGAGCTGATGGAGAGAGAGAGATCCTAGCCTTGTAGATGCCCTGAATTCAGACTTCTAGCCTCCAGAACAATAAAAAAATAAATTCTTGTTCTTTAAAGCCACCTACTTGTGGTATTTTTGGTTACAGCAGCACTAGGTAACTAATACACTATGTGATTCCAAAGTACAGCAATGTTTGTGGACTAGGAGCATCTGGTAGGAAATATGTAGCATGTTACTTAAAGGACTCAACTTGTAGAACACTTTGATTCACTGGGATATTTACATTTAAAATACCTTAACATTACAAAAGTACATTATTTAAAAAAAAAAATTGAACATAGACCTGTCAATGAAATAAAAAATTATTCTGTGAACTGAAAGGCCAAAATACTGCAATTCACTTCTTTTTAGGGGGAGAACATCAACAACATTTATTCACAGCTTCAAAATCCTTTTTATAAGAACAGAGCCAGAAAAACACTGATGAAAGGAAGAAAGGATATAAACAAAGAAAAACTAAAATGATTTTTTACTAAGAATCGCAAATGCTTATTTTCTGAGTACACCACAAAGTTCCATTCTCTGTTCCTAGGACTTTGCGTAATTTGCAGGGACATGATGGTGGAGGGCTCGCGCTTTTAGCTTATCAAAATAAACCTGAGTGTTCCCTTTCCCAGTCCTCAGTGAAAACTGAGACTCTACCGTATTTATTTTAAAAGAAGGAAAAAAAAAATGTGTCTAGCGGTGAGCTCGCCTGCTCTATGAACAATTCTATGATTGAAATACCTCTCCCGATTGATCAGTCCTCATTCATCAGATTGCTCAAGTGTTTGGGACATTTGAAGATTATGTCAGCCAAGACTCCTGCGCCCGTCTGGTAGAGAGTACAATTTACAATAATAAACACACTCCAGATTTGGATGAATTACCTTCCCCACAATTTGCAGGCCTGTTAGGGTCATTGAGTTCTTCAAAGAGTCCCGTTTCTATAATCTCTTCCTGCCACGCTACAGGGACAGCACCTGTTGCAAATCTTTGGAAGAACTTCTTATCTTTGTCATCAAACTCAACCCCCCGAACCTCGGAGAAATCTTCAATGTCAGCAATGTCTTTGGCATAAACCACAGATGGGTCTGGCACAAATGGGGGTTCAACAAGGCCAGCTTCCAAGCGAGGAAAGTTGATGGTTTTGAAGAAAGCGTGTTTCCTGGGATCATCAGATTCTTCTCTGTGAAAGAAAAGAGACGGTCAGCCTGAGGCACAGCTAATAAATCAAAATAAGACATGTTCTAAGAATACAAAGAATGCAACATACTTTTCCTATGTGTTTAGTTTTAACTGAAAAGACAATATAATGACACAAAGAATAATTCTGAAAAATAATAACCTAACATCCCCCACCCCGTTCTACCATACGCAGACTGTGGCATTTTCACTGTTTGCAGACCACCTTCACTTGTAGATGTAACTTTAAAGAGTCAGGCAGTTAACATGTCTTTTGTTCTTGGTGTTTCATGGCTGCTTTCACAGCCCAAAACCTTGCCAGGAAAGTTCCATGGGGCTAGAACCTGCTTGCCTCCAACTTCCAGTGGTTCCTTCTTGCCCTGCCCTTCAGGGCCACATAGAATGAGTCAAGTATACCTCTGCTCCCACATGATCACTATTCACATTTTAAAAGATGGCACTTATATCTTCTTACTCTTCATTGACACGATTTCTAGGAACCCTCTTCCCCCTACCCCACTCCCCACTGCCGCAATAATCTTGGAGGTATTTCTTTAAATACACACACACACACACAAAATTTAGTAATTGTTTTATTTGTCTAGTGCTGCTATAACAGAAATGTCAAAGTGGCTGACTTTAACAAACAGAAGTTTATTCTCTCATAGTTTAGGAGGCTAAAAGTCTGAATTCAGGGTGCCAGCCTGAGGAGAAGGCTTTATTTCTCTGTTGGCTCTGGGGTAAGTCCTTGTCATCAATCTTCCCTTGGGTTTAGGAGTTTCTCAGTGCAGGGACCCTGGGTCCAAAGGATGTGCTCTTCTTTCTTGGTGGTATGAGGTCCCTCTCCTCTCTGCTCGATTCTCTCTTTTATATCTCAAAAGAGATTGACTCAAGATACAACCTCATCCTATAGATTGAGTCTTGCCTCATTAACATAACTGCTTCTACTCCTGCCTCTTTAACATCATAAAGGTTAGAATTTATAACACATAGGATAATCACATCAGATCACAACATGGTGGACAACCACAATGGGGAATCATGGTCTAGCCAAGTTGACACATATTTTTGGGGGACACAATTCAATCCAAGACAGTAATATACAGTAGCATGAATGAGTATACATTTAGTGTTAAAGACTATGGATATTATTATGAAGCCTTCTTCCCCTACTATAAATTACTCCAGTATCTGCCTTGGAATAAGGAGAAAAATATGTTCCAAACTGTGTAACCTCTTATATTAGTTATCTATTGATGTATAACAAATTACCCCAAAACTTGGTGGCTTAAAGCAACAAATAGTTATTATCTCACAATTTCTGTGGGTTAGGGACTTGGGTGTGGCTTAACTGAGTGCCTCTGGCTCAAGGTCTGTCATGAGGTTGCAGTCAAGCTGTTGGCCAGGGCTGTGGTCTCATCTGAAGGTTAGACTGAGGTTGCAGGGATCTGCTTCCAAGCTTGCTCGCATGGTTATTGGCAGACCTCCATCCCTTGTCATAGGGCTGTCTTATGGCATGGCAGCTGACTTTCCCCAGGGCAAATGATCCAAGACCAAGAGACAGACACAGCAACAGAGAGCAAGAGAGAGCCCAAGACAGAAGCCACAGTCTTTCTATAACCTAAACTTGGAAGTGACATTTCATCACTTCTGCCATATCCTTTGTATTAAAAGCAAGTAGTAAATCCAACCCACACTTAAGGCAATGAGATTACACAATTGCTTGAATGCCAGGAGGTGGGGATCATTTGGGACCATCTTAAGGGTGCCCACCACACTTCCTGTGGTTCCTCTTAAGTCTAGGCTTCAAAGAAATAAAAAGGGGGTTATTTTGTGACATCACATTCAAAAAGAAATTTTTCTTTTTATTGTATGTGATTAGATTTTCTGGTGTAAGCAAGAAATGTCTTCCTTTGAGAAGAAGTCAATTTCCATCATGAATCAACCTTAATCAAAATTAATCACATGCATGGTCTTTCCTTTTATATTTTCCATTCCAAATCTCAAAGAGTGTTCAGGAAAAGGGTTCAGAGACTCCCCCACCAAGTCAACGATAACCATAGCAGACTCTGCCTGGTAAGAAGGCTAGAGTCTAAATACTACAACGATATTACTAACAACAAAAGCAAGAATTTATCCAGGGCTTAATTTCTGCTAACACAACATTAAGCTCTTCACTTACATTATTATATTTAACCATCACAACAACTGTGTGAACTGTTTACCATTGTAAGCTTCACTTTAAAAATTAAGAAAACTGAGGTTTAAAAGCCTTCAATGCCTGTATTTTTAACTTTTTTACTTCCTTATGCATTCATAAATAGTTGTATACCTAAGGAAACCAGAGAAAATGAGTGAAATTTTCAAAGGGAAAAATGTGATAAAATTTTATTATGGGAAAGAGAAACTAAACTTAGTTGGAAGCATCTGATATCCGGTCATTCCTCAGGTTGCTGTTTAGGCCTACCCCCTTCCAGAAAGGTCCATTCCGGACTTATTGGGCTTTTCCCGCTGTAACCCAACTAAGCAGAAAAGACAGGTATAGAGAGCTGCCTAATGAGGTGCTCACAGTGTCTCTTTTCTTCCAAAAGCCACCAAGTCCCCAACAACTGAAAGAAGAGAAAATGCAGGTGTGCCATCTATTGGAACCTATTGACTGGTTTGTGTGGTTTACACCCTGTATAACAAGAGTTTTGAAGGAGAGTTACTGAGATAAATTTAAGCTTCTAGGATGGATTTTTTTTTTTAAGTCAAGTTTATTGAGGTATAATTTACACAGTATAATTCACCTTTTTAAGATATCAGATGGATTTTAAATGTGGTAGATCAAGGATAGAGCTAGATAGCCCTGGTGGTACAATAGTTAAGCTCTTAGCTGCTAACTGAAAGGTTGGCAGTTCGAAGGAACACAGTGGCTCCTCAGGAGAAAAGACCCGGTGATCAGCTTCCATAAAGATTACAACCCAGAAAACCCTATGGGGAAGTTCTACTCTGTCACATGGGGTCATTATGAGTAGAAATAGACTCAATGGCACCTGGCAGCAACAGTAACAGATCAGGAACGAACCCAGGCTTATAAGTTTCACAGAGAATGAAGATATTAGAACGGGACCAGGTGCCATGAGGTTCTGCCTGAAGGCATGAACACATTCTTCCAGAAGTCAAGTTGTTCTAAACTGATGTCTACTCAGCCCCCGACTCATGGTGACCACATGTATAACAGAATGAAATGCTGTCCAGTCCTGTGCCATCCCTATGATTGGTTGGGGATGGGACTATTGGGTTCCATAAGGTCTTCAATGGCTTGTTTATGAAAGTAGATTGCCAGGCCTTTCTTCCCAGTTTATCTTAGTCTGGAAACTCTACTGAAACCTGTTTAGCATCATTACAACATATAAGCCTCCACTGACAGACAGCTGGTGGCTGCACATGAGGTGAATTGGCTAGGAATCGAACCCAGGTCTCCCACATGGAAGGCAAGAATTCTCCCACTGAACCATTACTGCCCCTACCCAGGGAGCCTATCAAGAGGGCCCCTTAAAACTCACTCTGAGAAGTCTTAACTTGGATAAATGGAGACCACCCAGGGGCTTGGCAACTTCCGGAGAATTGACAGGCTAATCTTTACATCAGAATGAGCAGTTCTCAAGTAGCACCTCAAGCAAACCAGGAACAGATGACCTTGGCTTGTCCATCAGGGTTGGCTGACTGCAGCCTTTTTTCAACTGCTTACAAAAGAGAAGGGAGCCACAAGCCACAGCCAGGTTTCCTTTATGTTCCTCACACCCCCAACCAGTTGCCCCTTGAGGACAGGGCCCATGTCTTATACCTGTTTTCAATACATGCCTGTGGTTGCTGACGCTAACAAGGAAAGACCAGCCTTTCCAACCTCTATTCCTTACTCTTGTGTCCTGTCTACTGCAAAACTGATCACTATGATCTTTTGCACTAGTAACTCTCACCACAGTTCTATAATTAGAAATAGCATGTCTTACACTTGGATCTTCCCTGGCAGATTTGTGAGGGGCTCTTTTGGCCCATCATCATGCAGTGACTTCGGGACAAACAGGAGAAGCTATTGATGGAGGCAGCGTCTTCTATAATAACCCAACCAGCAGCTGCAGGAAGACTTCTCCTGCTTTCTGGAGGGGAATACATTTCAGAGCATCAGCAGAGGCTCTGCTGTTACACTAGATTTTCTTATATCAGCCAATGTGATGGATTGAATTGTGTCCCCTAAAAATATGTGCTATAAATCCTAACTCCTATACCTGCGGCTCAAGCCCTGGTGGCGCAATGGTTAAGATCTTGGCTGCTAACCAAAAGGTCAGCAGTTCAAATCCACCAGCTGCTCCGTGGAAACCCTATGGGGCAGTTCTACTCTGTCCTATAGGGTCGCTGTAAGTTGGAATTCACTTGACTTTTTTTTTTTTTTAAATCAGAATAAAGCCTGCAAAAATGTTGAGAGATTGTCACCTTTTAGTCTATTGGAAAACACCATAGTTGACCCTGTCCGGAACCCTTTTGGGTTGTTCAGGAAAGCTTTTGGCTTCTTTGCAAAACTAATTCACAGACTCAGAAATGCAAAGAAGGAAACACTCTCCAGTGATGTCTAAAGAAGAGAGGTTTTTAATTCACCTCAAATACTGGTGAATGTGCCAGGGAGGGGCCTCTTGAGCCCTTGGCTGTGTAACCCGCTCTGCAGGCATTTGTGCAGGTTTTGGAGGACATGCACTACTTTTGTCCAACATTATCTCTCTTAAATAAATTGTGAAAATGAAAATGTTGGAAGGTTTTCTCTCTCACTGAGCAGCTGTTTTTTATATGCCTCTTCTCTGATGTAGTAAACAGTTTTATTCAAACCAGTCACAACAACAGATGCTTTCTAAAAAGCCTTTGCTTGATGAAGTTGCTTCAGGCAATGATCCAGTGCTTTAAGGTGGCATTTTTGTGTAGAAATTTGTCAATAGTTCATTCTATAAACCCGAAGCATGCTTATCGAGCATGGAGCTAAAAGGTGAAAGGCAAGTTTGGGACTGGGTAAGGGTGATGGGTGGACCACATGATGGACGTAACTGATGCCACTGACCTGTTCGTGTGAAGACTGTTGAAAAGTGAACTGTTTTTTTACATATGTATCTACCACGATAACAACAGTAATAGTAAACATTGAGGTAGAATTTGCAGTCAAACACAGGTGAATTGAGGCATCTAAGTGGGTGGTGTTCCTTTCAGGGAAGTCATCTAAAGAGATGGTCCGCCTCCCCCACTGACTCTGGCACTGTTCACGTGCTCTCTGATACTCTTGCAACTTGAGAATCAGGACAACAGATTGTCAGTGGTCCCCACATCTTGTTCTCCTCTCTTTCTGGGCACGCAGGAGATAACACTAACCATCCCCCTCACAGTTAGGCAGGACCTCAGACGAGTTCTGGCCAACACACTGAGCAGAAGTGATGTGTGAAGTGTGTCACTTCCCGTCTGAGGCAGTAAAATGCCCCATACTAGTTGCTGTCGAGTTGGTTCTGACTCATGGCAACCCGACGTGTATCAGAGTAGAACTGTGCTCCATAGGGTTTTCACTGGCTGGTTTTAGGAAATAGATAGCCAGGGTTTTCTTTCAAGGCACCTCTGGGTAGACTCAAACTGTCAACCTTTTGGTTAGCAGTTGAGCACTTAACCATCTGCACCACCCAGGGACTTCAAAATGCCCCATAGTTCTCTTTTCTTGACACAGCAACCAGAAGTCACAGTTCCAAGGGAGCCAGGAGCCGGAAGCAGCCTGGATCCCCGAGTTACTGCCCACTAGGGAGCTATCCTGGAGAGCAACTGAACCCATAACCAACTTTGTGTGAATGAGAAACTTTTTCATTTTCACTGGGACTTTGGGATGTGCTTGTTATCATAACATAGTCTATCCTAACCTTATCAACACAACAAGATTGGGATTCTACATAGCAAAATTGGTTTTTATACTTTACTTCCACATAAATGTAGAGTTCCATCTAATTTCAAAATAGTCAGTTTGATTTTCTGTCATGCTTTGAGAGTTACTAAAAATGAACTTAAAAAACTTGTTATTTCAAAATATCAAGTACAAAATTGAAAGCTTGACTCTCTTGAGACTACTCAAACATTTTGAGCTAAGGCAGCCTTATCCCAGAGTCTCCACTTACAACTGCTTTGGAAGATTGAAGTCTTTTGTTCCTCAAAAGGTTAAACATAAGAGTGACTATATGACCCAGCAATTCCAATCCTAGGTATACAGCCAAGATAAATGAAAACGTATGTCCACACAAAAACTTGTACACAAATGTTCACCGTAGTACTATTTTTAATAGCCGAAGAGTAGAAATAACCCAAATGTCCAAATGGAGAAATAAAATGTGGTACATCATACAATGGAATACTATTTGGCAACAAAAAGGAGTGAAGTACTGATACATGATATCTTGATCTTATTATTTCATGTTAACAATAAAACTTGGCTTTCCTCAAAATTAATTTCAACTGTACATAACACAGTTGGCAACATCATATGTACTCACTAAACATCTGTTGACAGATTGATGATATTTTATGGAAAAGTTAGAAAGAGGCATAATTTTCTGGAGCTATGCCTATCAGTTTTAATTTGATTTTTTAACAGATAATTTATTTCAATAGTTCAAAATTCAAAAGACAAAAAAGGGTATATAGTGACAGGCTCATTTGCATTCCTGGCCCCAAACCCCTATTTTCCTTCCTCAAAGGCCACCAACTCTATGAATTCCTTGTATACCCTCCTCAAAATATTCTATGCAATATTGAATTATGACTATGAATTCATGACTATGAATGACTACGACTATGAATTACAACTATGCATCTAATATGAATTATATATTCGTTTCCTCTTTTTCACACATGCTGCTTTATACCTCATTTTTTCACATTAAAATATATCTTTTGAGATTGTTCCATAGCAAGTGCCCATAGCATTTGAAAGCATTAGAAATGCTTAACCATAGAATATGCAAATAATAATAAGAAAATAATAATAATATGTAATTCCAAGGCTTGGTCACTAATATAAAGCACTCCCCAAATCATTGTGGATAATGTTGACATCAGCAATCATCTCTGCTACTTGGTAGCTTACCTGCTTCCTAAGCGTTGCTCTGGTTTCTTAGCCAAGAAGAGTCTGCAAACATCTTTTGCTTCTTCTGTGAAGTTATCATGCTCAAATATGACCTCCTGTTTCAGGGTTCTTTGCTTTAGCTCCTCTTTGCTGATCTTTTCCTTGTAATCTTTGAATGGTGTCCTTCCAGCAATCATTTCGTAAATACTGCATCCCATTGCAAACCAGTCCACAGGATAGGAATAACTCACTTCTTCCATTAGGATTTCAGGAGCCATGTAACCATTGGTTCCAGCCTGTAATACCCCAAACAAAAACAAAACAAAGCAAAAACACTAAAATGAGTATAGCAAACATTTTTAGCCAACATCTTCTCCACTGCTCTTCCCTGTTGTCTTAGTTATCTAGCGCTGTTATAAGAGAAATACCACAAGTGGATGGCTTTAACAAACAGAAATTTATTCTCTCACAGTTCAGGAGGCTGGAAGTCTGAATTCAGGACACCACTCCCGGGAAAGCCCTTCTCTCTCTATAGGCTCCAGAGGAAAGTCCTTGTCATCAATTTTCCCCTGGGTCTGGGAGTTTCTCAGTGCAGGGACCCCAGGTCCAAAGGACACGCTCAGCTCCTGGCTCTTCTTTCTTGGTGGTAAGAAGTCACTTTCCTCTTTGCTTGCTTTTCTCTTTAATATCTCAAAAGAGATTGATTCCAGATACAACCTAATCCTGTAGATTGTGTCCTGCCTCATTAATATAACTGCCTCTAATCTCACCTCATTAATGTCATAGAGGTTAGGATTTACAACACATAGGATAATTACATCAGATCACAAAACGAAGGACAACCAGGCAATACTGGGAATCATGGCCTAGGCAAGTTTACACACATTTTGAGGGGACACTATTCAATCCATCACAAATGTTAAAATTATACCCTAAGTTTATTTAGAGTAGCAACTGATATTCTATTCTCTACTTTCCCAGCAGCCTCTGGTGCAGCCAGGGGAGACCACATTCTGGCCCATGAGACATAACAGGGTGTTGGCTGGGGCCTTGAAATAGGAAAATCATTAAGCCTCTTGGCATCTCATCTTTAAGAAGAAAAGTTCAAATGGATGTTTCTAAGACTCCCTAAAGCTCTGCCTCTGTTTTCTATTCATAGATAATAGAGAACTAAACGCATATCTTTTTAATACAGTCACTGATTTAACAAATATTTAATGGATACTTACTACATATCATGTAATTATAAAGTATATACTTACATTATAATATGTTTTCACAAAAACTATAGTTGCTTTTGGTAAAAGTACAACCTCCTTACAATGTACAACCTCCTTAGCAATTAAAAGTGCAAGCAAATAAACAAATCATAAACACCCTAAAATGATAAAAAAAAAATCAGTTGCCATTGAGTCAATTCCAACTCATGGAAATCCGTGTGTTGTTTCAGAGTAGAACATCTTCGTGGGATTTTTTTTTTTAAAATAATTTATTTTGTTGTTGTTGAGAACAGACACAGCAAAACGGACACCAATTCAACAGCTTCTACATGTACAATTCAGAGACATCAATTATATTCTTCGAGTTGTGCAACCATTCTCACCCTCCTTTCTGACTTGCTCCTCTGCCTTTAACATAAACTCACTGCCCCCTAAGGCCTCTATCCAATCTTTCAAGTTGCTGTCGTCAAATTGATCCCATATAGGTAGATCTTAAAAAGCGTAATGCTCAAGGTAGACAGTCCTTACAGTTAAGCTAAACTATTGTTTAAGTCCAAACTATAGACTTCGGGGAATATTTTTGGTTTCAGGTCTAAAGGTTACCTCACGATTAACAATAGGAGACAGATCTGACGCACTGTAACTTGTTGTTAGTTGCCATCTAGTGGATTCCAACACCTGGTGGCCCCAGAGGCCTAGCGGGGAAGGAGGAGAGCAGAGGGGGGCACTTGCCCCCAGATGCAAGTCCAAGGGGGCAGCAGATGAGGCATGGAATGACATTCCCAGGTGCCACAAATATGAAAGACGCCTGACTGAGGCAGCCAAATAAGAGTGGGAAGGCGTTTCTGCTGATGTGTGGCCGCTATTGTCTATTCTTCCTGAAATTGGGGCGGGCTGTGGGGCACAACTTAGAGATTGCCCCTGGGTGCTCGTTACCCTCGCTACATCCCTGCGTGGCCCCATGTGTGCAGAGTAGAACTGCTCCATAGGGTTTTCAAGGCTGTGACCTTTCAGAAGCAGATCACTAGGCCTGTCTTTCTAGGCACCTCTGGGTGGGTTCAAACCACCAAACTTGCTATTTAGCAGTTGAGCACTTAACCGTTTGTGCCACCTAGGAGCCGTGCTGTGACTGAGTTCCAAGTATTGTAGACATTATCTTCACTATTTTTCAAGTATAAAATCAGAGGTCTGTGCATATTTAGAAATGTTGAAGGAACAAAGTATTTTTTGGCTTCCTGTGTGGTTATTTGTCAATTGTTGTGATGAAAAACCTAATTTTTTCCCAACAAAGCAAGACTTTTTTATTGAAAAAAAAAAAAAAAGATTATCTCAGGGCAATAGTTTTGGGGGTTTCCATAGGGTTTTCATGACTGTGACCTTTTGGAAGCAGATCACCAGGCCTTTCTTCCAAGGTGTCGTGGGTAGGTTTAAACAGCCAACCTTTCAGTTAGTAGCCCAGCACTTAATCATTTGTACCAAACAGAGACTTCATAAAATGATCATAAGCTTTCATTAATTCATTAAAATAATAATATAAAGTATTGACAGGGATATGAGAAACAGATGAATGTGCTCTGTAAATTAATCCAGACTTTTACGACAGCAATATGGCACAGAGCAACGGCAACTAAGAGGTATCAAACTGTTAGTGTCTTTCAAACAAGTTATTTAATTTTGGAGTGTGTGCGTCAAAGAAATAACTCAAAAGAAAGAAAAAAGAAATTATACCAAGACTTTCATAGCATCGTTATTCATAATGGCCTCAAGTGAAACACTCAAATGCCAGTGAATAAAGACAACAGACTAGAGTCTATTGTTAATACCAAGAAATCATATGCATACAATGGTCTTCACTAATTATAACCATGCACTTCACTATATCAAAAAAAGTTGGAAAACATCATCAAGAAAGTGAAAAGACGAGCTACAGAATGGGAGAAAATATTTGGAAACCATATAGTTGAAAGAGTCTAGTATCTGGAAGGAGCCCTGGTGGTGCAGTGGTTAAGAGCTCAGCTGCTAACCAAAAGGTCGGCAGTTCAAATCCAGCAGCCGCTCCTTGGATACCCATGGGGCAGTTCTACTCTGCCCTATAGGGTCGGTATGAGTTGGAATTGACTATGAGTCAGAAACCACTCGACGGCAGTGGGTTTGGTTTCGGTTTTAATATCCAAAATATATAAAAAACTCTTAAAAATTGGCAACAAAAAGACAAACAACCCAATTCAAAAATGGGCAAAGGACTTGAATAAACATTTCTCAAAAGAAGACATAAAAAGGACTAAAAAGTACATGAAAAGATGCTCTACATCATTAGTCATTAAACCCATTGTGGTTGAGTCTATTCTGACTCGTGGCAACCCCATGCGTTTCAGAGTAGAACTGTACATAAGGTTTTCAGTGAAGTAGATTGCCAGGTCTTTTTTCTAAGCGTTGGTCATTAGGGAAATACAAATCAAACCACAGTTAGATACCACTTTGCAAACTTAGGATGGCTATAATTTAAAAAAGAAAGACGAATAACAAGTATTGTTGAGGATGTGGAGAAACTGGACGGACCCTCATACATTGCTGGGGGGAACGTAAAATGGTGCAGTTATGGTGGAAAACAGTTTGGCAGTCACTTGACAAGTTAAATATAGAATTACCGTATGACACAGCAATTCTACTCACTCCTAGGTATACACTCAAAAGAAATGAAAAACAAGTATTCAAACAAATACTTGTACATGAGAGTTCATAGCAACATTATTCACAATAGACAAAAGGGGGAAGCAACTCAAATGTCTATCAACAGATGAAGGGATGAACAAAATGTAGCTTATCTATACAATGGAATATTATTCCGCCATAAGTAGGAATGAAGTACTGATATTTACTATGATGTGGATGAACCTCAAAAACATTATGGTAAGTGAAAGATGTCACCATGAGGACTAAGGTGCGCCTGACCCAAGCCATGATGTTTTTCAATCGCCTCATATGCATGCAAAAGCTGGACGATGAATAAGGAAGACTGTAGAAGAACTGACGCCTTTGAATTATGGGGTTGGCAAAGAATATTGAATATACCATGGACTGCCAAAAGAACGAACACATCTGTCTTGGCAGAAGTACAGCCAGAATGCTCCTTAAAAGCAAGGGTGGTGAGACTATGTCTCACGTACTTTGGACATGTTATCAGAAGGGATCAGTCCCTGGAGAAGAACATCATATTTGGTAAAGTAGAGGGTCAGCAAAAAAGAGGAAGACTCTCAACAAGATGGACTGACACAGTGGCTACAACAATGGGCTCAAGCATAACAACAATTGTGAGGATGGTGCAGGACAGGGCAGTGTTCCGTTCTGTTATACGTAGGGTTGCTATGAGTTGGAACCAACTCAACGACATCTAACAACAACAAGTGAAAGAAGGAAGCCAGACACAAAAGGCCACATATTGGTTCCATTTATATAAACTATCCAGAATAGCTAAATCCATAGAGACAGGAAGCAGATTGTTGGTTGCCAGGCACTGGTGGCGTAGTGGTTAAAAGCCACATATGCTAATCAAAAAGGTTGGCAGTTCGAATCCACCAGGTGCTCCTTGAAACCTCTATGAGGCACTTCTCCTCTGTCCTGTAGGGTTCCTATGAGTCAGAATTGACTCGACAGCAACAGGTTTGTTTGTTTTTTGGCGCTGCGTGGGGTGTGGGGGGCGGGGGTGGTGATGGAGTATGGACTGCTTAATGGGTATGGGGTATCCTTCTGGAGTGACGAAAATGGTTTGGAGCTAGATAGAAGTGATGGTCGCACAACGTTGTGAGTGTACTAAATACCACTGAACTGTACACTTGGCAATGCTTAATTTTTTTTTTTGCAATGGTTAATTTTATGCTGTGTGAATTTCACCTTTATTAAAAAAAAGTTCAGAAAGTGTTTTAGTTGTTCGTTACGTGATTTTTTTCTGTTTAATTGCATGAGTATTTTTTTTTATGTGTCTGCAATGTCTCATAACATTAAATTTCATGGATAATTTCTACGTGGATAAGAACAGTGCAGAAACAAAAGTGACTCAAGCACTAATGAGGAGTAATTGACCTGTACAACAAAATTCTGGAAGTGACCGGGGTCTGGTGGACTGGGAATGAGTCAGCATGGCACTGCTGTTTTCACAGAAGCTGGCATATAATTTTCGTGACTAAATGTTCCGGTTTGCCCAGGACAGTCTTAGTTTACATCTGTTGTCTTGGCGTCGTGTCTAGTTTCATATTTTTCCCAACAAAAGTGTCCTGTAGATTCCTTTGAGGCTCAGGATATAATCTTACTCGTCTTTTTTTTCCCAATAATTTATCTTTTTTTATTATTGTTGTTAAGAATATACACAGTGAAACATACATCAATCCAAGTTTCTACATGTACAGTTCAGGGACATTGATTACATTCTTCCAGTTGTGCAACCGTTCTCACCCTATTTTTCTGAGTTGTTCTTCCACCATTAACATAAACTCACTGCCCCCTAAGGTTCCTGTCTAATCTTTAGAGTTGTTGTTGTCACTTTGATCCCATATAGATAGAACTTAAAAGAGCATAATACTCAAGGCAGATATTCTTTACTGGTTAGGCTAAACTATTGTTTAGTTTTAAGATGTCTTCCTCATCGTATATCCAAACTCAGGCACTTAACACAAGGCCTCAGACTTGGTGGACGCAGACCAAACGTTTTCTAAATAAACAACAGTAAAGATAGGGACTAGATGTTTTCCGTTTACTAGCCAACAAACATTTGGATGTGTCATGTTTTGCAGTGAGTTCTAAGGATAGGAAGACATGGAAGGTCTGGTCTCTGCCCATGAGGATTTGGAGACTTGTGGAGAGAGACAGGTCAAAGGTCAACTCAATAAATAGGGTAAATGCCATAATGAGTGTGAAACTAGTGCAGGGAGGCCAGAGGGGTGTGTGTGCGCGCGCGCGTGTGTGTGTTGGGGATACTTCACTGAAGAACAACAGCTGAGCTGAATCGTGAGAGAAGAATCTATCACACACGAAAGGCTATCCAGGTAATGAGCAGGTGCAGGAAATGGAATAAGGAAAACTGAAAATTGTGGGATGCTCAGGGAACTTTAAGGAATTTGGCATCACTGGAATATAGGACCTGTGGGATGCAATGGTGGGAGGGGTGGTTGCAGGTGAGGTGTGGATGAGATTAAGAAACTAAGCATGGCAAGGGGGCAAAATCCATTTCCAGTCCCCCTTTTCCCTTGCCTCCCTCTACTATAGAGGCCAGAAAGCTAAAATATTCCACCTCCTGACCTCCTTTGCACCTAGAGGGCCCGTATAATATGAGCTTTGTTTGAGAGGTTCACAAGTGTAGGATGGGGAGAGTTAGGGGAAAAGGGAAGTGAGTTTACCTGGAAATAACATAAAAGATATAAGATGGATTAATGGATGGATAGAGGGGTAGATAAATCGATAGATATGTGATAGATATAGGAGTCTAGTAAAATGTTGATGATATACAATGGGATACTGTTCGGTGCAGTGCAGTGGATTGTTTTATATGGCCTTTCTCACCATGGCCTTGTAACTCCCACCAAATGATTGGGTAAGACTATGCAGATAAGGTACTTGTAGCTCACCAAGGGGATTGGACAGCCTGCTAATAGCACAAATCAGGTGCATGGCACCCTTGTTGGGGAGGGACCATCCAAATAAGGTGTATGGAACCCTACTGAGGGAACTGGTCAGTTTTGCCATCCTGACAGCCTTAACAGAGAGCCAATCCCAGAGCAGAGGGGGACTTGACTACTACCAAGAATAAGAGACAGGAGCAAGCTGAGCACAACTGTTGGACCCAGGATCTCTGAGCTGAGACCCTCCTATACCCAAGAGACAGAGAGAGAGAGCTGTAATATTGGAGATGGCGAGATGGTAAGAAGCCAATGGCAGAGAAATGTCAGCAGCAGAGGCAGCAGAATGAGGAGACTGGCAGGAGAAGCTACAGTCAGCTTCCTGGCCCACAGAGTGAGAAAGTTGAATGCCTTTGGGCAGGAGGCTTGCTGGTGGAGTGAGGTGCCTCCAGCCACTCATAGGAACTAGGCTGGCTGACTCATGGAGTGAGAGAGCCGAGCACCTTCAGGCAGGAGGCTTCCTGGCAGAGTAGGGTGCCTTATTGGCGAAGTTGAAGTGCTTTGTAACACTCAAACAGGGCAGAGGCTGGGCCGAGGGGCTGAAGGCCAGAGGACCAGAGAAAAGCCTGCCTGAGGGCATGGCTGAGAAGAGGCTGTCCTGACCAAAGGACTGTATCCTGAGTCCTTCCTGATCCTGCATTGTAACCTGTTACTTCCCTAATAAACCATATACCTGTTAGTATGGTCTGTGAGTTCTGTGTGGCCATTGCAACAAATTTGTGAGCCCAGCAGAGAAGTAGAGAGTGCTGTGGGATGGACAGATGGTGTCAGAATTGGTAAAAAGATTGGAGGGTGGAGGCATGTCTGACCTCTGCCTCATAGGAATCAGCTTTGGGCTGATGTTGATGGTGAGTCTCTCTCTCCCTCGAGAAGTTAGAGGAAGTCAGAATCCGCCACCATGTTATTTTTACGTTCGGCAATATGAAAGAATGAAGTACTGATACATGCTACACCATGGATGAGTCCTGAAGACACTCTGTTAAGTGAAACAAGTCAGTCACAAAGACCACATATCATTTTATTCCTTTTGTATGAAATTTCAAGAAGAGGCAAAACTATAGAGACAGAAAGTGGATTAGTGATTGCCTAGGGTTGCGAGAGGGGGAATAGGGAGTAACTGTTAAGGAGCACAGGGTTTCTTTTGGGGTGATGAAATGTTCTAAAATTAGGTTGGGGTGATGTTTGCACAACTCTGTGAATGTATTAAAAACACAGACCTCACCAGATGGAATACACAGAAATCAAATCATCTACATCTGTGGAAAGAGATGATGGAAAAGCTCAATATCATAAGTCAGAACAAGGCGAGGGGCCGACTGTGGATCAAACCATCAATTACTATGTGCAAGTTCAAGTTGAAACTGAAGAAAATTAGAACAAGTCCACGAGAGCCAAAGTACGACCTTGAGTATGTCCCACCTGAATTTAGAGACCATCTCAAGAATAGATCTGATGCATTGAACACTAATGACTGAAGACCAGACAAGTTGTGGAATGACATCAAGGACATCATACATGACGAAAGCAAGAGGTCATTAAAAAGACAGGAGAGAAAGAAAAGACCTAAATGGATGCCGGAAGAGACTTGGAAGTTGCTCTTGAATGTCGAGTAGCTAAAGCCAAAGGAAAAAATGATGAAGAGCTGAACAGAAGATTTCTAAGGGCAACTTGAGAAGACAAAGTATTATGATGATATATGCAAAAACCTGGAAATAGAAAACCAAAAGAGAAGAACATGCTCAGCATTTCTTAAGCTGAAAGAAATGAAGAAAAAATTCAAGCCTCGAGTTGCAAAACTGAAGGGTTCTCTAGGGAAAATATTAAACGACACAAGAAGCATCAAAAGAAGATGGAAGGAATACACAGAGTCATTATACCAAAAAGAACTGGTTGATTTTCAACCATTTTAGGAGGTAACATATGATCAAGAACCGATGGTACTAAAGGAAGAAGTCCAAGCTGCACTGAAGGCACTGGCAAAAAACAAGGCTCCAGGAACTGAAGGAATACCAATTGAGATGTTTCAACAAACCCGTGCAGCACTAGAAGTGCTCACTCATCTATGCGAAGAAATTTGGAAGACAGCTTCCCTGGCCAACCAACTGGAAGAGATCCGTATTTATGCCTATTCCCAAGAAACGTGATCTAACCGAATGCAGAAATTATCAAACAATACCATTAATATCACATGAAAGCAAAATTTTGCTGAAGATCATTCAAAAGCAGCTGCAGCAGTATATCGACAGGGACTGCCAGAAATTCAAGCTGGATTTAGAAGAGGACGTGGAACCAGTGATATCACTGCTGGTGTCAGATGGATGCTGGCTGAAAGCAGAGAATACCAGAAAGATGTTTACCTGTCTTTTATTGACTATGTTTTATTGACTAGGCATTTGGCTGTGTGGATCATAACATATTATGGATAACACTGTGGAGAATGGGAATTCGGAACACTTAATTGTGCTCATGAGGAATCTGTATATGGATCAAGAGGCAGTCGTTTGAACAGAACAAGGGGATATTGTGTGGTTTAAAGTCAGGAAAGGTGTGTGTCAGGGTTGTATCCTTTCACCACACCTATTCAATCTGTATGCTGAGCAAATAATTCTAGAAGCTGGATTATATGCAGAAGAACGGGGCATCAGGATTGGAGGAAGACTCATTAACAACTTGAGATGTGCAGATGACACTACCTTGCTGAAAGTGAAGGGGACTGGAAGCATTTACTGATGAAGATCAAAGACCACAGCCTGCAGTATGGATTACACCTCAGCATAAAGAACACAAAAATCCTCACAACTGGGCCAATAAGCAACATCATGATAAATGGAGAAAAGATTGAAGTTGTCAAGGATTTCATTTCATTTGGATTCACAATCAACACCCATGGAAGCAGCAGTCAAGAAATCAAAAGATGCATTGTACTGGGCAAATCAGCTGCAAGAGATCTCTTTACAGTGTTAAAAAGCAGAGATGTCACCTTGAGGACTAGGGTGTGCCTGACCCAAGCCACAGTGTTTTCAATTGTCTCATATGCATGTGAAAGCTGGGCAATGAATAAGGAAGACAGAAGAAGAATTGACGCCTTGGAATTACGATGTTGGTGAAGAATACTGTATATACCGTGGACTGCTAAAAGAACGAACAAATCTGTCTTGGAAGAAGTACAACCAGAATGCTCCTTGGAAGCAAGGATGGCGAGACTGCGTCTCACATACTTTGGACATGTTGTCAGGAGGGTTCAGTCCCTGGAGAAGGGCATCATGCTTGGTAAAGTAGCTCGTCAGCGAAAAAGAGGAAGACCCTCAGTGAGATGGATGGACACAGTGGCTGCAACAATGGGCTTAAGCATAGCAATGGTTGTGAGGATGGCGCGGGACCGAGCAGTGCTTCTTTCTGTTGTACATAGAGTCACTATGAGTCAGAACCGACTCGACGGCACCTAACAACAACAACAATATTTTATTGTACACTTTAAATGGGTAGATTTTATGGTATTTAATTATATCTCAACAAAGTTGTTAAAAATTAATGGTAAACTTTCGGTAGTGGGTATACAGATGCTTGCTGGGAAATTCAGTTTTGCTGTTAAGTTTGAAAATTTTTATAATAGAATGTTGAGGAAAAACTGGGGCAAAAGGGGATGTAATGCCAGATGTCACAAGGCTAGCTGCTGGTTCATTGGACACAAGGGACTTTTTTGTAAGGGTCACAAGGAAGAACCTCCGGAGAAAGAAGGGGAATCCATCTGCCCAACTCCTTCTTCTTCTATTTCCATTGGCCAAGGAGCTAACTTATCTGCATGTCCAGATGTGTTGTCTGGACCCATGGCAGCTGCCCAGGAAACCAGGTCCCATACCCCACAACATGATGTGTCATTCAATTCTGAAAGTGGAAGGGGCAACTCAGGCTAAATGGGGTGCCCTCGAGGCACCACTGAAGAGAGAGAAAGGAGTCAGTCGAGGGGCTCCAGGAAGGTGCATATAAGGTTTGTGGCCCAATACATCAACATTACAAAATTTCTCAGAATTTTTCATCATGGGGCTGCCTACTGGCTGACCCCTCAATTCAGAAGCTTGTGGCTGTCAGTCTTGGGAAGTTTTCGCATGTTATTTCTTTTAATCATTGACTCCTTTCCATTTTCTCTCTTCTTCCTTTTTGGAAATCTTGAACTTGTCCTTTATGTTTCTTACCTTTTCTTCCTCTTTGTTTCTATTTCTTTTTTCCTGGGAGACTTCCTGTATTTTTTTTCTTCCAATTCTTGTATTTAAAAAAAAGCTTATTATGGAAAATTTTGAACATATACAACAGAAGAAAGACTAGAATATAAACCCAATGTAGCCCATACCCATCTCCAACAATGATCAGCATGTGGCCAATCTTGTTTCATCTATACCTGCATCCACTCCCTCTGCCCCAGATATCCTAAACACCATATCATTTGTATTTCATTATGTATTTCTAAATGATATGTCACTTAAAAGCAAACTAATAAAACAAAACAAAAAACAAAGTAAACACAATACCATTACCTTACTTCTTCCCTTTGTGATGGAGCCCTGGTGGTGCACTGCTTAAGAGCTCATTTTCTAACCAAAAGGTCAGCAGTTCAAATCCACCAGCCACTCCTTGGAAGCACTATGAGGCAGCTCTACTCTGACCTATAGGGTCGCTATGAGTCAGAATTCACAGGTTTGGCAACAGGTTTGGTTTTTGGGTTTTGGGACATGTTTACATTTCCCAATTGCCCTATAAAGTTTTTAAACAGCACATTTGTTTAAATTGGGATCCAAATAAGGTCCATACCATGTGATTGATACGTCTTTTTAATTTCTTTTAACAGATAGGTTCTGTCTCCATCTGTCTCCCTCCACCCTAACCCTGGTTTTTGTTGAAAAAAACTAGCCAAACCATAGAGTTTTCCACAGTCTGGATTTTGCTGTCTCCTTGTTGTTGTTGTTAGATGCCGTTGAGTCAGTTCTGACTCATAGTGACCTGATGTACAACAGAACGAAACACCACATGGTCCTGCACCAACCTCTCAATTGTTGTTATGCTTGAGCCCATTGTTGCAGCCACTGTGTCAGTCCATCTCATTGAGGGTCTTCCTCTTTTTTGCTGACCCTCTACTTTACCAAGTATGATGTCCTTCTCCAGGGATTGGTCCCTTCTGATAACATGTCCTAAGTACATGGTTCTAAGGAGCATTCTGGCTGTACTTCTCCCAAGACAGATTTGGTTGGTCTTCTGGCAGTACATGGTATATTCAATACTGTTTGCCAACACCACATTCAAAGGCATCAATTCTTCTGTGGTTTTCCTTATTCAGCGTTCAGCTTCTACATGCATATGAGGTGATTGAAAACATCATGGCTTGGTCAGGTGCACCTTAGTCCTTAAAGTGACATCTTTGCCTTTTAACACTGTAAAGAGATCTTTTGCAGCAGATTTGCCCAATACCATGTGTCGTTTGATTACTTGACTGCTGCTTCCATGGGTATTGATTGTGGATCCAAGTAAAATGAAATCCTTGACAACTTCAATCTTTTCTCTATTGTGATGTTACTATTGGTCTAGTTGGGAGGAGTTTTCTTTCCTTTATATTAAGGTGTAATCCACACTGAACGCTGTAGTCTTTGATCTTCATCAATAAGTGCTTCAAGTCCTCTTTGATTTCAGCAAGCAAGGTGATGGCCTCTGTATATCACAGGTTGTTAATGAGTCTTCCTCCAATCCTGATGCTCTGTTCTTCTTCATATAATCCAGCTTCTCGAATTATTTGCTCAGCATACAGATTGAATAAGTATAGTGACAGGATACAACCCTGATACACACCTTTCTTGACTTTAAACCATGCAGTATCCCCTTGTTCTGTTTGAACGACTGCCTCTTGGTCTACATACAGGTTCCTCAAGAGCACAATTAAGTGTTTTGGAATTCCCATTCTTCCCAATGTTATCCATAATTTGTTATGATCCACGTAATCGAATGCCTTAGCACAGTCAATAAACACAGGTAAACATCTTTCTGGTATTCTCTGCTTTCAGCCAAGATCAGTCTGACATCAGCAGTGATGTTCATCATCCCACATTCTCTTCTGAATCTGGCTTGAATTTCTGGCAGTTCTATGTCCATGTACTGCTGCAACCATTTTTGAATAATCTTCAGCAAAATTTTACTTTTCGTGTGATATTAATGATATTGTTTGATAATTTCCACAGTCGATGGGATCACCTTTCTTTGGAATGGGAACAAATATGGATCTCTTCGACTCAGTTAGCCAGGTAACTGTCTTCCAAATTTCTGGGCATAGACGTGTGAGCGCTTCCAGCGCTACATCCATTTGTTGAAACATCTCAATTGGTATTCAGACAATTCCTGGAGCGTTGTTTTTCGCCAATGCCTTCAGTGCAGCTTGGACTTCTTCCTTCACTACCATCAATTCTTAATCAAACTCTAGCTTTATCTTCTCTTAAGTCTCAAAAGATATGAATTATAAAACCAAATCAGTTTCTATGGTGTCAATTGTGACTCTTGGCAACTCCACTTATGTTGGAGTAGAACTGTGCTCCACAGAGTTTTCAATAGTTGTGATCTTTTGGAAGTAGATTGTCAGCCCTTTCTTCTGAGATGCCCCTGGGTGGATTTGAACTACCAATCTTTCAGTTAGTAGTCAAGTACTTAACTCTTTGTACCACCCAGGAACAGGTTCTCTTCATGTCTGTCTTGAGCATTATGCTCTTTTAAGATCTATTTATATGGGATCAAATTGACAACAGCAACTCAAAAGATTAGATAGGAACCTTAGGGGACAGTGAGTGTATGTTAATGGAAGAGGAACAATTCAGAAAAAGATGGTGACAATTGTTACACAACTCCAAGACTAGTCATTGTCATTGAGATGTACAAGTAGAGACTTGAATTGGTGTATGTTTTTGCTGTATATATTCTCAACAATAACAACAACAAGAAAATAAATTATTTAAAAAACATTCTCTTCACTTCCTGCATTGTTTCCGTTTTCTCCAAGTTTCCTTCTTCTGTGTGTTTTGGTACTGTCTTTAATTTTGGAGAGTTTTCTCAAATAACACATGACCTTTGACTGTTTATAATTCAGAGTGAAGCACCAAAAAGCTTACTAGAAGCTATGTGTAGGCCTATCTTGTCAACTGATGGACCTCACTCTGGGGTGATCCTGCTGAGCCATTTCATTGGGGGACCCCACCTAGGAGTATTCAGAGACCTTTTCTCTTAGGCTGGCCAGTTTCCCCAGAGAAGGATCCTCTAATATTCTACCTGAGCTGTATCAGCCTGCCTGCCCACATTCTGGGAACTGAGGTGGGGAAAGGGCTGAGGGCTTCCCTATTCAATGTGGAATCTTTCATGAAGCCTCCCTGCCTCTCCCACAGCTCTCAGGTGGGCTTCCTGTTTCTGTGTCCAGATTCTCTCTGATTTAACCTCTTCTGCTGGGGTGGGAGAGGAATGAAGAAAGACGATAAACAACATCCAACTGCAGTGAAGACAGTGGTGATTGATAAGTTCTATTCATCAGCATTTATTGTGAGCTTGCTGTGTGTGTGTGGTGCCCTTCCAGTGAGCAAATTTCACAGAATTAGATCACTAATCAGCATGCTGGATAAACTTCAGCTGCTCAGGAGAAGGCATAGCGTGAAAATGGACAGCATGCCTTGACAAACGAGGCATGAACAATGGATTGTGAAACACGCTAGGAGAAAAAAATTGGAAATAATAATGGGCAATACTTATTGATTGCCTATTACGTGCTAGCTATTCTCTCAAGTGCTTTATGTGAATTTCTCATTTAATCTCCATAATAACCCTCTGAGATAGCTGCTATTTGATTCCCATTTTACAGATTAGAAAACTGAACCACAGATAGGTTAAATCTTGCCCAAGTTCATCCACCCAGGATTTACACATAAACCAGCGCTTTTAACCACTGCGTTTTACTGCCTCTGTGGAAGTAGGTGAAACGGCTTTTTCTTACCCCTCCAAGTTCCTTTCAGGATTTCTTTTCTCCGTATATAGTCCCCTCCTTCCCTTTCCCCACCTGCCAAGTACTGACTCCTTGGTCCCTTCCCACTCTTGCTCAAGATGTTTCCCTCCCCTCTTTCCCCATAGGTCCCCCTTTCTTTGCCTGAATCTCTGCTCATCAAGCTGCCTGGGCCACTCCGCACCACAGAGCCTTCTGGGAGGTGGGAAGCCAACCCTGACCTGTGCTTGGGGACCACCCTGTCCCCTTCTCAAGGAAATCCATGAACAATTGGCACACCACCTTTACAGCACCTCAGGGCCCTGGGGTAGTGGAAAGAGCAGGAGGCAGCGTGCAGAGTAGCCTTAGAATCATTCCAAATAATTTTCAGGACTAAATTTACCTCCTGGCCCTACAAACAGAAAATGCCAGTGATGGAATTTTGAAGGACACCACCTCCTTGAAGAGAGCGGAGGTATTTCACTGAGAAGAATGGAACTAGAGGCTCATGCAGTCTAAGCACCCACATTCCATCGCAGCCTCCAGCTGAAAAAATTAATTGCCTGCCCTTTATGCCATTCGTCTTCTGCGTGTGAACTGCCTCCTCTGAGCGGGGTGGGAGGAGAGAACGCACCAAGCAGCATGAGGCAGGGCCCAAACATGCTGACCTCTCCCGGCTCCAGCCCGTTTAACTCCTGCAGCTACCAAGCTCTGAAGCATCTAACGGTCTCAGTCCGTGACTTAGAATTGCAATGGCCAGGGCAGTATGATCACCCAAGTGTCAGCGGTGCAGTGGTGTGGTTGCGTGGGTCACCCTTTTCTTTTTGCCTTCTTTGTTCTGTTTTGCTCTTGGTTTTATAGCACCCTTTGGCGGTTCCACAGTCAACATCTCATAAGGCAAAGCAAAGAACGCCAGTTTTGCACCGCATCAAGCATCAGACCCCAAGGTTTAGGAAGCTGGGGCAGCGGGGCAGCGTCCTCACCCTCCCCTCCCCCACATCCACCAATGGGTAGCAAGTGTCCATCTACCGCAGTCATGGCGCCGACATTGCTTAGTCCCATCAAGGTCATCTGTCACCTACAGGTGTCCAGGCTTTGAGGAAGGTGGGCACCCTGCGGTGGGATTAAGATCAGAGCCAGCCTGTTGGGCCTGCGTAGACACCCCTGTATTTATTGCTCTCGTTATTGGGTGCTATTGGCTTCCAGTGAGCCTGTAGTTATCACCCGTCCCAGAGCCTGGGAGACCTTAGTGGCAGGGCCCAGGCTGGATGGGTCCTGCGCTCTGAGTAGTCCCAGTGGGGCTCTGGACAACAGTGGGCTGTGACCTCCGCAGTGAAGACAGGGAGCAACCTTTCAGTGGGGCTGAGCAGGCACACAATTCACATCTTATTAGTTTTACAGGTCGATGAAAAGTGTGTGTGCGCTTCAAGGTCAAACCCGCAGATGCCCGTCAATCTCCAGCTCCCACTAAGTCGGAAAAGTTGGCAATCTTAAATCGCACCGTTAAATGAAATGCCCATTTCGTGCCACACAAGCTGCCAGGTTGGGTTTGGTGACAGCGCGGAGAGAAAGAAGCAGAAGGGAAGCTCTCCGCGTTTCCAGGCGGCGGCGGCCGAGCAAACTGGCAAGCGGAGCCAGGAACCGCCCTGCGGATGCCTCTTTACCCCCAGCTCATCACAAACCAGATCGAGTCGACAACACAATCCAAACAGAAGAGGGAATCAGAATGTACATCTTTTGTTTGCCGTGGCAGGAGAACTGTTGAACAGAGGAAAAAAAACAAGCTGAGCTTAGCGCTATCAGCTGTTTCCTGGGGCTCGCTCCTTCCTTCCTCCGAGGGGGGCCTGGCCGCTTTGTTCTCATTCCCAGCTGCTCCTCTGCGCCTTTAAGCGGTGGCCTCTGCAGACCTCGGTGGAATGCAGCCCTCAGACCCCAGGGGATTTAGCTCTGAGGCTCCGCCCTTGTTCTGTCCCGCTGCAGCCGGGGCCTGCTTTTTGCTCCTTGCCTGGCACCTGATCTATTCCTGCCAGCCACTTCTGGGCAGGGAGGCGAGCCTCACCGGAGACTGGCCTCCTGCTCTCCCTCACACCCCTGGGAGGAGACCCTCCTCAGAGCCCCCATAAAAATAAAAAAACCAAAACACAAACCCACTGCCGTGGAGTCCATTCTGACTCATAGTGACCCTATAGGACAGAGCAGAACTGCCCCCTAGAGTTTCCAAGGCTGTAATCTTTAAGGGAGCAGATGCCACATCTTTCTCCCACAGAGCAGCTGGTGAGTTTGGACTGCTGACTTTCTGGTTAGCAGCTGAGTGCTTTAACCACTGCCCAGGGCTCAAGAGCCCCCATAAGGCGTCCAGAACGGCAGTGGCATCACTAGTGGGGTGAGGGGGATGAGGACAGCGCCAGATGACACTGTCAGAGGAGGTGACACCTAAATGACTGTCTATGATATCCCCGTAGTTATAACAACACACGTATTTTTCGTAAGCCCAGCTTCCACGTATCAATATGCCTCCAAGAATGAAACTCTATGCTAATTTACTTTTTGACCTTTCTAACATGCTCTAGGGGCCCTGGTGGCAAAGTGGTTAAGAGCTTGGCTGCTAACCAAAAGGTCAGCAGTTCAAATCCACCAGCTGCTCTTTGGAAACCCTGTGGGGGGCAGTTCTACTCTGAGTCGGAATGGACTATACAGCAATGGGTTAATGCATCCAGTGAGCTGTTATCACCCAATTAAAATGACGCTTCAAATCCCGCTTCCAATCACGTTTGTCTGCCCGGCTACAAGCAGGGGCTGCTGCTGTGTTTTTACAGTGGCTGAGTTTGTCGAATTTTCTGGTGTTTTAGCTACAATATTGTGGTCATTAGTATTTGTGAACTTATATCAATAACTTTTTTGAGAATGAAGTAGTAATCAAAGGAAAAGGAGTGACAAAATAGAATTACAAGTTAGGAGTAACATTAGTACAAAACATATTATTAAGGATTCTGTACAGCCTGGTATGGGAGGAGGTCCAAGGTGGGGGGAATGCCACCATGAGTTACCGCACTGGGTGACACCAACCCTAGTGACGCCATTGGTTCCTGCAATAACTCGGTCTGCAGCTCTCCAGTCTGGGGTGAATTGCTCTGGCAATGGGGCCAATTGGCTATGGTTCAGATCCCAGCTCTCCCAATTATGAGCTGGTGACCCTGGCCAGTTACTCAGCCTCTGTGAGCCTCCTAGCTCTTACCTCATAGAACTGTGATGAGGATGGAAGCAATAAGACAATTGAATGCCTCCCAAAAGCCTGGCACATAGCAGGCCCACACGAGGCGTTAGTGGCTATTATCGGCATACCTGGGACCTGCTTGTTTCAGGCAGGACAGCTACACAAGAAGAAAAGCCCAGAAGCCTTTAAGATTCCATTAGGTTGAAGTAATCTGGGTCATTGTCAGAGATCAATAGCTGCTTTTTAAATTTTTTTTATTGTACTTTAGATGAAGGTTTACAGAGTAAACTAGTTTCTCATTAAACAATTAATACGCATATTGTTTTGCGACACTGGTTACCAACCCCATGACAAATCAACACTCTCCTTTCTCGACCTCAGGTTCCCTATTACCAGCTTTCCTGTCCTCTCCTGCCTTCTCGTCCTTGCCCCTGGGCTGGTGTGCCCCTTTAGTCTGGTCTTGTTTTATGGGCCTGTCTAACCTTTGGCTGAAGGGTGAACCTCAGGAGTGACTTAATTACTGAGCTAAAAGGGTGTCTGGGGGCCATACTCTAGGGGTTTCTCCAGTCTCCGTCAGACCAGTAAGTCTGGTCTTTTTTTGTGTGTGTGTGAGTTAGAATTTTGTTCTACATTTTTCTCCAGCTCTGTCCGGGACTCTCTATAGTGAGCCCTGTCAGAGCAGTTGGTGGTGGTAGCCGGGCACCATCTAGTTGTGCTGGGCTCAGTCTGGTGGAGGCTGTGGTAGTTGTGGTCCATTAACCCTCTGGACTAATCCTTCCCTTGTGTCTTTGCTTTTCTTCATTCTCCCTTGCTCCAGATAGGGTGGGCCCGATGAGTGGAGTATCTTAGATGACCGCTCACAACCTTTGAAGACCCCAGGGGTTACTCACCAAAGTAGAATGTAGAGCATTTTCTTTATAAACTATCTTATGCCAATTGAGCTAGATGTCGAGATCAATGGTTGTGATTTTTTCAGGCAAGCATGTTCTTTGGCGATTTCACGTTCTGTGAATCTATGCTGCAGCAGGCTGAGGCATATTTTCCCTGGTGCCTCAAAGATGCTCGGAACAAAGCCACAAATGAAACTCTATGGGGCTTCAAGGAAGCGAGGCAACTGAGTGTGCCTGCTGGGCTCTGCCCCGGAAGAGTCACTCCCTCGCCCACTGCGTACTGGGCTGTGGTGCTGGGGTCCTGCTGGCTTCCTGTGCCCCCCAGAGAACAAAGCACAGCCACAAAGGTCACCTTGAGGAGCAACGGGAGATTGTGACTGAGGGTCTGGCTCTAGGCTTCCTGTAGAATAATCAGAGCAATTAGCAATCATTTCTGGAGTGCTTACCAAGTGTCTGGCCCTCTTCTAGGCATTTACCTACCTTGGTTCTTAATCCTCTCATCACCCCTAGGAGGCAGTGGTATTAACCAGGCTCAGGGGAGAAGCCTGACTTGCTGGGGTGAGCGCAGTGCTGTGGCCAGCCTATGTGTGGTCTCTGTGTCAATTATAAGAAGATGTTCCAAATGACGTAGTGTATGCATGGCAGCCCAGGGCAGGCCCACCTGCACATCATCTGCCCACAGTAGCCATAGTAAGTGGCAGAACCTTCCATCTCCTTAACCTGAGTATCATATTTCATCAGCTGCCAGTGATCTAAATGGATGCCCTGAGCTTCTAACATGTAACTAAGCCAAATTAGATGATGAGACAACCTTTTGGTCCCTGGACCTCGTCCTCTCCCACAATAGTGCCCTCCTGCCTCACCCTGCAGGCCTCCTGGCTCTCTCTCTCCTCTTACTCCCATGACTCCACTGGACGATGTACCGGTCCCTCCCAGTTCCCAGGCTGTCTGCTTCACTCCCCTTTCACCCTCATCCCAACTCCTCTTCATGATCATCCTTCCAAGACTGATTTTGTCACTTCCCTGCCTGAAGGATGGCTCCTCAATGCCCTTGGCATCGAGTTCAAAGGCCCTTATCTGACTGCCCGGCCCCCTGGGGCCTCACCTGTTAGACTCCCCAGGTGCGTCCTTGGTCATCCTCCCAGCCGGTGACTCCACTCTCCAGGCGGCTGCAGGGCCACTGTGACTATGTACCCCCTGCGTTTCCAGGACTTTACCCAGACCAGGGTTTCTCAGCCCCAGCACTGTGGACACTGGGAATCAGATCATTGAAGGGGTGACTGTGCTGTGCATTGTAGGATGTTTAGCAGCATCCCTGGCCTCTGCCCACTAGATGCCAAGAGCACTTCCCCAGTCATGACAACCACAAATGTCTTCAGACATCACCAAATGTCACCTAGGAGACAAAATCATCATTTTTTCCCAGCCCACTATTCTTCCTCTTCACCTGGCCTGGTTTCTACTTGCCTTTTAAGTCCCAACTTAGTTGTCACCTCCTCCCAGAAGCCCTTCCTGACTCCCATGTCGGGCTGGGTGCCCTTCCTATGTACCCAGCTCAGATGAGCCTGACCCCACTACAGTTGATGCCGATTTACTTGTTGGTCTCTTCCATCTCCTGGGGCTTTATAAAGGCAGGGATTTGTTTGCCTGGTTCCCTTTTTTGTACCTGGGGTCCTAGTCTGTGCCTTTGACACAACATCACCCCATAAATCATCCTTGACATTTCTCTCTCTCTCCCCTCCCCTCATATGCAAACCATCACTGAGGCCTCCTCCTTCTGAAATCTCTCCTAGATCCATCTGTTGTGCTCTGTCTCCACCATTCCTTCCATGGTGCCGACCGCCATCATCCCTCAGCTGGATTACTAATGACCAAGATCTCTCTGAATCCCCTCTAATCTGTTCTCCTCACTGCAGCCGGAGTAATCTTTTCAAAACAAAATTCTAAGCATGTCACCTGCTTGGCTAAATCCTTTCAAAGGCTTTCCAGCGCTCTTAGGTAAAAAATCAAAGTCCTTACCATGGCCTGTAATGCCAGGTTTGGTCTGGCCCTGCCTGCCTCTCCAGCTTCATTTGGACCACATGGCCCCTTGCTTTGTGCTTTCCATTTCCTGGCTTCTTTTTATTTCCCCGAAAGTAACGGGTACTTTGCACTGGCTGCTTCCATTGCCTGAGACGCTCTTCCCCACCTATGGTGGATACTGTGGTACTCCACCCAGACCCCCTTTTAGGTTCTAGGCATCCACCGTACACTGGGACCATGGCTGGTTTCATGCCCGTGTGACCAGTACAGCAGCCCAGGGCTCACCTCTCAGAAGGGGCCCTGCGCTGGGGGTTAATGCTCTGTGGTGACTGTCTTAACATTCTTAATAGTTTATCTTTGAATCCGTGTTTTGTTAAGTGAAGATCAGTGAGACAATGGAGAATGTGTGGGGATGGGCGGGTGGACGTGCTTGGAGCCTCTGCTTACACACCGGTCCCACCTCTCGCCAGCTCCCTGCCTCCCCTGGACAAGATGGCTTTTGTCTGCTCCTCTGCACCCACCCAGCTACTGCTGCGCTCTCCACCCCTGGTGGGGCATGGACTCCAGTTCAGGGAATACTAGGGGTCAGGCACATGCTTCCTGCATGTCCAGTCATGGGGCAGCCATGCACCCCGCCCCTCAGTATCCCCTTGCCTGGGGAAGTACAGCGTTAAATAGCAGTGAAGAAACATCATGATAAGTCTGGACAGAGGCTGTGGAAGAAAGGAGAGAAAGCTTTCTTTCCTGATATTTGATCAAGGAGTCCACAAACTATGTAGCCAGCCCAGGCTAAGACACTGACTGCTTTTGGTCCACAGCTGCACCCTGCCTGGGAATGGCCTGCTGAGGCAGGGAACTGCCTTGCCCAAACCTACGCCCCCTTCTGGCAGCTGCTCCAGGTCAAGGACTGGCTCATGTGAGGATACAAAAGCCTGGACCTCGCCTCAATTTGTAACAACTCTGAAGGGCCATCCCAACTCCAGAGCTTCCTGAAGAAATGACTGAGGGCTTAGTTCCCACCTCATTCGAGTCAATTTCTCCCTTGACCCAATTCTGCCTTCCTCTAAGGTGTATCTCATGAGGGCTCTCCCTAATGAATCATCTGGAAGCAACTCTATCTCAGAGTCTGTTTCCAGGGAATACACTTTAAGACACCACCCCAATCACTGCTGATTAAATTCCTAGCTGTCCTTCTGATACCAAGTACATCGTAGTTCCCATATGGTTAACTTTCTGATCCTCACATATTAAGCCAAATACTCCACTGAGAGTCCTACGTACGACTTTTCACAGCATTTATCATAATTGAAATTTCATATTCATTTGAGTGATTATTAAGTTCTGTCTCCCCACTAGACTCCATGAGAGCAGGAATTGTGTCTGAGTTTTGTTCATCTTTTTATCCCTTATGGTTAGCACAGACCTAGCATGTGGGAAATGTTCAATAAATACATGTTGACTGAATGAATTCATGGAAGCCTTCTGAATAAAGTAAGGTTAAAGATAATTCCAAGACTGTAGTGAATATTTTTTCAATGCTGTTAATAGTGGAAAATACCTTGAGAATGGATTTAAAATTGTTGAAGTGGTCAAAAATTACTAGGAACCAAATTCAGTCATGGAGATGATAGTAGTAATTTTAGTTGAAACCAAGGTGTGATCATGAAGTAACCAGAATGCTTCTCCTGTCTGGCATTCAAACTGATTCTCAGGAGTAAATTCTCAAAGAGAAAACATTTTGGAGCAAGGTTGTGATGGTTGTGATGAATGCATAGGTCTTTTAAAAACCACTTATTCAGCTTGTCTCTAGCATTGAATTTGGTACAATAGAGGCTTCAAAATAAATATAATGCTCAACCCCTCTCTTCCATCACCTCTTCGAATGTGAGGATTTGGTCAGGAGCTGCAAGGCAGGACAAGATAACCAAACACGCACCACGCTTTGGAATCACTGTTCCAAGTTCATTCCGGTTCCTGACAAAATAGCAAATTTTAAAGGATGCTGGATTTGAAAAGTCCCAGCTTGGGCCTCACTGCTCAATTTCCTTATTATATTTACCTGGAGTCTCTAAAACATGGCATGAATGAGTTTTATTGTGTGCATCGAGATGTCAGCCGAGGGTGCTTATCACATTCATTAAAAGTGGATGTAACCAGTGGCTGCGACCACATTTAATTACATTGTGTCGATGTGTGGGAGGCTGGCTCTGAGACATTAGTCACCAAGCAAGAAACGCCCATCATTCTCTGTGTAGGTGGGGGGGCTCCACTTCTGGAGGCTTCCCCACGAACCTCTGTCAGAGGCGCAGCTAGGCTTGTGGTTGGTGTCCATATCAAATCAGACAGAGACACAGCTGCTAATATCATCCCATGCACTAATTCTGTCTGAGTTTTACAGAGTGAAGAGCCTTTCACAGCATCGAAAACCGTAGGCTGAGTTCTGCCCTGGGCATGATCTGAATGAGGTGGAGCAGAAACCATAGGTGCTTTTGAATCCGATATGTTGTTATAACTGATGTTGAGTCACTCCATATTCAATGAAATGAAACACTGCCTAGTCTTGCGTCATTCCCATGATTGCTTGCGGATCGGACCGTTGTGATCCACAGGGATTTCACTGGCTGATTTTCGGAAGTAGACCATCAGACCTTTCTTCCTAGTCCATCTTAGTCTGGAACCTCCACTGAAACCTGTTCAGCATCATAGCAACAAGCAATCCTCCACTGACAGATGGTGGTGGCTGTGCATGAGGTGCATTGGCCAGGAATTGAACCCAGGTCTCCTGTATGGAAGGCGAGAATTCTACCAGTGAACCACCACTGCCCCCCTGAATCTGACATACCTAAGTTCATATTACATAATAGTGGTGTGATTTTTGGGTAGGTAACTTAACCTCTCTGAATTTCAATCTCTCCATCTGTAAAATGGAGCTAATAACAGTACCTACCTCCTAGACCTTTTTTTGTAAAGATCTAGATCCCATCATCTCTTGATTAAGAGGATGGAAATCTTGCGAACTCTTTTCAGGAATATCTGCTGTTTTCACCCATCCATCACCCATTCCCCATTCTTTTGCATCCTGATTTTCCTTTGGAGAACACATATCCTCTGCTCTTAGGCCATGAAATTTGGATGGGACAGGTCCTACCCCTGGCTCCTCAGACAAGCCATGATCTAGTCCTGGCCAATGGAATTGGTTGAACACATAGCCTGGGTTGTCCATTGAGAGCCCTCCCTGTGCATTGTCACTGTGAAGGAATATTTATGAAGAAGCTTTTTTTTCCACCAGGTTGCTCAGTTGGTAGGAAATGTGTGGAGCTGCTGGTGCCTCCATGTGGGCAGCATCTGTCTGAGGGTGAGGCAAACACGGAGGAGGGCAGGGCAGAGACACAGAGATTCCTGGTGACGTTGCTCAGACACCTGCAGCAAACCAAGCCTCTGGGCTTCTTACTTACATAAGCCATTAGTTTATCATTTTGTTGTTGTTGAGGATATACACAGCAAGACATACACCAATTCGTCAGTTTCTACATGTACCATTTAGTGACACTGATTACATTCTTTGAATAGTGCGACCATTCTCACCCTCATTTTCTGAGTTGTTCCTCTCCCATTAACATAAATTCAATGCTCTCTAAGGTTTCTATCTAATCTTTCAAGTTGCTGCTATCAATCTGATCCCATATAGATAGTTCCCAAAAGAGTATAATGCTCAGGGCAGATACTCTTTATCAGCTAAGCTGAACTGTTGTTTGGTTTCAAGAAGATCTCAGGGGATATTTTTTGGTTCAAGGTTTTAAGATTATCTCAGGGCAATAATTTCAGGGGTTCATCCAAACTTTTAGGCTCTAGGAAGTCTGGAGTCCATGACAATTTAAAATTCTGTTCTGCATTTGCCCCCTTCTGATCATGATTCTTCTATAGAATCTTTAATCAAAATGTTCAGTAACGGTAGCCAGGCACCATCCAGTTCTGGTCTCATGGCAAAGGAGGAGACTGTTCATGGAGGCATTCCATATACTCCTCCCATTCCTGACTCTCCTTCTTCCTTTGTTGTTCTAGGCAAATAGAGACCAATTGTTGTGCCTTGGATGGCCACTTGCAAGTTTTTAAGACCCCAGACACTACGCAAGGAACTAGGAGGTAGAACAGAAGCGCTAAACATGTTATTAGGACAATTAACTGGGATGTCCCATGAAACCATGACCCTAAACCTCCAAACCAAGGAACCAAATCCCATGAAGTATTTGGTTGTACATAAACAGACTCAGCAGCTACTCTTTCTTTTTTTTTTTGGCCATTTTTGTAAATATATCTATCAGACAACTTTTGCCAATTCAACTTTTTATGGGTGTATAACTTATCAACAGAAATTACAATAATCAGCTGTGCAAACCTAATCTGCTACCATTGAGTCGATTCCGACTCATAGTGACCATATATGACAGAGTAGAACTGCCATGTAGGGTTTCCAAGGAATGGCTGGTGGATTGGAACTGCTGACCTCTTGGTTAGCAGCCGAACGCTTAACCACTGTGCCACGAGGGCTCCAAACGGCTGTGCAGCCCTACCCTTAATCAGTGAGATATTTCCATCACCGTTAACCTCCCTTTCCCCTTCCCTCTCCCTCCTAGTAACTACTAATCAATTTTGTTCTTTATACTTTTGTCTTTTCTTGTCTTTTTTATATAAGTGAGGCTATGTAATATTTGTCCTTTTGTGATCGACTTATTTCACTGAGTCTAATGTCTTAAAGCTCCATCCATACTGTGGCATGTATCAAGACTTCATTTCTCCTACTGGCTGAGTAGTATTCCATTGTATGTATGTACCACATTTTGTTTATTCATTTATCTGTTGACAGGCATTTTAGATTGTTTCCACCTTTTGGCTATCGTGAATAGTGCTGCAATGAACATTGGTGTACAAGTCTCTGTTTGAATCTAATTTTATTTCTTCAGTAACATACTTTTGTCCCATAAGAACCCTGGCTGTTAACTCAAGTCCAGTAAATCACGGTAACTTATTCCATATGTTAATCTTTTGAGTTTATAATAAGCCTTTTCTTTCAAACAGTTCAAAGAACTATGTCATAGACCCCAGTTCCTAGAGATGAAAGATGGCCTGAGGCCTGCCCAATATGACAGACATGCCTGATATGAGTCAGTGGTAAACCTGGGACAAGAACAAGGGTTTCTGCCCCCAGGACAGGGTGCATAATAAATATCCTTGCCCCTCCTCCGGTGTCTGTCTCAGTCTCTCTCAAGCCTGGATGGACCTTTCCTGCTCGTTTCCTCCCTGAGGGGCCTCCCTGGGTCAGTGTACAGAGACCAGAAGCCTGGGGACCCCCAAATTCACCACATTCTAGGAGTGGTTCTGTGGCCCCTCCCTCCTCCGCAGAGGACAGCCATGTTCAAGAGAAGTAAAGATCTGCTCTTGATGGAGACCAGGTGAGAGGCCAAAGGGACTGACATCTGGCTTTAAGACTGTTCAGAGGCTAGGACCTAGCCCAGGTCCTTATTACCTTGTTTCTGGATCTTTCAGCAGCTCCTCGCTGATACTCCTTTCTCCCCATTTCCAATCTCTTCCTTCTCCCATTCATCTTATATAGTGTCAGAGTCATCTTCCTAAAGAATCACTCTGATCATGCCACTTTCCTATTGAAAAACCTTCAATAGCTCCCTACTGCCTATAGGGAAATGTCCAAAGTTCTTTACCCAGTATCCCTCTAATAGCTTGAAAAGGCCTGTGTCTCTCTAAGGAGGCCCAGCTCATACCCAGGGAAGAGTTATGTGCTTGGGAGAATCAAATATAGAGTTACAAATTCAATTCCATCTACTGTAATAGATGGTAGGCATTCTGATCTCAGCAGGAGAGGAAAACGTTGTCCCTCTGACAACGTCCAGCACCTTCTTACCCCTCCATTAATTCTGATTATACTATACACAGATCTTTCCCTCGGTCACCTCCCTTTACTAACCATTTGTATTCGTTTCCTATTACTTTGTAATAAATTACCACAAACTTAGTGGCTTAAAACAACACCCGTTTATTAGCTCACAGTTCTGTAGGTCAGAAGTCTGGGCACGGCATGGCTGACTTCTCTGCTCCGGGTCTTGTAAGACCAAAATCAAGATGTCAGTTGGCCTGAATTCTCATCTGGAACTTGGGGACCTTTCCCAGGCTCACAGGGTGTAGCAGAATTCAGTTCATTGTGGTTGTATGACTGAGGTCTCCACTTCCTGGCTGGCTGTCAGCTAGGATCTGCTCTCAAGTCCCAGAGCCACCTCTATTCCTTGCCAAGTGACCCCACCCATCTTCAAAGCCAGCAATGGTACAGCTAAGCCTTCTCATGCTTTGAATCTCTGACTTCCCTGTCTCTGACCTCTACACTGGGAATCAAAGGGCTCACGTGATTAGGTCAGGCCCAGCTGGATAATCTCTCTTTTGATGAACTCAGAGTCGATTTATTAGCAACCTTAATTATATTTGCAAAATCCCTTTTGCCCTATAACACAATATAATCACAAAAGCGATAGCTCATCATATTCACAGGTTCTGCTCACACTCAAGGGAAGGAGATTGTACAAAGGTGAGGGTCATCGGGGGTCATTTTAGAATGCTGTCTATCATTACACTGTGACAGTTATTCTCTAGTTTTAATGTCTGTGTGAGTTCAGAAACTGAATTAGACTTCCTAATCCTTATCAATATATTTTCCCAGGGGTTGGAGTGACAGACGGCGTCAGCTCATTCAGCATCCATTCTTACTCCCCTTCTCCCTTTTCTTTCCCTAAAACAAAGGCTGGAAAATTAAATACTCCAGTTTTCAGCCTCCCTTGCAGCTAGAGATAAACACGTGACATCGTCCTGGCCAGTGGAATGTAAGCAGAAGCCGGCTGACATTGCTCTTTTCTTCCTGTTTCTTCTATCCTGGAATGTGGACTTAATGTTTGGAGTTGCAACAGCTATCTTGTGACAAAGAGGAAAAGATCAGAGATTTACAGAGATCTTGGCCCTGAAATTGCTGAGCTCCCAAATCCATACCAGAACCTCGTATTCTGTTATATGAAGCAGAAAACAATCCTAAATTATACAGACCAAACAAGTCACTGAATGAGAAGATACTAGCAAAGTTTCCAAAGTGTGGAAAGTGTGCCTTCGTTTTTCTACAGGGACTGCACAGAGTCAATGCAGATATCAACCTTCATAATCAGGGTGATGTTTCCTTCTTATCTTCTCCCTGACATTCAGTAATTCTTTTACATAGTACCTTGACATCCAAACTGAACGTTAGTGGTGAAGTCCATAAATATGTCCTTTTTCTTTTCTTCTGTAAAATGTTGTGAATATAATGGCTTTAAGATCCATTGGGAGCTCAATTATATGTGTGGGAGCTGCAGTAAATAGGAAACTACGAGAAGCAGGGCGGGAGATTTTACCCAGCTGTGATGAGGGGTAAGCAGTGAAGAAGGGAGGATTTCCTTTCTCTGTCTTTCTTCTTATGGCTTCCAGTCTTGCTCTCTATCTCTTTCCCCCACCTCTCCTCATGGCATAAAACTTCTTGGATGGGGCAAGCCATCTAAACCCTGAGGTTTTTGTCTCACAGGACAGAGAGGGACTCAGGAAAGGCAAAAGAGCCAGGGGTCTCTAGGCAGCAATGTCCACCAAGTACATTTGTTATAGTGGACGATACCGAGAGGCCACCGAGAACGTTCGTTATAGTGGACAATGCCAAGAGGCCACCGAGAACGTTCGTTATAGTGGACAATGCCGAGAGGCCACCGAGAACGTTCGTTATAGTGGACAATACCGAGAGGCCACCAAGTACGTTCGTTATAGTGGACAATGCCGAGAGGCCACCAAGTACGTTCGTTATAGTAGACAATGCTGAGAGGCCACCGAGAACGTTCGTTATAGTGGACAATACCGAGAGGCCACCAAGTACGTTCGTTATAGTAGACAATGCCGAGATGCCACCGAGAACGTTCGTTATAGTGGACAATACAGAGAAGCAGGGAAAGTTTTCTGAAGGTTCCAGTCAAGAGCTGGAAAGCTGGATACGGGAGCCACTGACCGAACTGGTCTTAAACATTCTTTTGGTCCATGAGCAGAGCCGGAGGAAGACTGAGTAGGATTTATGAGAGAGAGAGGAAGATGTGTGTGTCTCCTAAGCCTCCAGCAACGTGGAGATATATCAACAATCATCAGGATACATGTATATGGGACACTCGGAAGGAACGTTTTTACTCTGCATAATTGATAATACAAATTCAAACCATAAAGCAACCAGAAAGACATGGATTCATGACATTCCTGTTTCTGCAGTAAGATCCAAAAGAAGGTAAACACTTCTTTCTTTTTTTTAAATTGTGCTTTAGGTAAAGGTTTACAGAGTGAAATAGTTTCCGGTTGAACAATTTGTACACAGAATGTTCCAAGACATTGGTCGCAGTCCCCTCAATGTGTTAGCACTCTCGCCATCTCTGCCCTGGGCTCCCCATTACCTTTCATCTGGTTTTCCTACCCTTTCATGCCTTCTTGTCTTTGTTTATGGTTAGATTTTGCCCTTTTGGTCTCACATAATCAACTGTTCTAAGGAGCTCGTTCCTATCTGGTGTTATTATTTATTTTGTAGGCCTGTCTATTGGAGACCCTGGTGGCGTAGTGGTTAAGAGTTTGGCTGTTAACCAAAAGGTCAGCAGTTTGAATCCACCAGGTGGTCCTTAGAGACCCTATGGAGCAGTTCTACTCCATCCTATAGGGTCGCTATGAGTCGGAATTGACTCGACAGCGGTGGGTTTGGGTTTTTTGGTCTATGGTTTGGCTGAAAGGTGGTCTCTGGGAATGGTTTCAGTTCTATGTTACAAGGGTGCCTTAGGGTCATAGTCTTGGGGGTTCCTCCAGTCTCTACCAGACCAGTAAGTCTGGTGTTTTTTATGGATTTGATTTTTGTTTTACATTTTTCTCTTGCTCTGCCCAGGACCCTCTATTATGATCCTGGCCAGAGTGGTCACTAGTGTTAGCCGGGCACCATCTAGTTCTCCTGTTCTCGGGGTCATGTACGCTGTGGTTCATGTGGTCCATTAGTCCTTTAGACTAATTGCTCCCTTGAGTCTTTGGTTTTCTTCACTCCCTTTGCTTTGGCTGGGATGAGGCCAATAGTTGTATCTTAGATGGCCACTCGCAAGCTTTTAAGACCCCAGATGCTACTCACTAGCCAACTGACATAGATGTCCTCTGAGTCAATGGTCCTCAGAGAAGGCAAACACTTCTGTCTCCTCCCCTGTATGTCCCTCTTCCCCTCCAATTTAGGAGATGCCAAACCCAACCAAACGTGTTGCTCTCAAGTCAATTCCGACTCATAGCAACCCTATAGAACAAGGTAGAACTGCTCCATAGGATTTCAAAGGAGTGGTTGGTGAATTCGAACTGCCAACCTTTTGGTTAGCAGCTGAGTTCTCAACCGTTGTACCACCAGGGCTCCTAATTTAGGAGATAGTGTTACTGAAATGCTCCATCTCCGCCACTGCTCCTTCCAGGAGTTCTCCTCCATCATCCATCCTCTTCCCTTCCTAGAGTGTCTGCTCCTTCTCTCCTAGCTCTTGCCTTAGCATCTAAATGTGCTCGTTTCTCCTCACTTCAGACTCCTGCATTCTCCTTCTTGTGCCCCCCTCTAGCTACCAGCCTCCCTCCTTCTTTAGTCTCACTCTGCTTCCAGCTCAATCCAACCCCGACAGTCTGGGTTTAGATCTTACCAGTCCTTACAAACTGCCCTTACTGAGGATACCAGGATTTCCTAATTGCCAAATCCCACAAACTGCGTGACTTCTCTGCAGCATTCCACACTGCTGACCACTCTCTCCTCCCTGAAATCCTCTTCTCTTCTGGTTGCTAGTTACCTGCTCAATAGCCAGCCTTTCTTCTTCCTTACTAACTAGAACCTTCACATCCAATGAGGAGTGGAGATTGGGGGATGGGGGGAGTAATGACATTTCTCAGCTTCCTTTACAGAAAGGAAGTGAGATATATGTGGAAGCTATTAGATGGGGATTCCAGGAAATCTTCTCAAAGGAGAGTCCACCTCAACTGCTGTGCTGCATGCGCATTTAATCCTGACCTTTCCTCCTGCTTCAAAAATGGACACGATGGCTGGGTCTGGAGCAGCCACCTTGCAACATATGGAAAAGGGTAAAATCACAGAGACATTTATCCCATCATCCTGCAGCTGATGAACTAATGACAGCAACTGCTTACCTCCATACCATTTATTACATAAGAAAAATAAAGCCCTATCTTGTTTAATCTACTGTTTTGGGGTTTTCTATGATATGCTGCTGAAATTAACCCTTAACTGATATAGTTCTCATGACTACACCACTCCTACCTCTCCTCCTACTTATTAAGTCTCTTCAGGGGCCTCTCTTCTTCCACACTTCCTACATGTTGGTGTTCCTCAGCTTCTGTTCCTGGACTTCTTTTCCCACTGATTCCCAAGCGACTCACTGGTGTCTGCTGATTCTCAAACCACGAGGACTCCAAAACCCCAGTGTCTAGCTGTTGTGGATTGAATTGTGTCCTCCAAACATATGTGTTGTAAATCCTAACCCTGTGGTTATAATCCCATTTGGGAATGGGGTTTCTTTGTTAAGTTAATGAGGTAGTATTATTGTAGGATGTGTCTTAAAGGCAATCTCTTTTGAGATATTAAAAGAGCAGACTGAGCAAGCAAGCAAGCAAGCAGAGATGGGGGAAGATAGACGCCATACCACATGAGATCTCCAAGGAACCAGGAAACAGAAGCTGAAAAGAGACAAGAACCTTCTCCCAGAGCCAACAGAGACAGAAAGCCTTCCCCTGGAGCTGGTACCCTGATTTCGGACTTCTAGCCTACAGAACTGTGAGAAAATAAATTTCTCTTTGTTAAAGCCACCCACTTGTGGTATTTCTGTTATAGCAGCCCTAGATAACTAAAACACTAGCCCAGGCCTTTCTCCACAGTGCCAGGCCTATAGAACTAAATGCCCATCTTGGCTTGCCTGTTGCACAGGAGCTTCATATACAATATTGATCACAATTTGGACTTGCCATCTTCCCCACAACTCTGCTCCTCCTTCTGGTCACTGGAGCTAGAGACCCTCACCACCCCTCACCCTCACACCCAACTGGTCCTGAAGTCCTGTCAGGTCTCTCTCCAATAGCTCCAATTTGCTCCCACTTCTTCAGTCCCACTGTCTTACACAAGCCCCCATCATCTCTTACCTGGGCTGCTGCTTTAGCTGCCTAACTAGGTTCCCTGCTTCCCACCAATCATCCAAATTGTTGCTGGATTGGTCTTTTTTAAGAAATGCAAATCTAATTATGTCACTCCCATTTTTAAAACCCTTTCTTGGTTCCCTGTCCCCCACAGAAAACATTCCGATGCCTTTGCATGGATACGCATGCCTCTGCAGGATCTCAGCCCTACATATCTTGCCAGCACCCCTACATTTCAGCCACATACCATCATGGGCAGTTTCCCAGACTTGCCATAATTTTTCTCACTCCCTCATCTGATTGTTCCCTCCGCCTTGTAAGCCGAAAAGCCGTGCAAAGATAAGGTTTTAAGTGAGAGTTAAGAACCGACTAGGGCCCTTATCTTCCTAGGCATCTCCTACCTTCATGCACAGAAACAACTCAGTGATAAAGCCCTGTCAGAATCCCAGAGATTTTGTGTTGTTCACTTAACATAACTGCTGAATTATAATTCCCTTTTTAATTAAAAAAATTCTCTGCAAGGCACTTTGAACAAGATGGGCCAACATAAACATCATCTGCATTTGTTCAACATCTTCAGTATATTTTCATTTAAAATTTCACCTTCATCCAGCATAAAATATCTCCTCATTCCGCACTCAACAAGAAAGGACATAGTTTGCTTTTAACATGCCAAGTGTTAGGGGAGAAGGTGCTAGGGGCTTCTTGCTTTTTTTCCTATTAAAGTTTACCTCTGAGGATCCTGGAACTTTAGCATCCAGCACCCCCCACCCCCGACCCCTTTGTTTTCCAGAAGAGGAAATCAAGACTCTATTGACCCAGGAACATGGTACCACGGAGGTGGTTAGTGGTGGAAACACACCGACACCCTGACAATGAATTTAGGGTTCTTTCCACCTCACCAGGCATGCACAAAGGATCTCCAACTCACAAAGAAGCCTCCACCTCCCATCGCCTAGCGAGGAGAGCAAAGTAGCTCCCTAATAGCCAGTACAACACTCCACTTAAGGCACGATGACAACATAAAGGCTTTAGGACAAAGGAAATTAGAAGAATTAAGTCCAGATTTCCTTTGCCCTGGGAATAGAACAGCCCTCTCCCCCTCCTCTCTCACTCTGACACCCACCCTGGGGCAGGTGAAGAGCCACTCACCTTCTGGGTGACGGGCTTGCCATCCTGCATCTGCACGGCCAGCCCCAGGTCAGACAGCCTGCAGTTGCCAAGGTCGTCCAGAAGCACATTCTCAGGCTTCAGGTCCCGGTAGAGGATGCCGAGGGAGTGGAGGTGCAGCACCCCACAGGTCATCTGGGCCGAGTAGAAGATGACCCGGCTCATGGCCAGGCCCCTATCGCCCACCCTGTAGATGTGGAACTTGAGGTCTCCCCCATTCATCAGGCTCATGACCAGGCAGAGATGTGACTTGCTCTCAAAGGCATAGGCCAGAGAGACGATGAAAGGGCTGCTGACCTTCTCCAAGATTTCCTTTTCCGAGAGAGCCATCTTCTCGCCGTTTTTCTTCTTCAGCCGCTTCTTGTCCAGTTTCTTACAGGCGTACATCTTACCAGTGTTTTTCACCTGAACGGCACATACCTTAACAGAGAGAGAAAGAGAGAGAGGAGGAGGTAGAAGTAGATGGTGGCGGAGAAATGGGAGGGAGGTGGAAAAGGGGTTGGGAGGAGAGTGAGAGAATCTGCCAAGATGAAAGGATGACAGGCTTCTGGGAAAAGAGAAGTTGTAGGGAAGAAAGGTTCTCAAGAAAGAGCCGGCCACAGCAGTGGTACAAAATGGATTCTCAGCTCTACTCCAAGATGGCGTGTTTCCTTAGGTATCTGCAGTTTTTCTCAAATAATCTCAATTACCACTATTAGGGCAAAGGGATAGCTTCCATCATATGTTGTTGTCATTCTACAAAGTGTCCAGGGCATTCCAGCACGTTCCTGGGATGGTCCCTACGATAAGGATTCTTGGCCATTCCACATTTTTTTCTGTCTCTCCTATGCCCTTCTTATTTATTTTACGTGGAGGCCAGAAGGAAAGGCTAAGAGTGAGCCAGGGATTTTCCATAGGTGGAACTGCCATTAGCTCAAAGTAAGTTCCCTTGAGATTAAAAAAAAAACCCAAAAAACAGACAAACAACTTTTATGCTCTATACTTCTTCCAGCTTAGCTATCCTTGAGACACTTACCTCCCCAAAACCACCTTTCCCCAGCACTCGGAACTCGTTGAAGTACTTGTCTGACACCGGCTGCATCTCAAAGCGTTTCCACTGCAGGAACTTGTCGTAGAAGGGGCTGGCCAGGAAGTCCCTGAACGGCTGGTCCCGCAAGAAGGCCATGGCCTCAGCCTTGGCCAGCGCCACCAGGGCCACTCGCTCTGCCTCGGTGGTGGCTGCTTGGCCCTTGGTGGCCAGAGCTTGGCTGAGGAAGGGGTGTGGGTGCCCTGAGGCAGGGCCACCCGCACAAGTGGCTACCAGCCCCTGCAGGGTGCTGCCCTTGGTGGGGCCCTCCTCAGCCAGCTCCCAGTTCTGCAAGTCCTCGAGGAAGGCCACGGCCTGTCGGTACATCGGCACTGTGGCTAGGAAGCCCCGGAAGAGGCGGCGGCCGATGGGCTGCTGTTCACACAGGCTCTCGAAGTTGGGGGCCAGGGCCTGGCGGAGCTCCGTGCAGCCCTGCAGGCCAGGCAGCGCCAGGCTCCGCCGTCGCCGCTGCAGCTCCCTGCAGTCTCCTTCCGAGGTCTTCCGGGCCTGCAGGTAGGCCGTATTGGCGATCAGGTTGTCCAAGCCCCCCATGTCAACCATGGCTCTCACAGTGAGGTGCGCTCCCCAGGAAGAGTGAAGGAAGGTCCCCAGGAAGAGTGAAGGAAGGTCCCCAGGAAGAGTGAAGGAAGGGTGGAAGGCCGGGGCTGGGACTGAGTCAGGTCTGGTGACCAGCTGGCTGCTTTCGGTTCTAAGACTAAATAACTTCCAGGGGATTTGCAGCGAGTCTTCTGGTCTGCAAGTGGGCCTGGGTGGAGGGTGCTGGAGGGATGGAAAGTAAGAGGTTTCTCCTGTAAGAAGCTTTGGCTGGCTAAGTATAGCACGTTACAGGTCACGCTCCATCCACCAAGGCGAAATTAGACCGACATGCCTGCCCAGGTCTACTTGCTCCACTCCTGCCTCCAAATTAGCCCATTTGTGATGGGGCCCTGTCTCCATACACACCTCTTCCCAGAATACGCAAAAATCTACCAATTTTCCAAGGAATGGAGTACAGTAAATCCCCGGGTTACGAACATCTGACTTAAGGACAACTCAGATTTGCCCTTTAATGTTATGTAAATTTGCCCTCGCTTTGAAACAATTGAACCAACCCCTACTCAAAACAAATTCTTCATCACAATCCCTTTCCTTGCTGCACACCCAGCTTTTAAATCAATGGAAAGTCTTCTAGCCTTTTTTTGCACTAGGTAAAGCTAAATAAGAACTCTATGCACCTGTTCTGACTTACCTACAAATTCAACTTAAAGACACACTTGGGAACGGATCTCGTTCATAACCCGGAGACTGCCTGTAGTAATAAATTGGTATATTGTTGCTGACAGCAGTATTTTAAACAATTTCCAGTTTTACAATGTTCCCTACAAGATGTAAGCTATGTAAGCCCCTAGAAATAACAACAGGTCAGAGAGAAGAACTGTGAGAAGCCAGGGAGGTTTTCCTCCTTGTGTCTAGCAGCCTGACAGCAGTGGGTTGTAGAAGGGATGCTCCCAGAGGCCCCAGGGGCTCAGGGTGGGCAGTGGCTCTCCCACAAAGCTGGCTGTGCCCTGAGGATGCCTGCGATCTGAAGTATCTTGGGCTAAATATAAAGTGGGGTCTCCTTGACCCAAAACATGCCATGAAGTGTCATAAGCAGAAAAAGCCGTATTCCTGAAATAGATGAAAGGAGTCAGACTGGATAGTCTGGACTCCACACTGGGCAAGAATTTTCCACGACAGTGAGGAAAGGCAGGCCACTCTGGGCTTGTGGCTGTGACTGCCTCGAGGCCACCATCTAATAGGTGGCATATGGGAATCTGAATGCTCAGGAGACCTTCGAGTTCAGAGGAGAGCAGTGACATTTCAGGCGTGGTCCCTCAAGATCTTTGGCCCCTCTCCCTGAAGGGACGAAGCTTCTCTCCACAGTGGACACTCGAAGCTGTCACAGACCATGACTTCACAGAGCACAGAAATTGGTTTAGACAGAGATCAGGCTAAGAACCTCCACTCCAAAAATAACAACTTGCGTCCTACAGGGAAATAATAGTCAGGCTTTTTCTTCACAAAGACGAAGGCAGCTTAAAAACTAAGTCATTCAGTATTATGCCAGAGTGTTTAAAAGAAAAAGAAAAAAAAAGGAGGAGGGGGAAAAAAAACGTGGTCAGTCTTTTTCCAAACAAACAACTTTGAGCATACACTCTGTCAAAACATTGCGATGGGCGCCTTGATCTGCCTGTCAGAGCCTGCCGACCATTCCTCCAGAGCAGATCCGCACTTGGCCTCACGCTACCAAGAATTATGTAATGAACTCGTGGGTGCCCTTTGGCTTTGCACGCTGTGTGTAAACAGTCACCCCTACTGCAGAGAGGGGGATCCACATGAGTGACCACTGCTCAGAATCATGCCATCTTCTGTGAATCCACACAAGAAGTGCTGGTGCTTTTTAGTTCTTGAGAGGGCATCTCTGGGCCCTCACTTCCGTGTAGTGAAAAACCAGTCAGAGAATCTCTCCTGATGAGAAAATGCCTTTTCCCCTGGTTCTTAAGAAGGCAGTGGCAATATAACAGGGCAGAGCTTTGAGAAAATGGCAGAATTGTCATCGCATGGATATTTGATTTCGTCACTGAGAAAAATGTTTTTTACCAATGAAATATAGTTGCTACAAATTGCTTAATTCCACTTACACTAATACTTTGTTTTATCCCTTAGGGATCACTTAGCCCAACACTGTCTGATAGAAATATGCAAGCCACATACATAATTTAAAAATTTCTAATAGCCACATTAAAATCCAAAGAAACAGGTGACATTAATTTTAATAGTATACCTTATTTAACCATGGATATCCAAAATATTATCGTTTCAATATGTAATTGATATAAAAATTACTAATGGGATATTTTCACACTCTTTTTTTTATGTCCTAGGACTTCAAAATCTGGTTTTCATTTTATACTTACAACATATCTCAATTTAGACTAGCCACATTTCAAGTGCTCAGGAGTCACACATGGCCACGGCTACCTCATTGGACAGTGCAGACTTAACCCTTCTTTACGTAGTTTTGTCATTCATTAAAAAAAGGAAGTTTTTTTTTTTAAATTATTGTTTCTTTTCCAATTAGTGATAACACAGACCATTTGGGTTAAAGAACTTACTCTCTTATTAATTAAAAATTATCTGATGATGAGAACAGACTTTAAATAATATTTGAACACAAAGTTTAGAAGTTATAAAATGAAAATCTGTTGTCTACTGGTAGTTTTAAACAGATTATCATTATTTTTTAAGTTTTACACGTGTGAAAAAATGGAGAGGTCTATCTAAAATAGAAAGCTGTATATGATTACTAACACTATGGTCCGGGGCTGTCTCCAACTTAATGGAACAGTAATTTTAAGTGCGATTAAAGAGCAGCACTGAATCCTCAGCTGGGAAGCAGAGCCAATTCCTGGACACAGTTGGCTACTCTGTGCCACGTGAAAAAAGTACCAGAAAGCTTGGATTGGAGGTGTGTCCCGTCAGTTATCAGCACTAACTCCAGCACTGCTTTCGAGATCTGAATCTTAGCTCTAGCAAATGCTAGCTGTGTGTCCCTGGGCAAGTTGCTGAACTTCTCTGAGCCTCTGTTTCCTTATCAGTAAAGTAGATAATAAATGTGATTCTTTGTGTGTTGTTGACAGTTTCTTTGTTCCACTTAATTTTCTGTGCTGAATCGTTTTCTTTATGCATTTTCTTTTCATCTTTTTCATTGTTGTTGATTTTATATTTGCTGAGTCTTTATGTTTTTCTTGTTTTTTATTTTGATGTGTAGGATTGTTAGTTTCCTTTGTGGTTACCTTAATGTTTACCCCTATTTTTCTAAGTTTAAACCACTCTTTCATTTCTTTATATTGCCTTGACTTCCTCTCCATATGAAAAATCTGTGTCTACATTTCTTAGTCCCTCTTTTTTGTTTTACTGCTGTCATCTTTTACATTTTGACATCTGTTTCCCTATTTTCAGTGTTTTAGCTTTGATTTATTTTTGTGACTTCCCTGTCTGGGTTGATATGTGGTTGCTCTGTCCTGTGTTCTAGTCTTGGGCTGTAATCTGATGTTATTGATTTTCTAACTGGAGGGCTCCCTTTAGTATTTCTTGTAATTTTGGTTTGGTTTTTTGCAAATTCCCTAAACTCCTGTTTATGGAAATGCCCTAATTTCGCCATCATTATTTGAGAGACAGTTTTGCTGGGTATATAATTCTTGGCTGGCAATTTTTTTCCTTCAAGGTTTTATATATGTCATCCCATTGCCCTCTTGCCTGCATGGTTTCTGCTGAGTTGTCTGAGCTTATGCTTATTGAATTTCCTTTGTAGATGACTTTTCGTTCATCCCTAGCTGCTCTTAAAATTCTCTGTTTATCTTTGGTTTTGGCAAGTTTGATTATAATATGTCTTGGTGACTTTCTTTGGGGATTAAACGTGCTTCTTGAGTGAACTGTTGAGAGAATTAAATGCCAATTAGTGCCTGGCCCAAAGAAAAGATCAGAAAGTGCTAGCTTGTAAAATGATGAGTCTATCAATACAGGGGTGAAAATGCAGTCCAAAATTAAGCTGTTTCGTTATGTAGATTGGAGGTGGGAGAGACCTAAGCAATATGAAAGAAGGTGGGTTCCTGGGTCTTATGCCACCTTGTGTAGAAGCAGCCAGCCCAGGATTACATGTGAACTTGGAAAGCTGTGGTGCCCTGTGGAGCTGGAAGACAGTGAAATCAGATTCATTAAGTAACAGGCAAGATTTCTAACAACAGAAGCCAGTAGCACAAACTATTGCAGAGGAACGATTTGCTATATTCTGCCATAAAAAGAAGACTATACTTTGTCATGGAAAAAGAGGAGGTGTCGTTTTATTTTGAAATTAAAATCACAAATTTTATTGATAGTAGAAAACAACTAAAATACTTTAGTATTTTTTTATGACTAATTTTGTAACCTGGAGAAAAGAACAGGAATGCTCTTTGCCCGGGTCTTCTATTATGTCTGCATTATGTGGCTTAAAGCATTATTTATGGTGTGCATATTCTTAATTTTAAAACGCTCTGATGTCATACAACGTTTGAAATACAAAGAACATAAAAAAGCTTTAGGTAACAGTTAGTAATAGGACATGGTTGATTTGCTTCTCTTTCTAAGGATTTTCAGTTGGAAGTACATCCTATAATGAATCGTTCAGGGAAAATAGTACAGCTAGGTCTCTAATAAGAATGTGATCTTCCCTGAAGAACTAGACAGTGCCCGACTACCACCAGTGACCACCCTGACAGGGAACACAACAGAGAGCCCCAGACGGAGCAGGAGAAAATGTAGAACAAAATTCAAATTCACGTAAAAAGACCAGACTTAATGGTCTGACAGAGACTGGAGGAACCGCCGAAACTGTGGCCCCCCCAGACACTCTGTTAACCCAGAACTGAAACCATTCTCAAAGCCCAGTTTTCAGACAAAGATTAGACAGGCCTGTAAAACAAAAAGTAATACACGTGAGGAACATGCTTCTTAGTTCAATCAAATATGTGAGACCAAATGGGCAGCTCCAGTCCAAAAGCAGGACTAGAAGGCAGGAAGGGACAGGACCAATGGACACAGGGAAGCGGGGTGGAAATGGGGAGCGTGCTGTCACGTTGTGGAGATTGCAACCAATGTCATGAAACAATATGCGTATTTTTTCAAATGAGAAGCTAACTTGAGCTGTAAACTTTCACCTACAGCATTAAAAAAAAAAAAAGTGGGAAAAAAAAAAAAAAAGAATGCCATCTTCCTAAAATGTACAACTCTCAGCCTGGTCCAATAGCACATCTATTTGAGGATCAAGAATTAAGAAGTAATGGAACTTTACATTATATGGTCTCAGAAACAAATAGAAGCTCTTCTGAGCATTGTTAAGGTATGAAGCAGCCTAATACATTAGCATCAGGACACCCAAAGACCCTGATTATTCTTTAATTTCTGATGTGATTTTTCCACAATAAAGATTTTACTTTTTTCTTTCGGTAGAAGCCCTCTACTGGAAGGAAAAGCCAAAGGGTCTGTACCCTTCTGACAACAGCTGGCCACTGTTTATACTTAATAATTGGAAGTGACCAAGGATATCTTGTTGGTTAAAAATCTGTTGAAGATGAAATAGAGAAGGGGGTAGTTAGATAAAGTTTAAACTATTGTTTCAATGTGCAGAGAGAACTGTCTCACAAAAATTTAAGTTTTCAAACACTTGGTCTTTTCGATTGAAATATCGAATAGTAAGATCAATTGGTTCTAGAGAAAATTGAGGTTTTTGTAGTGAAATTAGAAAAGAATGATACAAAAGGTACTTTTCAGGGAACTAAGTATAAAAAAAGACATAGAGGATAATAAAGGGAGACTATTATAGTAAGAGGCGCCCTGGTGGTTCGAACCCACCAGCTGCTCTATGGGAGAAAGACGTGGCAGTCAGCTTCTGTAGAGATTTACAGCCTTGGAAACCCTATAGGGCAGTTCTACTCTGTCCTACAGCATCTCTATGAGTCGGGTTTGGTTTTGGTTATTATAATAAGATGCCACTATAATATCATTTTTAGAGAACGTTTTATTATGGAAAATTTCAAACATACACAAAAGTAGGGAATGCTAAAATGAACTTCTGTGTATTCATCACCAACTTTAGCACTTACTAGCATTTTGCCAGTCTTCTTTCACCTTCATTTAACGCCTCCCCCCCTTTTTGTTGGAGTATTTTAAAGAAAATCCCACATTATTGCACCTATAAATACTTCATTATTTTATTCATATATAGATTTACATCTATAGATCATATATTTATATATATTTTATATAGCATATAAGTAAAATAAATATTAAAATAAAATATATTTAAAATAGAAATAATGAAATAAATAATATAAATATATAAATTTAGAATTCTATATTTTATAAAATTTATATTTTAATTAATATCCTAAAATATATTTAATATATACATATTTAAAAATATATAGTAACTGTATCACTTAGGGAACCCTGGTGGCACAGTGGTTAAGAGCCTGGCTGCTAACTGAAAGGTTTGCAGCTTGAATTCACCAGCTGCTCCTTGGAAACTCCATGGGGCAGTTCTACTCTGTCCTGTAGGGTTGCTGTGAGTCGGAATTGGCTCAACAGCAACAAGTTTGGTTTTTTAATATCACTTAGGGGCTTGAAGGAATATTAGGCAGTTCAGTAGAGGGGGTTGAATATAGGGAACTAGTGGCAAAAGTGTTGTAATTGCTGCAAAGCCAAAGAGGAGTTGAAAAGCAGCCCATAGATTAGCTCTAGCAGAAAGCTGTTCCCAGCCCTAGGGCTGGAGTGACAAAGGCAGGAAGAGGTATGTTACCAGAGCCCATGCGCCACGAGAACCCAGCGGTCCATGAAGCCATGGTGGGGGCTGCCTTGTAGGAGGTGGGACCACAGTGGAAGTGATTGTCCAGTGTGAGCTGAGATATTTGAGGGGACATGGCCATTGCCAGAGATACCACCTGAAGTCAAGAGAGATGGGGTGAGAGATACTCTGGCTTCCTGTCTTCATTGGGATACGCCAGCAAGAAGCCAGAGGACAATAGGGGCTAGGAAATGTAGCTGGCAGAGCTGAGCTCCTGCGACACAGATCAGAGAAGGGCAAAGTCACAGAAAGTATCTGAGATCAAACAGGCCAGTGACCAGCACAACTACCATGCCTTTGTCACCCCTGACTCAATTACCAATAATTCCTTATTATCATCTAATATCCAGAAATAAACTTTTATGTTTAAGCCTTGAGATTTTGGGGTTTCTTTGTTACCCAGCTTAGTTTAGCTATGCTACAATTGTTTATTAGCCTGTATATGTCACTACTGGCTCCCGGCAAAGTGCTACCTGAAAACCTTCATTCATGCATGCATTCGTTCATTTGAAACACTGATTCAGCCCCTACTAAATATCACAACCTGGTCCTAGGAGTACAAAGGTGAATAAGGTCGAGGCTGCCTGCCTTCTTTCCTTCCTCCCCTCACATGTACTTACTGGAGTGACGACTAAGGTGTGCCTGACCCACGCCGTGATATTTTCAGTTGTGTCATGTGCGTGTGAAAGCTGGACAATGAAAAAGAAAGACCAGAGAAGAATTGACCCATTTCAATCGTGGCGTTTGAAAAGAATGCTGAGTATATCATGGACTGCCAGGAGAACGAACAAATCTGTCTTGGAGGAAGTACAGCCAGAATGCTCCCTAGAAGCAAGGATAGCAAGACTTCATCTCACATACTTTGGACATGTTATCAGGAGGGAGCCGTCCCTGGAGAAGGATGTCATGCTTGGTAGAGTAGAGGGTCAGCGAAAAAGAGGAAGACTCTCAACGAGATGGTTTGACACAGTGGCTGCAACAATGGGCTCAAACATACCAGTGATTGTGAGGATGGCAATGTTTTGTTCTGTTATACATGGGGTCGCTATGAGGTGGAGCTGACACCTAATAACAACAACTGGCATTGTGTTGGGGCTGTGGCAACAGTGGGGAGCCAAAGCAGACATGGTATCTGCCTTTATGGACCTTACTACCTAGTGAGAAAGACAAAATTAACCAAATAATGTTATGTTTGTTCAAAGTGGCCCAGCAGGGAGTTGTGTGATACCATGACACGGCATGGAGGAGGGACTTGGCCTGGGAGGTCAGGGGACGCTGAGCTTTGTCTTGAATGGAGACTAGTGTTTAGCTGGCCAAGTGAAGGGGAAGAGCATTTCTGGAAGAGGGAGAAGCCTGTGAAAAGGCCACGAGTCAGATGGCATGTCCAAGGGACCTAAAGACCAGTGAAGCTGGAGTGCCATGAAGGAGGGACATGGAGTGTGGTACAAAATGACGCTGCAGCAAACCATTCTTGTAAGGATGTGGTCTTTCTCCCAAGAGAAATGGGAGGCCCTAGAGTGTTTAACAATATAACATGATTATATTTGTATTTCAAAAAGATCCTAGTGGCTGCTGTGTGATGAATGGATTGGGAGCAGGGAGTCTAGTTTGGAAGCTACTCAGTGGCCTAGGGAAGCAAAGCTGGTGGTCATAGCCACGGGGCAAAGCAGAATGATTCTTGAGCTGTTTAGAAGGTAACGTGGACAGGCCTTGATGATATGCAGTTGAGGAAAAGGGAAATGTAAGGGGTACCACTGAGCTGCAACAATGGACTCCAACATCGCAATGATTGTGAGGATGGTGCAGGACCAGGCAGTGTTTTGCTCTATCGTACACAGGGTCACTATGAGTCAGAACCAACTTGACGGGACCTAACAACAATAAGAGGTAACTCCAAGGTTCTGGCTTGGAGAACTGGACAGATGGTTATATTATTCACCAAGATAGGGAATCCTAGAAGAAGGCCTGGTGTAAGTTCAGTTTGGAACATACGGAGTTCGGACTTGCCGGTGAGAGACATCCGAGTAGAAATGTTAGACAGGCAGCAGCTGGATATAACGGTTTTGAGTTCAGAGGAGAGGTCTGCAGGGAGATACTCACTTGCAAGTCATAATGGTGACCCCATGTGTGCAGAGAAGAACTGTTCCATAGGGTTTTCAAGGGTATGATCCTTCAGAAGAAGATTGCCCAGGACTGTCTTCCAAGGTGCCTCTGGGTGGGTTTGAACCGCCAACCTTTTGGTTAGTAGTCAAGTGCTTAACTGTGCCACCCATGGACTCCTCATAGTGATGTGGGCAATAATTAATGTAGTTATTGAAGAACCTGTCCAGGGAAAGTGTACGGAATGAGACAAGAAGAAGGACAAGGACGGAGCCTTGAGGAGCTTCAACATTTACCAGTCAGGGAGAGGAAGATGAGACTGCAAAGGAGGCAGAGAAGGAAGGGCCAGAGAAGTAGAGGAAAAGCCAGGGCAGTGTGGTACCATAGAAGCCAAGGAGAGAGTGGCCAACTGCATCAAAGGCTGCTGAGAGGTGAAGACTAAGACGAAGGAAGGCGAGTCAAATCGAGCACAGTGGAAATCATGAGGTCCTGGATTAGAACTGTTTCAGTGGAGTTGTGGGGTGGTAAGTCTGACTGGAGTGGGTTGAGGAGGAAAAGAAGATTAAAAAACCTGGAGACTGCAACCAAAGAACTTTGGCTGTGAAGGGGAGGAGAGATACACAATGGGGAACTGAGGAGTGTAGGGGAGAGGAAAAGAACCAACTTGACAGCAATGGGTTTCTTATGCATGTTAAAAGGAACCCTGGTGGTACAGTGGTTAGGTGCTCGGCTCTAACAAAAAGGCTGGTGGTTCGAACCCACGCAGCAGCTCCACTGGAGAAAAGACCTGGTGATCTGTTCCCATAAAGATTACAGCCTAGAAAATCCTATGGGGAAGTTCTACACTGTCACACTGAGTGACTATGAGTCGGAATTGACTCAATGGCACCTAACAACAACAGCATGCATCTTAAAAGCTGACAGGAAGGATCCAGTACAGAGGGCAAGGTTAAAATATACTAAACACAAGGTTCATGAGAAGGCAGGAGGGGGTGGATTCAAAGAACAGGTCAAAGATTGGCCTTAGGATGAAGGGAAGATCTTCAATCATAACAAGAGAGGAGGAAAATGGGTCTGGTTGCAAGGATATTATGTTTGGCAGCTCAATCTAACGTAATAACCGTGGTAGAGTACGGTTAAAGGCCGTTATAGAGGTAGGCACCAAGTTCAATGGAAACAGAGAGGAGGGAGCAGTTAACTTTCTAGCTTTTAGGAAATAGTTTTAAAATAAGCATTTTCTTATTAACCACAAACATTATCCAACAGTCACAGACTTAGATTTTAATATAATTCACTTAACCTTTGTGTTGATTGTTTCTAAGCTCTTAGTGTACATGAAGAAAACTGAGACCAGAAAAAAGTAAGTGCTAGACTTGGGACGCAGGGTCCCACTTTCCAATCAAGTGATCTTTCCATTCTGCACTGTTTCTACAGCACAGAGAAGCTATGGGTTCTTTGATGGTTAAGGTTGTGTGTCAACTTGGCTGGGCTAGGATTCTCAGTGGTTTGGTAGTTATGATGTAGTTTGGCAGTCATATAATGATGTAATCACATCCATGACGAGATCTGATGTAATGTGATCACCTTCATGATAGGATCTACTGTGAGTAGCCAATCAGTTAAAAGGGAGTTTCTTTGGGGATGTGGTCTACATCCAATATATGTGGACTTTCTGGCAAGGCTTGCTGGCTTTTGCTCGCTCTGCATCCTGCAGCTGGCTCCTGTTCCTCCGACCTCCAGTTCTTGGGACTTGAGCTAGCAGCTTGCTTCCTGATCTTGGGATTTGTCAGCCTCCGAGGTCTGGATCTTGGGTTCGCCAGCCCCTGCAGCTACATGAGTTGGGGAGAAGCCTCCAGCCTGACCCACGGATTTGGAACTTTCCAGCTTCTACAACTGTGTGAACCATTTCCTTGATCTCTCTCTCTCTCTTTCTACATATATATACACACACACACACAGATGCTTCACTGGTTTTGCTTCTCTAGAGAATCCAGCCTAAGACAGGGTCAAGACACAAAGAGGAAATCTGGGATTGTGTTTAGAAATGATTCTTGGGCTTTGTTCACCCTTACGATGGCGTATTTTCTAGTTATATGCCTTGTATGTGTCATGGTATAACACTAAGCATCTAGTTCAGCTCTATTCCAATCAATAATGAAACAATTACTGTACACCTGAAGAAAAAATCTTTTTATCAGTAAGAAACCCAACCTTTCTCAAAAGCCATATGAAGAACAGATGGTGAGAAATTTTGTTGAGGCTACTTAAGGTAGAAGAAGTTTAAATGTGTTAATAGGGGAAAAGAATCTGTAGACCTGTTTAAAGCTTCTCATTATTATCATAAATTAAGTTCAGATAGAGGGGCAAGATGGCGCTCTAGGCAGAAACACCACGCCGTCCCTCCACAGCAAAGATCCGAAAAACTAAGCCTAACAGAGAATCAACAATCCTGAAACCCTAGAACACCAAATGAAGAGATAAAGAACTCAGCCAAACACCAAACGGAGTGAGAATACTAAAAGAGAACGGAGAGCGAGGAGAGACTCAGGCAGAGATTCCTTACCAGCTAACGCAGCGCGGATCCACCATCTTGGATTCCTATCGGAGACCAGCAAATGGGAGAGCAGCCTTGCAGAGCATCTGGTCGGAGACAGAACGACCGGTAAACTGCGGTGCGCGCTCTCCCACCACCCACCCCTCTCCGCCTCAGCTGGGGATCCCCTGCTTTCCGTGGCCAGGGTCCCTGGGCTGGGGGGTGCTGGTGCTTGGATTCCGCGCGCCTGGGCTGGCGGCTTTCTGGGAGCCGTTTGCTGTCACCTAGCGAACCTTTTTCTGCCGCCTCCCCCTCCTTTTGCCTGGGTGCCTGGTTCCGAGTGCTGTCTCTGCTCTCTCCTGCGGGGCTGTAGGGCTGCGTGCGGGCGTGTGGCTGTTTCTAGGTCTGGGCTCCCGCGTGGGTGGGATCCCGGGGCCTTAGTTCGTTCGCCCCTCTGCTTTCCGTGGCCGGAGTCCCTGAGCTGGGGGGCGCCGGTGCTTGGATTCCACGCGCCCGGGCTGGGGGCTTTCTGGGAGCCGTTTGCTGGCCGCTAGCGAGCCTTTTTCTGCCGCCTCCCCCTCCTTTTGCCTGGGTGCCTGGTTCCGAGTGCCGTCTCTGCTCTCTCCTGCGGGGCTGTAGGGCTGCGTGCGGACGTGTGGCTGTTTCCAGGTCTGGGCCCCCGCGCGGGTGGGATCCTGGGGCCTTTGTTCGTTGGCCCCTCTGCTTCCTGTGGCCACGGTCACTTAACCCCGAGACTACCGGCTTCTTGGAATTCGCGCCCCTGAGTGGGGGCTCTCTGGGTCCCATTTGTAGGCACTGACTGCTGGTGTTGCCCTTTTTTTTTTTTTCTCAATTTTATTTTTCTTCCTTTTTTGATTAGTTTTGTCATCTTTTACCTCTTTTTCTCTTTTGTCTTTCTTCATTGCTTAATTTCTTGTCTCTCTATCTCTTCCTTCTCTTTCTGATCCCTGAATACCAGGCGATGTATGCCTCTGTACCTTCTGGCCAGGCTGAGCTGTGAAAATTGAGACCGACTCCCCCAGACCTCATAGCTGCATCGGTGGGATCCCTGGGAACTTTGCAGTTCTTTAACTTTTCTGATTTTTATTTGGTCATTCTTTCCTTTTCTTTCTCTTCCCCCTTCTGGTTTCCTCCATCCCATAGTCTCTCATCTGTACATTCCAACGACAAGCTCCCCTAGCATTCTTTTATGTTTGTACGCTTTTTGCTCCTCCTCCTCTCTCCTCTCCCCCATATCCAGCTTAGCTTCACACATAACCATCTTCCCGCTGCACCCTACCTACCTGCACCGTGCACTTAACATCACACCACCAAGCTGTGCAGGCACGCCCTATTGGAACCTGCCCAGCACTGACTACCGACCGTCCTGGTGGCTGCGGTGAGTGCCACAAGCAACCCATCCCAGTGGCTCCTCCTCAACTAGATCTGCCCAGCTGTACCACAAGAACGAAAAAAAAAAAAAAATCTACAATCAATAAATGAGAGAAATATCTACTGAATGCCCCGAAAACAGCAAACAATATCAAAACATCTACAAAAACAAGACAAGATGGCTCCAATAGGCGTCCAAATTAAAACACCAGATAACTCTCCTGTGGAAGAAAATGCACTAGAAGTACCTGATACGGAACTCAAATCACTAATACTCGGAATTTTCCAAGAACTGAGGCAAAAAGCTGACAAACATGAGGAAAAAATAGACAAATTTATGGAAAATACAGACAAAAAATTGGAAGAATTCAGGAAGATGATGCAAGAACAAAATGCCAAAATAAATTCACAACTCGAAATTATACAAAAACAACAATTAGAAATCCAAAAGATAAACAACAAGATTTCAGAAATGGACGGTGTCACAGAAGGGCTGAGAAGTAGATTTGAAACCATGGAAGACAGGATCAGTGGAACTGAAGACAAACACTTGGATACAACTCTGTTTCAGGAAAACTCAGAAAAAAGAACAAAGAAAAATGAAGAGACCCTGAGAGTTATGTGGGACACAATTAAAAGCAAAAACTTACGAGTGATTGGCATACCAGAACAGGGGGAGAAAACAGAAAACACAGAGAGGATCATTGACGAACTGCTGACAGAAAACTTTCCCAATATCATGAAAGATGAAAAGCTGGTCATCCAAGAAGCTCAACGAACCCCATATAGAAGAGACCCCAAAAGAAAATCACCAAGACATATCATATTCACACTCGCTAAAACTAAAGACAAACAAAGAATCCTGAGAGCAGCTCGTGAAAAACAAGAAGTCACATACAGAGGAGAAACAATAAGACTAAGCTCAGATTATTCAGCAGAAACCATGCAGGCAAGAAGGCAATGGGATGACATATATAAAATCTTGAAAGAAAAAAATTGTCAGCCAAGAATAATATATCCTGCAAAACTCTCATTCAGATTTGATGGTGAAATTAGGTCATTTCCAGATAAACAGAAACTAAAGGAATATGCAAAAGTCAAACCAAACTTACAAGAATTATTAAAGGGAGTTCTTCGATCTGAGGACAAACAGCTTAAGCCCTCAGGCAGGACCTAGGACCTAGGACGCAGGTTAACATGAACCAGATACCATTCTAGAAACTGAACTACAGACGACTTTCCAAAAACAAAAGATATACAACAGGGAATCAGAGAAATCAATCAAAGGATGACAACAACATCAAAACAATGAAAGAGGGAACAAACGGCATAGGTATAGAACCTTCTAAAGGAGAAGAAGGCAAGGCGATACCAAGTAACGGTAGACTGCTTCAAAATTATAAAGATAAGGGTAAAATTCATAGTAACCACAAAAAAAGTTAACAAACCAACTCATAAAAATTAAAGACGAAAAACATAAAGTCTCAACAAAAACAAAACCTACAAAAACAAAAGAAATGAACACAAAATCCACAAACAAAAGGAACTCAGCACAAGAGAGTAAGAAGAACAAAGAAAACTTCAGCATCACAAAAAAAAGCACTACAAAATGACAGCAACAAACTCACATCTATCAATAATTACACTGAACGTAAATGGACTCAATGCACCCATAAAGCGACGGAGAGTGGCAGAATGTATAAGAAAACAGGATCCATCTATTTGCTGTCTACAAGAGACACATCTTAGAAACAAAGATGTGAATTTATTAAAAATCAAAGGTTGGAAAAAAATATATCAAGTTAACAACTATCAAAAAAGAGCAGGAGTGGCAATTCTAATCTCAGATAAAATAGACTTTAAAACAAAATCTACCATAAAAGACAAAGAAGGACACTATATAATGATTAAGGGGATGATCCATCATGAAGACATAACCATAATAAATATCTATGCACCCAATGACAGGGCTCCAAAATACATAAAAAACACTCTAACAGCACTGAAAAGAGAAATTGACAGTTCCACAATAATAGTAGGAGACTTCAACACACTACTCTCAGTAAAGGACAGAACAACTAAAAAGAAACTCAGCAAAGATACAGAAGACCTAAAGGACACAATCAGCCAACTGGACCTCATAGACATATATAGAACAATCCATCCAACCGCTGCAAAGTACACATTCTTTTCCAATGCACATGGAACGTTCTCCAGAATAGACCACATCTTAGGCCACAGAGCAATCCTCAACAAGATCCAAAATGCTGAGATAATTCACAGTATCTTCTCTGACCACAATGCCATCAAGGTAGAAATTAACACTAGAAAGAGCAAGGAAAAAAAATCAAACACATGGAAACTGAATAATAATCTGCTTACACACCAATGGGTAATAGAAGAAATCAGAGATGGAATTAAAAAATTCCTAGAATCAAATGAAAATGAAAACACATCATACCAAAACCTTTGGGACACAGCAAAGGCAGTCCTCAGAGGACAATTTATAGCAATAGATGCACATATCAAAAAAGAAGAAAGGGACAAAATCAAAACATTAACTACAGAACTCAAACAAATAGAAAGAGAACAACAAAAAAAGCCTACAACCACCGGAAGAAAGGAAATAGTAAAGATCAGAGCAGAAATCAATGAAATAGAGAACAGAAAAACAATAGAAAGAATCAACAAAACCAAAAGTTGGTTCTTTGAAAGAATCAACAAAATCGACAAACCACTGGCCAGACTGACAAAAGAAAAACAGCAGAGGGCACAAATAACCCAAATAAGAAATGAAATGGGGGACATTACAACAGACCCAACTGAAATAAAAAGGATTATAACAGAATATTATGAAAAACTATATTCCAACAAATTTGAAAACCTAGAGGAAATGGATAAATTTCTAGAAACATACGGCCTACCCAAACTACAACAAAGTGATATTGAAAATCTGAACAGACCCATAACAAGAGAAGAGATTGAAAAGGTAATAAAAAAACTCCCAACCAAAAAAAGCCCTGGCCCAGATGGCTTCACTGGAGAATTCTACAAAACATTTACAGAAGAGCTCGTACCAGTTCTACTCAAGTTATTTCAGAGCATAGAAGAGGAAGCAACACTTCCAAATTCATTCTATGAAGCCAGCATAACGCTGATACCAAAACCAGGCAAAGACATCACAAAAAAAGAAAATTACAGACCAATATCTCTCATGAATATAGATGCAAAAATTCTGAGCAAAATTCTAGCCAGTAGAATTCAGTATCATATCAAAAAAATAATACACCACGACCAAGTAGGATTCATACCAGGTATGCAAGGATGGTTTAACATTAGAAAATCCATCAACGTAATCCACCACATAAATAAAAGGAAAGAAAAAAATCACATGATTATCTCAATTGATGCAGAAAAGGCATTTGACAAAGTCCAACACCCATTCCTGATAAAAGCTCTCAATAAAATAGGTATAGAAGGGAAATTTCTCAACATAATAAAGGGCATCTATGCAAAACCAACAGCCAACATCATTCTTAATGGAGAAAGGCTGAAAACATTCCCCCTGAAAACAGGAACAAGACAAGGATGCCCTTTATCACCACTCCTATTTAACATTGTGCTGGAAGTTCTCGCTAGAGCAGTAAGGCAAGAGAAAGAAATAAAGGGCATCCAAATTGGCAATGAAGAAGTTAAACTCTCCCTGTTTGCAGATGATATGATACTATACATAGAAAACCCTAAAGACTCCACGAGAAATTTACTGGAAGTAATAGAAAGATTCAGCAGAGTAGCAGGATACAAGATAAACATTCAAAAATCAGTTGGATTCCTATACACCGGTAAAGAGAACGATGAAAAGGAGATCAGGAAATCAATACCATTTTCAATAGCCCCTAAAAAGATAAAATACTTAGGAATAAATCTGACCAGGAATATAAAAGACCTATACAAAGAAAACTACAAAACACTGCTGCATGAAACCCAAAGGGATCTACATAAATGGAAAAACATACCATGCTCATGGATAGGCAGACTCAACATTGTGAAAATGGCAATTCTACCTAAAGCAATCTACAAATACAATGCAATTCCGATACAAATACCAACAACATTCTTCAAAGAGATGGAAAAACTAATTATTAACTTTATATGGAAAGGGAAGAAACCCCGAATAAGTAAAGCACTACTGAAGAAGAAGAATAAAGTTGGAGGACTCACACTACCTGACTTGAGAACCTACTATACAGCTACAGTACTCAAAACAGCCTGGTACTGGTACAACAACAGAGACGTTGACCAATGGAACAGAATTGAGAACTCAGATGTAAATCCATCCACCTACGGTCACCTGATTTTTGACAAGGGCCCAAAATACATCAAATGGGGAAAAGACAGTCTTTTTAACAAATGGTGCTGGCAAAACTGGATATCCATTTGTAGAAAAATGAAACAGGACCCATACCTCACACCATATACAAAAACTACTTCAAAATGGATCAAAGACCTGAATATAAAGCCTCAAACTATAAAATTCATAGAAGAAAAAATAGGAACAACACTTCAGACCTTAATACATGGCATTAACAGGATACAAACCATAAACATCAACACAAAAAACCCAACAGATAAACTAGATAATTGGGATCTTCTAAAAATCAAACATCTATGCTCTTCAAAAGATTTCACCAAAAGAGTTAAAAGAGAACCTACAGACTGGGAAAAAATTTTTGGACAGTACAAGTCAGACAAAGGTCTAATCTCCATAATCTACAAGAAAATCCAACACCTCTACAACAAAAAGACAACCAATCCTATCAAAAAATGGGCAAAGGAAATGAACAGACACTTCACCAAGGAAGACATTCAAATGGCCAACAGACACATGAGGAAATGCTCGCGATCACTAGCCATTAGAGAAATGCAAATTAAAACCACAATGAGATACCATCTCACCCCGGCATTACTGGCACGAATCAAAAACACTGGAAATAACAAATGTTGGAGGGGCTGCGGGGAGACGGGAACTCTTATACACTGCTGGTGGGAATGCAAAATGATACAGCCATTTTGGAAAATGATATGGCGTTTCCTCAGAAAGCTAGAAATAGACGTACCATTCGATCCAGCAATCCCACTCCTAGGAATATATCCTAGAGAAATAAGAGTCATCACTCGAATAGACATATGCACACCTATGTTCATGGCAGCATTATTCACAATAGCAAAACGATGGAAACAACCTCGATGTCCATCAACAGACGAATGGATACACAAACTATGGTACATACACACAATGGAGTACTATGCAATGAGAAAGAACAATGAATCGGTGAACCATCTCATAACATGGAGGAAACTGGAGGACATCATGCTGAGTGAAATAAGTCAATCACAAAAGGACAAATATTGTATGAGACCTCTATTGTAAAAACCCATGAAAAAATTCACATGCAAAATGTAACAATCCTTGTTGGTTACCAGGGATGGGAGGGGGGGGGGAATACTAAATAGGTAATAGGTAAGTGGTAACTTGGGTGAGAGATGAGATAGTACATAGTACAGGGGAAACTAACACAACCTGCACAAGGAAAGGTCATGGAGGCCCTATAGACACATCCAACCCCCCCGAGGGACTGAGTTGTTGGACGGAGGGCTCTGGGGACCATGATCTCGGGGAACATCTAGCTCAATTGGCATGACACTACTTATAAAGATAATGCTCTACATTCTACCTTGGTGAGTAGTGTCTGGGGTCTTAAAAGCCTATGAGCGGCCATCTAAGATACTCCACTGATCTCATCCCTTCGGGAACAAGGGAGAACGAAGAGAACAGGATACAAGGAAAAGATTAGTCTGAAGGACTAATGGTCCACAGCTACCAAGGCGTCCACGGGACTGAGCCCAGTACAGCTGGATGGTGCCCGGCTACCACCAATGACTCCTCTGACCAGGATCACAACAGAGGGTTCTGGGCAGAGCTGGAGTAGGATGTAGAGCATAATTTTAACTCCCAAAAAAAAAAAAAAAAAAAAAGAAGACCAGATATACTGGCCTAAAGAATACTAGAGAAACCTCGAGAGTGTGGCCCCCAGACACCGTTTTAGCTCAGAGGTGAAGTTACCTTCAAGGTTTGATGTTAAGCCTGGGAATGGACACCCCAGTAAAACTAAATGGGACTAACGAGGTACAGGAGTCCGGTGACAAGGGCCAGAAGGCAGAGGGAGAGTAGGAAACTGATGATAAGGAACACAGATTGAATAAGGACACTGTCGATGTATTGTGAGATTGTTGACCACTGCTATAGGGCAACATTTGTAGTAACTATTAAATGGGAGGCTGTTTTGTCCTGTAAGCCTTCATCTTGGGCGAGAATGGCAGCACAATTGGAAGAGCATAGTCAATATCACTTAAATGTGTAAGTAAAAAGTTTTGAAATGATGTTTAAATAAAATAAAAATAAATAAATAAATAAATAAACAAATGAGACTAAAGAGGTACAATAGTCCACTGACAAGGTCCAGAAGACAGAAGGGGACAAGGAAGCCCCCTGGTGATAGGGAATACAAGGTGGAGTAAGGATATTCTTGATGTGCTGTGAGATTGTTAACCATTGTCATAGGGCAACATGTGTAATAACTGTTAAATGAAAAACTATTTTTTCTGTAAGCCTTCATCTTAAGTGAGAATAACAGCACAGTTGGAAGAGCGTAGTCAATGTCACTGAACTGTGAATGTAGAAATTTTTGAAACGGTGTATCTTTGGCCATCTGTAATTTTCATCAAAAAAAAAAAGGTTGAGAATTTAGAGGCTTAATACCTTGTGGGGTTGTTAACCAATGTCAAAAAACAACATGTGTACTACTATTTCATGGGAAACTATTTGCTCTGTAAGCTTTCACCTGAAGTACAATAAAATATATATATATAAAAAAAAATAAATAAATTAAGTTCATAAGCATTGAACCTTATGATCCATAATCTAACATAACATAAACATATTTCTCTCTAAAGAAAACTCTAATTGTTCTAGTGATGGTTACACACCCGTAACAGAGGATATTCTTCTTAAAGAAGGAGCCGCAGTAGCTGAGAGAGAACATTAAATAATCGGTATATTTGAAGGAAATAGAAAATGCTTCCTGACAGAGATTCAATTTGGAAATGAAGTATGGCAAATGTACAAAAGAAAATGAACTGTTTTAGTTCACACAATGAGATTTTTTAAATCTATTTACAATCCTCCAGAAAGTAAGAGATTTTACTAAAGAGACTAAGAAATCATTAGGGAAGACCAAACAACACAATGTTAACAAACAAAAAGCAAAATAAGTTTCACAGAACGTATATTTGATATGTGGGGGAATTGATTATCTGGAAGAAGCTCTGTGGTTATGATGAAGAATAGAATAAGGGGAGGAAAGTCCAAGTGATTTTTTAGTAGAACATAAAAGACTTTGTATTCTGAAATGGGGAAGAATTAAGTATTTGCTACAAATTTTGCTAACTCCACTTTTATAAAAACTTCTTTTTTCACATTTAGTGAAGAGTCAAAATAATTGAGAGTTGAGAGAATAAAAAATTATCAGGAAGAATTAACAAGTTAAGCATGCAGACCCCAGCTAAACGTCCGCTGGTTGGGTGGGAGCAATTATGTTAAAATCTATATGTTTTACAGTATATAAGGAGTCCCTGGGTGGTGTGAATGGTTGGTTAAGGGCTCGACTACTAGCCGAAAGGTTGGTGGTTCAAATCCACTCAGAGACACCTCAGAAGGCAGGCCTGGCGATCTGCTTCTGAAAGGTCACAGCCTTGAAAATTTTATGGAGCAGTTCTACTCTGCACACATGGGGTTGCCATGAGTCAGAATCGACTTGATGGCACTGAATGGTAACAACGAAGTATATAAACATCACCAAGTTTAATGAAAAGTAGTAACATTAGGGTCATTTGATAATAGCAGATGGAATGAAAGCCTCAATTCCATGTATGGTAAGGGCCATAATAGAAAGCTGGACTCTGACATGTGTTACGCTAAACAAAATGCAATACAAAAGTCCTATGGTGACCCTTTAACACCTCATACCTGATATTACATTGCAAGTAATGACCTTGATGAATTAAAGGACCTGGGAATTAGTAAAGGTAGAACTGAATACTAAGTCATAGCAATTAAAATCCACACATAACTCTCCTGACATGCCTTTGATTTGTCCATTCATTCATTCCACAAATACGTATACACACACACACACACACATATATACCTGGTACCTATTTTGTCAGGCACTGTTCTAGGCATAGCTAGAATAAAAATCCCTGTCTTTATGGAGATTGCATTTTAGTGAGACAGGCAATCAACAAAATGTGTAAAATATGTAATACGTTAGACTGCTGCATTACAAACCACCCAAAAATTTAGTAGTCTAAAATAATGATTTATTATTTCTCATGATTCTGTGCCTTTATTGAGCAGTTCCTTGCTGGGCTCGCCTGGGCTCATCATGTGACTGTGTTCAGCTGGCAAGTGGGCAGGCAGCTGAGCTCAGCTGGGAGACTTGGGATGACGGAGTCTCTTTTCGCAGTCTTTCCTCCCAGGCTTCCTCAGAACATGCTGGCCTCAGGACAGTTTTACAAAAGGGTAAAGACAGAAGCTGCAAGGTCTCTAGAGATCTAGGCTCTGGAGATAACACAATGTCACTTTTGCCACATTCTACTGGCCATAAAAAGTCACAAAGCCAGTCCAGAGGGATAGGAACAGCTGCAAGATGGTGGTGTTGTTTGTTGTTGCTTAGCTGCCATTGCATTGGCCCCCAACTCATGGCAGAGTCATGTGCAATGGAAGGAAATGCTGCCTGGTACAGCACCATCCCCATGATAGGTTGTGGGTTGAGTCCCATACACAACAGAACAAAATGCTGCCCAGTCCTGTGATGCCATCCCCATGATCAGTTGCAGATTGGACCATTGTGATCCATAGGGTTTTCATTGGCTGATTTTGGGAAGTAAATTATTGGACCTTTCTTCTTAGTCCATCTTAGTCTGGAAGCTCTGCTGAAACTTGTTCAGCATCATAGCAACACACAAGCCTCCACTGGCAGATGGTTCTGGCTGAGCAGAAGGTGTATTGGCTGGGAATTGGGTCTCCCACATGGTAGGTAAGAACTCTACCACTGAACCACTACTGCCCGTCATTAAGAGTACTTTGAAAGCTGTTAATTGCCATACAAATTTGCCGGTGTGACTATCAGAGGGCACAGAAGAGTTTCAGAATTAGGGGAGGAGTGGAAAATGCGGGAGGAACTAGGGGAATAAAATGTAAAGAACTACATGGGATGAGGTTTAAGAGAATTCACGGTGAGCTGGAAACCTGGGATTCCTGTGTTGACTGACCTCAACAGGGATGAAGGGAAGGATGAGGTTGATGGTCTCAGGGTCTATGGTCGTGGCCAGCATCTCAGTACTGGGGGCAGGGAGGGGAGCTGGTCTTACTGTGTGTGCACACGGAGGATTCTGGATCTCCAACGGTACTACTGCTGAAGGAGTTGAGGGGGCTGCAGAGGGAGTACTTACGCTGAGCACTTGGGTCTCCTCCGCTCTGGCAGATGTAGACAGAGCTGGCAGAGTGCTGGTATGACTCTGAGCTGGGAGGAACTGGGGCATTTGCTTGGTTAGATGATGGGTTTCCAAGCTGGCGGTGAAGACTGCAGCAAGTACTTCAAGAGTAGCTTTTACTTTTTATTCCCTCTCATGACATAACAGCAGCCCGCGGTGGTCATGGTAGAACTGCAGCACTCCTAAGCTTTATCAGGGTATCTGCCTGCCCTCACAGGACCTCAATTCTGTGCCATCCATCAGAGAGAAG